>CM040792.1:14137936-14380436 GCA_022829025.1 Squalius cephalus | reverse complement strand
AGGCTATTCATTATAGCCTAACTCACCATAGATGTACATATTTGTGGTTTACACGACGACGACAGGAAAATGAACAGGATGTTCATGAAGAACTGAAGTTAGTCATTGAGTGATTGACAGTTAATGCACACAGTGACGGCAGCTTAATGTTCAGGTACTGATTTGATTTAGGTTTAGTTGTGGTGGTGTAGTTTAAATCACACAAATCTGCAAATATTAACATAGACAAACCAGTTTCACTTTCTTAGAGGACGTCTGCTGCGGGTGTGTGTGTGACCTGGTTTCCTGGGAGGGAGTGTGTCTAGGACGCTGTGACCCATTAAAAGCACATGCTGGTCTTATTCTGCATTTTGTTTTAGTTGTTCTCGTTTGTTAACCCTGACAGGGAATACTACTACTGCACAGTACTAGTGTATGCAAGCCCTGTCAAAAGATCATATTTACTAGCTGAACCGAATTGCGAGTGGGAAAATATGATGGACACAATGGATGCAACTACGGTACATTTGTTGCTATGTCCTTTTTTTTTTTTGTAGAAAAGGGACATCACCATCTTGAAAAGTGTTTTGAACGCACCTGATGTTGTAATATAACATCTTCCCAGCTTCCCAAGAGTTCTTAAACACACCATACGCATTAAATACCTGCACCTGTTTTCCAAAATGTACAGTATACAGCCAGAGGCAATAACATTCACCATATATATCTCTCTTTATGACTCATTATTTCATCAAACACTCATAGATTAGGACATTTTGGAATGCAAATAATCTTAAAAATGCAAAATATTAAGTAAGCTAATAGCTACACTGCACTGGTAACAGGACAAACTAAACCATTTTCAGCTTTATTGTGTGGTTTCAGTGCAGAATAAAGCAATAAGCAATGTAACGCCAAGCCATGCATTGCAGTGATTTTAAAATAAATCGTTGCATTCATCAGTAACACTTATTGTACTGAACTATGCCTCTCTAGGCTGTTGTGGATCTCATGAAGTGCTTTGTGTGAATCTTTCACCGCCATCTTTCTGCATCCTCAGGAGACCCGCGAGTTAAACCACTGTGTTTCCTGAGAAATGTCCCAGCTAACAGGGAACGTTCTCATAACTTTAGCTAGCAATATTCTCTCAAAGTTATGAACAAGCGCTCTTCCAGTAACATTAATAAAACGTCTGTGCAACGTTATCCGGTCTTTAATAACGTTCTCAAAATGTCAGCACAAAAACATTATCTATATATCATTCATGGAACGTTTTTTGGGGAATTTTGTTAGGGATGCACAGATATGAACATTTTGTCCGATACCGATAATTCTTTAGATTTGAAAGCCGATAACCGATATATTGGCCAGTAAATCTAAATTTTTATATAATTTTTGACAGTCTGATTACAAAAACAAAAGTCTCACCATTAAAAGCCATGTCCCAAACACACAATTATGCTGTTCACATCATAATTTTATGTAGCCGATATGACAGACTTGCGCTGCTCATGTTGCACTGAACTGTATTTTCCTTTTTTTGAAGTGATTCCAATCATATTTCAAGCAGTTTAAACCCATCATGTTGAACAGTGCACATCTGAAGTGTCTCAGCTGAAGGAAATAATACATTATTTATCAGCTTTAATATATCGGACAAATCTTCCTATCACCGATAACGGTAACATAAAAAATGATCATATATCGGCCGATACCGATATATCGTGCATCCCTAAATTTCAATAATTTCAATAACAACATTCCAATAATGTTTGTAAAATGGAATGTTCGCATAAGGTTCGAATCGCCAAGAAAAAAAGCATGTTTGAAACACTTTGAACATAAACATTGACATTTCCAGTGCATGTCTGTGTGAGGTAAAAGGACAGGAGCTCTTGAAGCTCCGCCCCCTGTGCTGAGAGCAGCAGCTAATTTGCATTTAAAGGGACACACACAAAAACGGTGCGTTTTTGCTCACCGTCAAAAAGTGACAATTTTAACATGCTATATAAGAATATCTGTAGGGAATTTTGAGCTAAAACTTAACATACACACTCTGGGGACATCAGAGACTAATTTTACATCTTGTGAAAAGGGCATTACATCACCCCTTTAATAATTTCAAAAACAACATTCCAATAATGTTTGCAAAATGGAATGTTCGCATAAGGTTCGAATCGCCAAGAAAAAAAGCATGTTTGAAACACTTTGAACGTTCAGAGATCAACCCGAAATGATGTTTTCATAACTCAATGGCAGCGCTGCGTTCTCAAAAGGTGTTTTTGTTGGCTTTGCCGGGATCAGTGGAGGGAAAATGCCCGCAGGCGGAGAGATGTTAATCCACAGGCACAGCAGTGTGGTGGTGAACAGGTGTGGACCTGCAGGACTGTATCCAGCTTCAGGTGTTGTTTACCCTGAGCCCGTGGCATTGTGGGAGAAGTATGCGAGTGACCGCAGGGTTTGATGGAGTGAGGTCATGTTCAGGTGCGAGGTCCGATGATGCGTGATCGTCTCGCCTGTATGATGTCATCCACCTGATTCATGTCTTTTCCTCTGATCTTATCCTAAATTCCTCTGTTTTCTGTCTGCATTTGAACTCTGGGAGTTACAATCCCATTGTTTCTCTCCATAGAGCGTTGTTGTTTTATGGGATTACATCATTTGCAGTGCTTCATGGGAAGCGTAGCTCATTAAAGGCATAGTTGACCTTAAAATGATCATTTTCTGACCCTCGTGCCACTGTCTTTCTTGCTCAGAAGAACACAGTGGAAGATTTTTAGAAGAATGTCAATTATGTTTAATATTTATGGCTATTTATTATGATTTGTTTTTAGAAATAAGATCATGCCTGTTTCTGTGTGGTCTTTGCCGATTATGTTGAATAATTTGATTATTTTATTTTACATTCAGTATAATAATATATTTTTTATTTATTTATTATTATATATGTATTTTATTAGTAGTAAATACATATTAATTTATTTATAAATTAATATTAAGTAAATTATTGATGCATTTTTGAAAATATTATATATTAATAAATAAATTAAACTATAAATATATTAAATGAATAAAATTGTAATTTAAATGTATTTTTTTTTAAACAATAAATGTTTAATTTTAAAATGAATTAATGGACATTTATTATTAATAAACAAATGACTTCAGTGGAACATTTCGGAGAATATCTCGGTGTTTATTATGTTTATCATTTATAGTTAGTTATGATTATTTTGTTTTGTCTGCTGATTAGACTCTTCTGTCTGTTCCAGATTTTGACAAAATTATGAATTACTATGTTTAATATAATAATGCCAAATGTTAATATTTATTATTATTGATTTATTATATTATGTATTATAATTTATTATTATTAAATTCTATTAATAAATATAATAAATTATAAATATTGTATTAAATTAATAAAGAATTATACATTTAAATGAATAAATATATAATAAATAAATTATATTTTTTAAAATTTAATTAATAAGAAATCATTTTAAATGTATTTAAAATTAAATAAAAATATATGAATAATGTACATTTAACTGAATTGAACACACAAGAATATATTTTGAAGAGTGTCTCAGACTTGTGTTTAGTCCGTGGTTCGGATCGACACAAGGGCGAGTAAATGATGCCAGAATGATCATTTTAGGTGCGATATCATATTCCTGTATCTTGTCTTGTTTTTCAAACACTCATAAATTAATGGGGAAAGTGTTTTTCCGCAGTGAAGCCCGTCTGGTTTTTCTAAATTTCCCACCGCTGTCATTTCCAGGCTTTCGGGAGTGTCCGTACAATTCCTCTTCATCCTCTTTTTCCTTTTTTGGTTTTCTTTTCTTTCCCATCGAGCGGCCCCTCCCACAATGCACCTGCGTAGTTGGAGAACGCAACAATGGCAGGACATGAGCTGAGATCCAGACACACAAAGCACTCCTCCACGTCCTGGTTGTTTGCTGAGTGCATGCACATGTGAATAAACGTCTAGTTCCTCCTCCGTCCGTGTCGTTCAGCGCATGATTTGCTGCATGACTCTGCATTATGATGCACTGCAGACTCATCCCCCCTACTGATTGGCTGATTGCCAGGCTCATGATGTCACTTCCTGTTGCAGAAATGATGGTGTGGTCCGGTCCGGGACGGGTCAGGGTCCGCTTAGAGCTCGTAGACTTTGAGCTTTGATTTGATTGGGTGTGGCGTCGACAAACGCTGATAAGCAGAGTGAGATAAGACGCAAAACCACCGAATGAAAGACGCAAGATTTCCAGATAGAGACACTCATAAATATTTACTTACTCCAGTCAGAGATCAACGTCTCCTGATGTTATAAAGCTCAAATCTTTTGCAACAAATTAACAGAGATCTATCAGATATATTTCAGGTCGTTATTACTGCTAAATAAACACCACAGTGCAAATAAACCTGTTAACTCAACCAATATTTACCAAATTAATTAATGTGCAAATAAAAAATATTGATTTGATAAAAAAAAAAAAAAAAATTTGGTTATAATATTTAAAATAATTATAAATATTCTTATGTATTGTTGTGTAATATATTTATGTGTATTATTGTTGTTATTAATTAAATATAATTATTAATAAATTAAATTATTTAATTATAAACACATTTTAATTCCTAAATAAATGTATTATATGTATGTATGGATATAAAATATTTTAATGTTGAAATAACAATAATGATTTGATATTGATATTATATTATTTTATTCATTTATTTTTAATTATAAATGTGTAGATGTATTTACATTCTTATAAATAATAAATTAATGCAAATTTATAATTATTAATAAATAAACGTATGTGTTATATTAGTTTATAGATTAAAAATAGATTCGTTTTTTTATTTATTATCCGTATTTTAATATAATAAATGTTTAATATAATATTATTATATTTATTGTATTATTATAAAAAATGTGATGGAAACATTTATGTATGTAATTATGCATTAAACTATAAATACTTTATTCATTGTATATTATTTAATTAACAGTTTTTTTTTATATAAATTAATTTATACTTAATAAATTAATTTGCATATAAAATATTGATTTGATTTATTTTATTTATGATAATGCATATGTATTATGTATTTTTAATATGTATATGTATACATTTTGTATTATTACTTTTTAGAATAATCAGCAATCAGTGGGCATCAATGTCTATTTGCACATTATAATGTGTGTGTGTGTGTGTGTGTGTGTGTGTGTGTGTGTGTTGATCAGGTGACACACACACTCAGACGGGCAGGAGTTCAGTGTCAGGCTCTCGATGGCAGATACTTCTCCACCGCTGTCATTTCCTTTTCTTTGTTCACGGTTTCCTCTCTCTCTCTCTCTCTCTCTCTCTCTCTCTCTCTCTCTCTCTCTCTCTCTCTCTGTGTGTGTGTGTCTCATAAATCTTTAGGCTCAGGATGAGAAGCGTAATGTTCATGAACCTCTTCACACGTCCAGTTCAGTTCAGTTCAGTTGTTTGTGTAAGAATGGATTCATGAACCAGTGACACAGAGTTGTGATTCATGAGGTCGAGGAAGGACAATATTTGGAAAACAATCCCCTCATTGCAGATTTCAGTGGAAGAGTCATAATGAAGTCAGATATAAAACACTTTATTACCCGGCGCTCACATTTATCATGAAGTCATAAGTGCTCAGTCAAATATGTACCGCAGGAGGCGTGTTGTTTACAGCTGTGATGATGTGAAGGACATGAGGTGTGGCTGATTAATGTGAATCTGAGATGAGCAGCTCTCGTCTGATTGGCTGGAGGGATTCCTCTCTCTCTCACTCTCTCGCACACACACACACACACACACACACACACACACACACACACACACACATGGAAAGCAGAACATTCCGTTATATTTTAACTGGCGACTGGAGCATTTGCGTGTTTTTCCCCAGAGACCTTCGGTCAGAACACACTGATCTAAAGACACAAATGTGGTCTGGATTAGATATGTGTGTGTGTTATCACTTTTGCATCTCTCTCTTTTGTTCTAAATCATGATTAATCGTGCATTAAAGCTTCCAAAAAGAGTCTTCTTTTTCAGTCTGACATCAAAAAAACAACAAAAACCACCTGTTTATTTGCACAGAACGGTTTATTTTCTTGTGCTTTAACGGATCCAGAAACAAATAACTATTTTAAACGGTTATATTTTACCCCCAAAATAAAAATATATATTAGGCTTTAAGTTAAGTGTTTTTAATTAGCATGAAGAACTGAAGGTGTGTTAAGATGTTTTGCGTCATGATGTTATTTTCAACAACTTAAATTATGTTATTTAAGTTCTTGTGAAAAAAAATGATTTAAATTAAGTATTTGCACATTATGACTTTAAATCATGGTGATTTACATGAGTTGTTGCACAATATTGTTTTGCTATAATAGAGTGAAATATTACAGTCATGAGAATAATCTCACAACGCAAAACATCTATTTAGCAAAAATCAAATGTACTTTTTGTATTATAATTTAGTATTTTTTTCATTTGATTTTGGGGTGAAATGTGATCGTTGCCAGTTTCACTGACTGGATTCATATTCTTGAAGGGATTATATGAGTGAATCTGTCATTGATCACATGAAATGGTTGGTTTGCAGGACCTAAAATAAGAGTGTTTGCTCAGAAACGATTGTATTGAAGGAAGTCTTGAGAGACGGACGGGTAAAATTAGATTGACAGAAGTACCAGGAGGCTCAAGTGTGTCAGACGGATCTGTGTCACACTCGTCCTCCTCGTCAGATTGTACACCTTCGTGTGATTCCAACACAGTCGAAGATTTAATGCTCTTATCAGATCTGATTTCATGAGGAAGTTTGCAATCATTTCACACCGAGAAATTTCACACAACGGAAATTGATCAAATTATGTGTTTTTCCTTTGAATATTTCTGTTTCAAGCTGTGTGTGTGTATATATATGTTTATCTTTCCTTCCTGTTACGGGACAGCCCAAAAACTACAAGGAACCTTTAGATATATAAAAACCAATAATAATAAAAAAAAAACCTTTATGCATAATGATGGACTTTTCATTGTAAACAAACCTGAAATTACAGTGGGACTCTTATTTTGAAAAAGATGAGGTTGATAAAATATGCATTTCTACAACTATCTAAAACATATTACAATATAAACAACTTAAAGTAAATGTCACAATTCATTAACAGTAGGCCATGACCATAAACAGACAACTAGGCTAAACGAAGAACATGAAATTAACTGAAGGTTCAAATGTTTTATTAAACGTTGCGACGTTCGTCTGTTATAGGACAACTTAGTTTGAATAAACGAGCAGACACTGATTAGCTATTTGATCGCCTAAATTAAAAAAAATATTTGTGTAGTGTTCAATGTTGTTATCGATAGAGATACGCGGATGGGGTATTATTTCATCCACAACCGCATCACAAAACTCATCATCCGCACCAACGTTTTTTTGACCAAATTTCAAAGCCGCACCCGCCCGCCATCCGCTGATTGTTTTGCGCGCGGTCTATGGACGATGCAATGCTCTGCTGATGCGAGCCACAAGAAAGCCCTTGTCTGTTCTAGAAAGGATGCAGCAAAGATATTTAATGCTAATGTATGAGGCAGAGGCCTACGCTGAGTTTCATTCATTTACGATGAGATGCGCTCTAGTGCAATGCAAGTGAACGCGGCGCACCGGCGCCTCCATGTCACGGTTATTATATTGTAATTTGCTTTTTATTTATTAAATGCATGCAATTGTTTGATGAAACATTTATTAAAATTAAGATACAATTTGTACAAAACGAAATTCGCTTTAAAGAAAAGCTTTTAACAATGCAATGCAAGTGAACGCGGCGCGCTGGCGCCTCAATGTCACGGTTATTATATTGTCTACTATATTTGCTTTTTATTTATTAAATACATCATACATGCAATTGTGGTTGATGAAACATTTATTGAAATTAATATACAATTTATACAAAATGAAAGGCTTTCTACAAAGAAAAACTTAATGAAGTGGTAAAAATCATGTCTGACGATTTACAAAACAAAACTTGCGTTGGTACTTGGCAAAGAATCAAATACAGTTAGAAACGACGTAGACCATTAATGACACAGACTGTTAACAATTGTTTTTAATTAGTGTTTAAACATTCTCTATGATAAAAAAATGTTTGTAAAAAATATTTGAATAACACAGTTTTGGCGGTTATAGAGATCTAATGACGGTGTTCAACTATAACCGTCGGTCTCACGGTTATATACTAACCGTCACACCCCTAGTGTTGAGTATATTCATCAGACTGAGAATAAGGGTGCGACCCGTTCTGCGAGAGAAGGATTGGGGAAAACAGCAGAAATTAAAGGAATTGGGCAAGAAATGGGTGGAATAACTCAAGCGCTCTCTGATAAAGAAACGCAGATGGGTGGTCGAGCAGAAGAGGGACTAATGACTGTATTTACGAGATGAACGACAACACATGTTGTAATTGTGGAAAACATTAACCTTGAAAACTCAAGTCTAGCATTAAAGAGTCACGGCGTAAGCAGATCATAATTACATGTTCATCCACTGGGCAGTTTAGTTCATAAGCATCGCTTACACAGCTGGTTTATGAGCAATAAAACTACATTTCCCATCATTCTCGGCAGCAGGATCAGTTGCAGTTGCATGTTCATCCTCTCTTTTAGGACTCTCTTTCAGAACTGTCTTTCAGAACTGTCTTTTAGAACTCTCTTTTAGAACTCTTTTTTTTTAGAACTCTTTTTAGGACTCTCTTTCAGAACTCTCTTTTAGAACTCTCTTTTAGAACTCTCTTTCAGAACTCTCTTTCAGAACTCTCTTTTAGAACTCTTTTTCAGCTCTCTTTTTTTAGAACTCTTTTTAGGACTCTCTTTTAGAACTCTCTCTTTTAGAACTCTCTCTTTTAGAACTCTCTCTTTTAGAACTCTTTTTCAGAACTCTCTTTTTCAGTCTCTGAGCTGGCGAGCAGCTGTGTAAGGCCGGCGTGTTTGAGGTTTTGTTGATGTATTTGGGGTCATGAGAACATCACAGCGGTCGCCTCACTCTCTGTCTGTCGTTTGGGTGCTAATGGACTGTTGCAGATGTGTTTTCTCAAGGGTTACACACACACACACACACACACACACACACACACACACACACACACACACACACACACACACACACACAAACTCTACCAATGCTAGTGCCATTGGAACCAATGATTAACCAGTAATACTGTATTAACCAACCATTCCCATTAATTAACCAATATTTGGCTATTTTGAGACCAAATGACTGGTCAACAGACGTTTTCCCAAATCTACAGCCGTTGTTAATGGATAATGCAGAAAGGTTCAGATGAGTTTTATGTAATCATAGGGCTCTTGACTCTATTTTAAAGAACACTTTCTGCCATTGAAGGTTCTTAATAAGGAAACATGTCTTAAATGTCATAATTTACTCAACCTCATGTTGTTTCAAACCTGTATGAACTTATTTCTTCTGCTCAACACAAAATAAGATATTGAAGAATGTCAGGAACCAAACATGTGATTGACCCCATTGACTTCATAGTATTTTTTCCCCATTCTATGGTATGGAAGTCAAGGGGCCCTCAACTTTTTGGTTACCAATATTAATTTTTGGGTGAACTATCCCTTTAAATGATTGCATAATACTTTCATGTTCAATGGGCTATTTTCCAACAATTTTTTTCTACTGATAAAGTATGTTTACGAGTTGTTTATGTCATAAAATGTTATTAAAATCGAATGAAAACATAAGTAGTTAATTGAAACTAAATCCATTAAATGGAATTTAGATGAATATTTCACACAATATTACTGAAAATCAGCTAAAAATATTTGAAATCAGAAACTGACAGCTTATATAATTACTGTGTTTTGATATAGGAAAAATATTGTTCAATTATTATGTATAATTTTCTTTATTTATTGAAGTCTTATTTATGATTATATTATTTTCTACTTCTCTAAGATTTGCAATTAAAGTAGCCTGTGCTGCTATTATGGCATGAACGAATGAATGTTGGAAAACAAGAAAACAACAATGCATTTTTAACTGATCAGGCGTTGGCAAGCTGGCTGTTGATGCAGATTGTCTCAGAATGACTAAATATTGTCCAGTTTACTGTTCAGTTTTGGCTTTATACAAGTCTCTGCTCTCTAGATATCAGCACTGGTCATAGTTCTGTCAAACTATCAGCTCAACATACGAGTGTCTGCCATTACAAATACATTGAATCGTCTATTTTAAATCTGGATCAGCCAAAGTCGTCCCATGTGGGAATCTGTGACTCGCTCAGGGTGTGGAGGAGCGTCAAACACTAAAATAACTCACCGACCTGACAGACACAATGGAGTGTGCAGATCTGAATCACTAACCACCCAAACCAGTTCCCGGGGTGCGGGGGAACGCCACGAGTCCCGCTATCAGAGCAACCTTTTTGCTGCTCAGTTTTAAACCTGGAAATAATAAGGGAAATTTGTGATTCCCATGTTTGGAACATCTAGAAATGGCTAAAGCTAAATTGCCTTTGATCTGTTCAGCTGTAAAAGATTTCATTAGCTAGAAATTGCTTTCTGTCAATGTTAATCTTCACAAAATGTGTTTTGCCCACCATTGGCAGTGTGTTTGGGAAGCTTGTTTGGAAATTATGACGATCACGATTCGATACATATCGCGATACTGAACTCACGATACGATATTATTGCGATACTTCAAGACACATGATAAAAGGTTAACAAAAAACATACTGTTGATTAAAATGCTAAATTTGGTTTTACATTGTGTGTAAATGAATAGGCTTGGACTTGTGCTGGAAACCCAAAGCACAGGACAATAGAGACACCAGAATAACAATATTCATGATTCTGAAGCTGAACATACAGAATTATTGTAGATGAATATGCTTTACTCTGTCAATGACTAGATATATTTAAAATAATGTAGGCCACTTTTACTGGTTGCGTAAGACATTTGGCATTATCAGGACCCACAAATATTCCCCCATTGCATGATTATACATTATATTCAGTAGTTTAATGCAGTACTGACACTAAAACTCTGAAAACTTTTTTTTTTTTTCTCACACAGTAATTTATATTTTGGTGAACTACCCACAATACAGGTTGTCACTATCTACCTTACATATTGATGCATTTTTGTATTGCGATATATTGTGACACGATATATTGTTACACCCCTAATTTCAATCTTGTTCCCGCCAAACGTGTTTTAAGAATGTTTTGTTGTGAAAGTGGCAAAAGGAAGGTGTTTTCTGGACTGTCCATTGAAGCCGCACACATTGTTGTTTGTGGTTGTGTGTGTTGGTATGATCTGGTCAGACCTGTTGTGTCCCACCCTCTCCTGCAGCTCGAGCGCTGTGAGATTCTGTGGCGCGTGGGAACCGCTGTCGGCCATCTTGCGCCTGTTTGGGCTTGCAGTGTTGCAGTTCAGTTGAACTCAGTGATTTGTTTGTGTCCTTGGGCGACTGCTCTAACCCGACACCTGCGTGAGTTCACCTGCCTTACCAGTTCCTTCGCGCCAAGAGTTTTTGTAAACACTGCAAGATCCAAACCACTGGGCCGCTCTATTATTTATGGTTTATTGTGCAAAATTTAATTTTGATGGTTTAACCTGTTAACTTTCACACCGATTTTTGAGCATAGATCCGAACTTAAACATTGTACTTCATGAAAGCTTTGAAAAACAGACTTTTTTATATATACGAAGACACTCAACAAATTATTGCAGAAGTAAAAGCATTTCAAAAAATGATAGTGTACAAATGTTAAAGAAGATGGGGTTAACTGTAAAGCAAATGTTCTGAATTATATTTTATATAAAATACATATTTTTCTAAATAATTTGGATTCTAAAATCACTATAAATTAAAACCATAGGCTGTCTAACCAAGTTTTAACCAAAAAAAATGAGTCCGTCTTAAAGGTTTTAAAGTACAATTTCTATGATAACACCAATTTCAAAACAATTTTGTTTTGTTTAAGCTTTGGAATGATGATTACTAAAATATTATATTATATTATATTATATTATATTATATTATATTATATTATATTATATTATATTATATTATATTATATTATATAGGATTTCAAGTAAAAGCTGCAAAGTCATTTTTCCAGAACCTTTACTTTCGCTGTTCCTCAGCGGTGGCTTGATCTTTGCATGACTCTAAAACACCTAAAATCGCATCTTTTCCTTCAGCATTTGACTGAATCCTCAATATGTCTCATTTCCCTCCCTGTACTCTTCTGAAAAATGTTTGAGATGTCAAATTGTACCTTTGTTAATGGTATTGCCTCCTTAGGATGAATCACTTTGTCGTATTTCTTGTTTGTAAGTCGCTTTGGATATGGAATCAATGGAAATTTGGAAATGAGTAAATGTAAATGATTTTGGAAGTGTTTTTCTCTAATTTATATTTTTATTGCACTATAGTAACCAACTCTGCACAGTTAAAAGGTTAGTTGTGTAGTTTTATTAGCATTTAGCTTTGTTCTTCCCTGCCTTCGTTGATCTGAACAGGCCTGTGACCCGCCGGAGACCCGCTGCTCTTTGACACGAAGTTTAAACAAGCACGTCGTTGTCCAAACACGTCTCTGAATAGTATAATCAACAATGTGTTTGGCTGAACCGCATTTAAAAGAAAACATCCCACGTACTATATCAGTGCAAGTGTGTGTGTTCGAGACGCTTAGCTGTAATTACAGACGGCGGTGTCAATTCATGTGTCCGCCAGGAGCGAGATGTATGCTGTGTTTTACGAGCTGCTGCTGACCTAACCTGTGTTTGGACGAGCTCTACAGACCCAGCATTCCTGAGCGAGTGTGTAAGACGTGCAGGAAACTGCTCCGTTGTAGATCTGTTTCTCGTCCGCTCGCGTTGCTAGCATTAGCTAACAAGAGCCTCTTCAGCTGCTGTTTATTTAAGATGTTAAACGCTGATATCAGAGATCCTCTCCACCCTTGTGAATGTGATGGCCCTAGCAACCACCTGAACACCCTAGCAACCACATAGAAACATGCAAAACCATTCAGAACACACTAGCAACGGCGTAGCGACAACCTAGCATTGTAAACAAGCCTTGCATTTTCTTCAGAAAATGGGAAATCTGGTTATCTACAAAAATCTACAAAGTTATCTGAATTTTCTGAACCGTTATAACACATTTTTGTATTTAGAATAGCATGCACAAACAATTTGCTGATAAAATAAACTGGAAAAGCTTCTTTAGGCGGATGATGTAATTGTCTATTTTTGCTGTTTCTTGTTTATTCTGCCAGTCAGGGTTTGAAATAAACACTGTGTACATTATTAAACATGCTTATTATTAAAGCACACACTCGCACACACACTCACTCTCACTCACACACACAAACACTCTCACGCACACACACACACAAACACACAAACACACACACACACACACACATATACACTTTCTCTACACACACCCTCTCTTTTACACACCCGTAACACCCCGCTCTCCTCTCTCTCCTCCAGAAACCATGTCGGACGCAGACAAGTTCCTGTACGTGGACCGTAACCTAGTCAGCAACCCTCTGGCTCAGGCCGACTGGGCCACGAAGAAGCTGGTATGGGTGCCGTCGGAGCGGCTGGGGTTCGAGCCGGGCTCCGTGAAGGAGGAGCACGGGGACGAGGTGGTGGTGGAGCTCGCAGACTCTGGGAAGAAGGTGCGGGTCAACAAGGATGACATCCAGAAGATGAACCCGCCCAAGTTCAGTAAGGTGGAGGACATGGCGGAGCTCACCTGTCTGAACGAGGCGTCCGTGCTGCACAACCTCAAGGAGAGATACTACTCCGGACTCATATACGTGAGTCTGAACACACACACACACACACACACACACACACACACACACACACACACACACACACACACACACACACACACACACACACACACACACACACACACACACGGAGAGCCAACACAGATCACAGGGAACATCTCTGAACAAACCTTCTTCCAGGAACGTTTGTTCAAAGTAATCGGGTCTTTAGTAATGTGATTACACTTTACAGTAAGGTTCATTAGTTAACAACCTTACTTAACATGAACAATACATCTTTAGCATTTATTAATCTTAGTTCATATTAATTTCAAAATTTACTAATACGTTATTAAAATCATTAATTATAATAACATTAGCTAATGCACTGTGAACTAACATGAACAATCAACAGTTGTATTTTTTATTAACTAACATTAACAAAGATTAACTAATACAGTAACAAATGTATTGCTCATTGTTAGTTCATGTTAGTTAATACAATATATAATGTTAACAAATGCATACTTTGATTTTAATAATGTATTAGTAAATGTTGAAAGTAATATAAACTAAGATTAATAAATGTGTGTGTATTTGTGTGTGTATATGTAAATGTATAAGTATTGTTCATTCTTAGTTCATGTTAACTAAGGTAAAGTAATGTTAACTAATGAAGCTTATTGTAAAGGATTACCAGTAATGTTCTCAAAATGTTAGCACAGAAACATTATTTATACATCGCTCATGAAGAGTTTTCTCTGAAACTCTTAACGGTTTTAAATGTTACCAGTTTTAGAATGTTCAAAAGTAAAGAACCTTTTTAAAACATTTAAAATACTGGACGGTTTGAACGTTCTGAGATCGTTCAGAATTTTTTTTTTTTTTGTAGCGTAATGGGAATATTAGAAAAAACATTCTTGGAATATATTTTTGGACCCGTAAAGCTTGACATGAAATAGTAGCCAAATATATATTTAATGTTAGTTTCATATTTGATACACCAGGGTTTTATGGCTCATATAACTATGATATAGTGAGAATATGGACGAAAAAAACAGCTAAATTTTATTCAGAGACCCAAACTGAAGAAAAGTATGCCATTTTGTGCTGATAGTACTAACATTTATTCAGATATTATGATATTTATACGGAAAAAAGTATGAAATTCTGAAATTCTGAGATCTTTATAACAGTATGGCAGATACTTGCAAAAAATGCATATAAATATCAGTCATCTGCCAATATTATCTTAATAAGATGATATTTAAATGCTTAGTTTTATGATCAAAGCTCTGTAGTTTTAAAACATAAAATGCAATATAATGATGATTTTTCCATAAAATGATGTCTGGATAATCTAGAAAATCCAGGAGGCTTCATAGGGTTAATACGAGAACTAGGTCCTACAATTGAATTTCCCACAATTCCACAGTCCCACCAGTTCAATTGTTTTCCCAGGTAAAACAGGAGCTCGTTCAGTGTTTTTGTGGGTCAGAGGTTTGTTTTTGGGAAATGTTAAGATATTCAACAGCCTTGAATGCAGATAACGGGGTCTCACTGACTCGATCGCTGAAACTGTTCAGTGCCGTTTCTCCAAACAGGAAGCTTTAGGAACAATGTGCTCCCGGGGGCCAGGAAATTATGCGTGCGGGAGGGGAGAGCAGGTTTGAGTTAAACATGATTGAGAAAGAGAGAGAAGAAAAACTTTGAGAACAGAGTCTCTACTAGACAGTCATATAATCTGGTTAAGAGAAGTCAGGCCTGGTTGATCCGGGTTTGGGTTCACACTGGTTCCAGGTCTTGAATCTGAATCTAACGGGTCTCTTATGTTGTTCTGAAGCCGATTTGAGTCATAAATGTGAGCACTAGCACGACAACCACATACTTTTTTTGCAGTGCAACAATTTAGTTGCATTAACAGAAAATAAAGAGGTTTTGTGTTTGGAAAAGCTCAATCTGATTACGTTAACTCGATTAACACACATGAGGAGAACTAACATGCCAGCAATGGAAAGTCCTCACTTCACCTTTTTGCTGATATTTTTGTTCTTGTGGTTTTATGACGAAAACAAATGAAACTTGCTCACAGACTCTTTCTGCAGTGAGGATTATACATATATTATATTGCAATAAAGAAATAAAAGAAACATTTATTAACAGACGGACTTTGTGGACTTGCGTTTTCTCAATGTGTTTAGTAATGATTACAGAACTGATATTTAATAATATCCCGATTCTGTGCTGTTCTGGCCCAGAGTTCATGCGATCCTGCTCATCAGGTGCGGTTTGCTTATGCAAATCAGGCCAGATGAGTTTCATACCAACTGTGAACCGCAGTGAAACCCAGACCTGATGTGGACATGCGTCCATTTCACTTCAGAAAACACTGTAAACGTAAATTCGGGAATAAATAAAGCAGCTGTGTGATATTACTCTTTTTTACACAGTTATTACTGTATTTTTGAGACGTTTGAAGGCCAGTGTGGATGTTGTGTGTGTGAGCTCACGCTGACTGAACGCCTCTCTGTTGTGTGCCGCAGACGTACTCGGGTCTGTTCTGTGTGGTCATCAACCCGTACAAGAACCTGCCCATCTACTCCGAGGAGATCGTGGACATGTACAAGGGCAAGAAACGCCATGAGATGCCACCGCACATCTACGCCATCACTGACACGGCCTACAGGAGCATGATGCAGGGTAACACACACACACACACGCACGCACGCACGCACGCACACACGCACGCACACAGTCTGGTTCACTATCTTTGCGGGGACTCTCCATAGACATAATGGTTTTTATACTGTACAAACTGTATATTCTGTCTCCTGACACTAACCCTAACCATCACACGCACGCACACACACACACACACACACACACACACACACACACACACACTAACCCGCCCCCTTAACCCAGCCATCACACAAAACTTTCTGCATTTTTACATTTTCAAAAAAACTAATTCTGTATGATTTAAGCTTGTGTACCTCAATTTAGGTCCTCATGAGTCTGTGTGCATTCAGGTTTAAGTCCCCACCGGGATAGAAAAACATGTACACTCTCACACGCATACAGAAACACACACACACACACACACACACACACACACACACACACACACACACACACACACACACACACGTCCTACAGGATGTAGATTCTGACTCGAACTTCAGTCAGTTCCTCTTCCTGTCATTCAAATAAATTCAAGTTACACAACAAAGTGGTTTCATTAGTCCAGCGCAGACAAAACATAAATGTTTACATCATTAATGTAGACTAATTATATTATTCCCTGAATTGTAAATAGATTTTATCAGCTGATTTGAGATGTTTTCTCTGCTGTCGGAACAATAAACAGATTTGAACGCTGAAATACAACAACATAAAAACGTTAATGAAAATCTGTGATTTAAAGATGCCTTTTCAAAAATGTATATTTTATAAACACACAAGACAACAAAAATGATATATTATCATTTGGCTATTTGAATAAATATGAGAAAAAAAAACTTTATATTTCTTTAAATTAGGATGGTGTGTTTAAGTAATAAAAATTAAGTAATAAATAAATAACAATAAAATAAAGAAATATTTGAATAAAATGTATTTAAAACTAAACTACAACAGTTATATGAATTATTATTTTACTTAATTTACTTATTTCATTTATATTTACTTTTTAAATTAGTTTTACTTAATGCTCAAATTCGAATTTCACTTCTACATCCTGTTTTCCTACATCAGTTCAAATTGTTTGAAAAAAAATTATATTTACAAATACGTAAGAAAAAGTATTTACAGTTAAAGCAGAATCCACACACTGAATCAATATTCAAAGAAAAATAAGGCTTAAAGACCAATCGAAGAAAAAAAAAAAAACATTCTTTTGTCTGTTGTGCGGATTAAATTTTACTCATAAAAATAAACATTGACTTAAAAGTAGTATTAAAAGCTATCCAAATTTGAATTGCAATTCTAGATCCTGAAGAGAAGTTGGAAAACATCAGTTTCTTTACGTTTGTCTGGTGTGCAGATTCATAAGTAGTTAAAAGTAGCATCAATCATCCAATGAATCATCCAAATTTGAATTGCAATTCTACATTGTGTTTGTCCCGATGAGAATAAAGATCCTGAAACTGAACTGCATCTTGATGTGATTCTGACTGTTGCTCAATAATGCAGTGTTTGTCCCGCTGTGTCAGGGTTTACTGCTCCTCAAGCCCCCTGCAGTGAGTCTCTGACCCGCACTCATTACTGAGCTCTGCAGGCGCTCGTGTGGAGGCCTTTACAAGACATGCGCTTCATTACTGAACAATGCTGCATTTATCTGATCAAACACAGTCAAAACTGTGAAATATTATTACTATTTAAAACAGCTGTTTTCTATGTGAATATTTGTTCAAATGTAATTCATTCCTGTGATCAGAGCTGAATTTCCATCACCTTTACTCCAGTGTCACATGATCCTTCAGAAATCAGTCTAATATGATGATTTTAATGATCAAGAAACATTTATGATTACTATTAATGTTGAAAACATTTTTGTGGAAACCGTGATGCATTTAATTTTTTCAGGATTCTTTAATGAGTAGAAAGTTTAAAAGAGCAGCATTTAATAGAATCTTTTGTAACATTATAAATGTTTTTATTGCCACTTTTGATCAATTTAATGCATCATTGCTGGATAAAAGCATTCATTTCTTTAAATAAACTTACTGACCCCAAACCTTTGAATGCTAGTGAACATAATCACATCATTAATTCATATTTATTCCCTGAAATATAAAGAGTAACATAAAATTTCACCACGTTATTTGTAGATGACATTTAAAAAAAAAAAGGCATATTTATAAATGAGCGAGAAAAACTCCTGTGCCATATTATATATTCTTAATAGTTGCGTTTATTGATTCAAAAGTAAGTTTGTTACAAATAAAGTGGAATCAAATGAAAAGAAATGAATCCCTGAAACTGTTGCTTTATCAAGAGTTTTATTAATCCTCATTTAATGTGCCATTTATCAAGAGTTTCACCTGTTATTAATCTTATTAATCCTCAGAATATGCCGTTTAATCTCTAAGAATGTGTCGTTTAGTAAAAGTGAGTGTTAGTTTATCTTTGGTAGTTTTCTGGAAAGGCGGCTCCTTCTCCAGTCACAGGAAGCCAGATATTGACTTCCTGTTTTGTGGTGTGAGCACTTCCTGCTGCAGGAGCTCAGATGGGTTTGTTCAGAGCCGATAGAGGAGCGTTTCCATCCGGAGCCATTTATAGCTTCATTCAACTGACCAACATGACCAATGACTGACAAGAACAACATTACAGTTGACATTAAAGCCAAACTTGAGCTTGTTCAGTTTATCCACTTATCATGTGTCATCATCAGTTCATGTTCTTCTTCTGAAGAAACGCCATGCTTCCTAATGATATCTCCCAAGGGTAGCATGTACAGAGTGAACAGCAGCGGTCCTAGTACTGAGCCTTGTGGGACTCCATACTGAACTTGTGATCGATAAGACATCTCTTAAAATTTTTATTTCTTGCCAAATAATCAAAATACATAAAATGATACTGCTTTTCTAAAAAACAAAACAAGTTATTTTAAAATATGAATGATATACGTATATATAATATAAAAAATATAATACGAAATTATTATTTCCTGCCAAATAACATCACTTAAAATACATCGTTTTTAAAAACAAAAATATTTTATATAAACAAATTTTATATATATATATATATATATATATATATATATATATATAAAACATAAATATGAAAATTTAAAAATGAAATCAATAAAAATAAAATATGAATAAAATCAAAGTTAAAACATAAAATAAAATCTAAAAGTATTACTTCCTGCCACATTTCCTTACTCAAACTCATTAAAAAAATCATAAATAAAAAAATCAATGAAATAAAGTAAAATAGAATTGAAACTATTAATAAAATTGTGAAAAAAAGTGAACAATTCAAGTATACATAAAGCACAAAAAATCTTTGTTTCACTCAAAATACATAAAATGAGAGCAATGAAGTGCTTAGCGAATGTGTTTGCACTGTGTAAATGATTCGTTCTTCTCCTCCAACAGACCGCGAGGACCAATCCATTCTCTGCACGTGAGTCACATGGTCTTGCATGTCTTCTCTGATTATGATTTGTCCATGAAATCTGTGCTTGATGTCTCACTCGTGTCTGTCTGTGTGTTCAGGGGCGAATCTGGAGCCGGAAAGACAGAAAACACCAAGAAGGTCATCCAGTATCTGGCTCACGTGGCCTCGTCTCACAAGACCAAGAAAGACCAGGTTAGTTCCTGACGACCAAAGCGCTCGAGTAAAGTATCGTGTTCTTGCGTTCTCCACCCTGATCTTTCATCGGGGTTCACATCATCCTGTCAGATCAGATCCGGCTGGTTTTGATGATGGCAGGGCGTTTGTAGCAGATCACAAACATCATCCTCCATTAGAGCAGCCGTAGGCCCAGTTCAATCAGTGATGATGTCACTTCCTCATCCTAATGTCAGTCAGAAGCGTTCGCTTCAACTGAACCAAACGGCGCTGGACATCTTTAAAAAAAAAAAAAAGAAGTGAAACGAGGCGCTTAACCTTCAGGAAATTAAACTATTACAATTAAAATGAAGCTAGTTAAAATAAAAAAAAAAAATTCCTTTTTTAAAGCCTTTTGGCCCATATTTCTGCATATGATTTCAGTCAGATTTACGAACTTTTACTGCTATTTATTTTTATCGTAACAAATATTAATATATTTTTTTTATATATTTTGTAATTTTATATAGGCTTTTAACATTAAATTTTCCTAGTTAATGTATATTACAATATGCAAAAAATATGTATGCATCCAATAAATAAATATAAATGCAAAAGTATATATATATTATATTATATTTATTTATTGGATGCATACATATTTTTTGCATATTGTAATATACATTAACTAGGAAAATTAGAATAAAATAAAAGTTGTTTATGTGAGCCCGTTGGGCCATATTTCTGCATATCGTTTCAATCAGATTTAAAATGCATTTATTTTTAACACACATTATGTTTTTTTCAAATTTTATAATAAACATTAAATATACATAAATTACAAAATAATACATTTATTTATAGATTTTATAATTTAATGTATTTATTTTTGTTTATTTTTTGCTAATTGTACTATACATTATAAATGAAAGGAAAATAAAAAATGTATTAATTCAATTATTTTTGAAAGCCTGTTCGGCCATATTTCTGCATATAGTTTTTAATCATATTTAAAACCATTTATTTATTTACACATTATTAATATATTGAATATGAAAATAAATTAAAAGATAAATTGTTTATATTATACTTTATTTTTGCAAGCATTTTGAGATGTATTTCGGCATATTCAATCAGATTTAATACCTTATATTAATACCTTATATTTATTAATAACATACTTATTTTTGCTTATTGGAATATACATTAAATATACATAAAATAAAGTTTGAGATTTTGTAACCGGGTTGCAGATTTGAACAAAGTCTCTCTAGTTTGCAGCCAGTTTAGACTTGTCGTGACTTTATTGACCGTGTTGAAGTATTGAGCTCGACTAGCGCAGGTTTGCCAATACGCCTGTCCTCATTTGTTCCCTGTTCATGGAAAAGGAATCAATCCAGAGTGTTTTGGGAAAAATAAATGATGTGTTCAGTGTGTTTTCCTGGGATTCTGATGTTTCTGATCAGTCATCCTGGAATGGATCTGGACTGAGCCGGTGTGTGTGTGTGTGTGTAAGTTAAAGGTTTGAGTGTTTTTCTCTTTGTACCAACAGAGCATCTCCGTCCTGTCACATGTGAGTCTCATCATCTCTCCATCTCCGTCTCATTCCCATCTCCCATCCCGTATCCCTAATCTCGCTGCTGCTGGGTGAACCAATGAAGCCGAAACACAGACGCACGACCCTGAGAACCAGTCAATCTCATCACAATAGTGTCTGGCAGAGAGAGAACCAGACCATTTTGAGAACTTAGTGGTGAATGCACTTGATTTTAGTGCAAATAACATCTCAGTGTCGTCCGTCTGAATCCCGCGCTGCGTCTGTGTGTGTGTTTCTGCGCTCGTGGGATCTGGGTTTGAGAACACTGCTGTGTGTGTGTGTGTGTGTGTGTGTGTGTGTGTGTGTGTGTGATCAGCGAATCCCTCCTGCAGCGGGTCTCATGACGTCAGCGATGTTGGGAAACACAAACCTCATGCTGCTGGAATGTTTTTGTGGGTTTAACGAGATTCGCTTTACGAGAGCATGTGAAACGCTTTACAGGGAGATCTCACACACTTACATGAGTTCAACAAGACTATTCTCCTGGTTAGTTTAACTTAAAGACACAGTACTAGTTAAACACATGTTCTAAACTGTGGAGATGCTTTCACTGTTGTGGGCGGAGTTTAGTCCATGTAAATTAGATGGTTAAGTCAGAGCTAACGGATTAGGCTCCGCCCCCTAGATGGAGGTTCTTCTAGTGATGTCACTGTTGTGGGCGGGGTTTAGTCCATGTAAATTAGATGGTTAAGTCAGAGCTAACGGATTAGGTTCCGCCCCCTAGGTGGAGGTTCTTCTAGTGATGTCACTGTTGTGGGCGGGGTTTAGTCCATGTAAATTAGATGGTTAAGTCAGAGCTAATGGATTAGGCTCCGCCCCCTAGATGGAGGTTGTTCTAGTGATGTCACTGTTGTGGGCGGGGTTTAGTCCATGTAAATTAGATGGTTAAGTCAGAGCTAACGGATTAGGCTCCGCCCCCTAGATGGAGGTTGTTCTAGTGATGTCACTGTTGTGGGCGGGGTTTAATCCATGTAAATTAGATGGTTAAGTCAGAGCTAACGGATTAGGCTCCGCCCACTGGAAGTCCATCCACCTAGAAACATGGTCTTGGCTCAAATGGACAATTAACACGCGTATAATTAACAGAACACTTTTAATTGATAAATTCATCTAAGAACGTTACATTCCTTCTTTTAAAGTCTCTAGAATGTCATTTTGATTTTGGCTGAAGATATTTTGCGACCAAATATGCTATTTTTATTCATATTCTGAATTTGTTTTTATTTAAAAGAAATTTGAGGTTTCACTTTAATTTTGGTTGAAGTTTTAGTAGTTTTTTTGTGTTTCGTCACAGCAAAATTTATTATAGTTTTTATTAATATTTTAATACTATTCCAGGTAAGAGTTGTGTGTTGAAAGTGAATGAGGCGTGTGTGTGTGTGGCGAGTGTGTGTGTTCAGAGGTGACGGGCCACTCACTCCGGTGTTGTTTGGGATTGGGGATCAGACCGCGCTTCATCTGTGTGTTTGTTTCAGCTGGTCTGTGTGCGAATAGCTTGCGATGTTGCGCTGAGGAGCTCTTCTTCACAGTGATTGGTTGTTTTGAAGTCACATGTCTGATGATGGGTGTGTTTGAGCGCAGGGCGAGCTGGAGAAGCAGCTGCTGCAGGCCAATCCCATCCTCGAAGCCTTCGGCAACGCCAAGACCGTCAAGAACGACAACTCCTCTCGATTCGTAAGACCCATCAGCACTCACACACAACAGCTGTCGATTCAACAACTCAAACATACATGACTGTTTACAGGGGTAAATTAACAAACGATTGAAAACTGTTTGATTATGCTAATTATCTGGCAACATTCAGAAACATGCTTACTATAAACATGTTAGCAATGTGCTAAATCATGCTAGCACTGTGTAAATTATGTGAGCAACGTGTTAAATCATGCTAGCAATGTGTTAAATCTTACTAGAATAATGCTAGCAACATGTTATGTTCTAACAAATATGTCAAATCATGTTAGCAATATGTTAAAACATGCTATCAATATGCTAAATCATGGTAGCAACATGTTATATGTTATACATATGCTAAATCAATGTCTTCAATTTTGCTAGCACTGTGTAAAATGTGCGTAACATGTTAAATGTTTGCAATGTGCTAAATCTTACTAGAATCATGTTAGCAACGTGCTAAATCATGATAGCAATGTGTTAAATCATACTAGAAGCATGTTAGCAATGTGCTAAATCATCATTCTAACAAATATGTTAAAACATGCTATCAACGTCTTAAATTGTGCTAGCAATGTGTCAAATCTTATTAGAATCATGTTAACAACATATTAAATATGATATGATACAATTTGAAACAACATGCTAGCAATGTACTTAATCATGTTAGCAACATGTTAAATCTTGTTAGAAACATGCTAATTTGATTTGTTAAAACATTTTAATAACGTGTAAAACGAGTTTGTTAAAACATGTTAGCAGTGTGCTAGAACGTGTTAACATTTTATCCACTGAGTAAAATCTTAAACGTCCAGTTTTTCTAAGTTATTTTTAAACTTTCAGACAAGGCTTTGTCAAGCCAACATCAAAGTTTTTCATCAAACTTTACTGATCTACTTGCTGTTTTAAAATGGTAAATTCATAAATAAAAGATTTTTAATGTATATTTTGCCTATTAAATATGTTTATTAATTGACATTGTGATGTTTGAATTATTAAACTTAAACCAGTCAATACGTGTGAATGATCTTCTGTCTCTTCTGTGTTTCAGGGCAAGTTCATCAGAATCAACTTTGACGTTAACGGCTACATCGTTGGAGCCAACATTGAAACCTGTATCTTTATGTGCTCGTTAATATGATGATGCTTTGAAGAATGAGCTTCTTTACGCTGGAAATTAACTCATGGTGAAAGTAACGATGGCTTATTTGCATGGCAGTGTACTAAACCATGCTAGCAACGAGTTAAATCATACTAGTAGCATGTTAGCAATGCGCTTAATCATGCTATCAATGTACTAAATCATGCTAGCAACATGTTAAAACATGCTAGCAATGTGCTAAATCATGTTAGCAACACATTAAAACATGCTATCAACATGATAAATCATGTTAGCAATATGATACAACATGTTAGCAATGTACTAATTCATGTTATCAACATGTTAAAACATGTTAGCAATATTATACAGCATGCTAGCAATGTACTAATTCATGCTATCAACATGCTATCTTGTTAGAAACATGCTAGCAACATGCTAGTAGCAACATGTTAAATCTTCTTAGAAACATGCTAGCAACATGTTAAATTTTGCTAGAAACATGCTAGCAATGTGTTAAATCATGCTAGCAACATGTTAAACTTGTTAGGAATGTACTAATGTGCTCGTTAATATGATGATGTTTCATTAAAGTGAACAAAATTAGCTTCTTTACGCTGGAAATTAACTCATGGTGAAAGAAACGATGGCTTATTTGCATATTTATGAGGTTGATAACATTAGCACGACCTGCTTTTGATGACCTGAAACTAAAAATGGCTAACGATAGTTTCTGTGACTGTATGTAGAGCATGAATAATTAATGAGGCCAGAGCTGAGCTGCTTTCTGATTGGCTGTTAGCATTGTCGCATTGAGTCGCATGGCAGCCTGTTAATAGTCTTCATTCGAACATTAGTGTGTCAGTCCTTGACTCTGAGCGTCAGACCTGTTGGAAAAGTCCCGCGCGATCCGTCAAGCCAAAGATGAGCGAGCCTTCCACATGTTCTACTACATGCTGACCGGCGCCGGAGACAAACTGCGCTGTGAGTGTGTGTCCGCTTCACGAGGCTTGTCTGATCTCAGCTCTTCCAGCGCGAGACTCACTCTCTGTTTCTGTTTCTCTGTCCATCAGCTGAACTGTGTCTCGAGGGCTACAATAAGTACCGGTTCCTGTCCAACGGGAACGTCACGATCCCGGGACAGCAGGACCGAGACATGTACCTGGAGACCATGGAGGCCATGAGGATCATGAGCATCGCGGAGGAGGAGCAGATCGGTGAGTGTGTGTGTGTGTGTGTGTGTGTATGTATGTATAGAGAGGGTAATCGAATCGAATACTTGTTATAAAATTAATCCCAACCCAAGTGTATAGTATCATGTGCCAGCAGTGTGTTTGAGGGAGTGTAATGGTGTGTGTCGCCCCCTGCAGGTCTGCTGAAGGTCATGTCGTCTGTGCTGCAGCTCGGGAACATGTCCTTCAAGAAGGAGCGCCACTCGGACCAGGCCTCCATGCCCGATGATACAGGTGAGCGTCACACACACCTCCCTCTGGTTTAGCACTACCTTTTCACATGGTCTCTGGAAGGTCAAAAGGTCACTGGATGGTTAATTAGCCTGACCACCAGCGAATAGCAGGCCGAGGTTGACCTAGTAGAGTTATGCTGTTAGAGCCTTTAATTATGTTTCAAATTAGTTTTTATTTATAGTTTTCAATATTGCATTTTAGTCTTTAATAATGGTTTATTTTTATATTTTATATAATTTATTATAGCCTAGTATTTATTCATATTTTGAACTAGTTTTCATTTTCTAATTTATGAAATATGAATTCTAATTAATTACAGTATTTATTGATATTTTGAAAAAAAATTGTGTGTATTTTTACCATTTTATTTTTGGTCTTGATTAATATTTGGAATTAATGTTTATTTTTATATTTTATTATAATATTTAACTACTTTAAATGAGTTTTTATATTTTAATATGGTGTTTTTAAAAAAATTTAATTAGTTTTTTTTGTGTGTGTTTTTGTAGTTTTGTTTTCTTAATATTTCTAAAAAATTTTATAATTTATTTCATTTTTAGTTTAATTTTTTTTTTAATAATCAGTTTTAGTCATTTTACTACTCAAATTACATTTATTTGCAGTTCGTTGCCAAGGCAACATTTCTGTTTTTTTATAAAATCTTTGTAGTTTTGGTGAAGATGAAGTTTATTTAATTCACACAAAAAATAAAATAATAGTGGTAGTTTGTGTTAGTAATAACAGCACAGCCTGGTAGATCATGTTAGTCCAGCAGGTTAGAGATGGTAAACCAGTAACCGAGTGTCATCAGATTGAAAATCTCTAATCGATTCTCTCTTCGCTCCTCCAGCCGCGCAGAAAGTGTGTCATCTGATGGGCATGAACGTGACCGATTTCACTCGCGCCATCCTCTCGCCCCGGATCAAAGTGGGCCGTGATTACGTGCAGAAGGCCCAGACGCAGGAGCAGGCCGAGTTCGCGGTGGAGGCTCTGGCCAAAGCCACGTACGAGAGGATGTTTCGCTGGCTGGTGATGCGCATCAACAAAGCCCTGGATAAGACCAAGCGTCAGGGCGCCTCCTTCATCGGCATCCTGGACATCGCCGGCTTCGAGATCTTCGAAGTACGGATAGATAGTTCATGATATGTTTTATTTTAAAGGTGCACTGTGTAATATTTAGCGGCATCTAGTGGTGACGTTGCGAATTGCACAGAAATTACGGTGGCCGACAGGAAGTGATGTCGTCGTCTGAGACAGCAGAGAGTAGCCAGTTCAGCAATGAGGTTTCTTTGCAAAGATAAATTTAGAAATTAGGTTTACTTAATTATTCAGTAAAACGACATATTGTGAATATTATTGTTACTTGTTCATCATTGTGTCAGTGTATCAGATGTAATCATCTGGTAATGACTGTTATGAATGAATTAAACTATTAAATATATTATCATTATTAAAATTATAGTCATTTATGCAAGTAATTTAAATTATGTATTTATATTGTGGCCTAAGAGTTGCATTACATGTAATTCATTTAGCAGATGCTTTTATCCAAAGCAGCTCACGAATGAGGAATAGAGCAAAGCAATGAATCTTGTCTACAGTGGGATTAAGCATCATTCCTGATCCTGTGTGTGTGTTCGTCTCCGCAGCTGAACTCGTTCGAGCAGTTCTGCATTAACTACACCAACGAGAAGCTCCAGCAGCTGTTCAACCACACCATGTTCATCCTGGAGCAGGAGGAGTACCAGCGCGAGGGCATCGAGTGGAGCTTCATCGACTTCGGCCTCGACCTGCAGCCCTGCATCGACCTCATCGAGAAACCCGTGAGTGGCCTCCACCAATCACACGGCTCCTAGAACAGTCACCTGACTTCTAATGGGGCGGTTTCCATGTTTAAGATTTGGAAACTTGGGAATCTAGATACCTGTTAGTGTCTCTCCACCAATCACGCAACTCCTAGAAACGTCACATGACTTCAAATGGGGCGGTTTCCATGTTTAAGATTAGGAAACTTGGGAATATAGCTCCTTGATAATGAGGTGGAATTCGCAATCTCAGGATTGGATGTACCCAATATTTTCTTTCTTTTTTTCTTTTTAAGAAGAGAGGACAACAAAATCATCCTCACTGCTTGAAGACTCCATTTTGTATTGTTTAGCAAATTTTTTTTCGCAACGGATTAATTAATACGCATCAGAGTCAGTGTGTAAGGTTTGATGAATTTTTAGCATGACGATTACGAAAAAACGCGAAATAAAATTTCGGACCTTTATTATTTCTTAACATCTTGACCAATCACGCGACTCTTAGAATGATCACGTGACCTTTACAGGAGCTGTTTTCATGTGTGGGTAGATATTATTCAGATCCGGATGTTTACAATTGGGATTCGAGAACTTGGATATCCATTATTTTAAAAACACTAAATCCTGAATGATTCCGTTGCTTCTTTCTGTGAGTGTAACCCGTGATCCGTGTTTTCCAGACGAGTCCTCCAGGAATCCTGGCTCTGCTGGACGAGGAGTGCTGGTTCCCCAAAGCCACGGACAAGAGCTTCGTGGAGAAGGTCCTGCAGGAACAGGGGACGCATCCCAAATTCCACAAACCCAAGAAACTGAAGGACGAGGCCGATTTCTGCGTCATCCACTACGCTGGAAAGGTGCTGACGCGCTCCCCGGCTGAACCCACGTCCGGTTTCAAGCGCGATCGGGAACATTAACCGTCTGTGATTGTGTTTCTCAGGTGGATTACAAGGCGGACGAGTGGCTGATGAAGAACATGGACCCGCTGAACGATAACGTGGCCACGCTTCTCAATCAGTCCACAGACAAGTTCGTTTCAGAGCTGTGGAAGGACGGTGAGTCGACAGATCACATTCGATACGCTCTTCAATGAGTATTAAAGGAGTAGTTCACTTGAGAATTAAAATTTCCTGATAATTTACTCACGCCCACGTCATCCAAGATGTTCATGTCTTTCTTTCTTTCTCGAAAAGAGATGAAGTTTTTTGAGGAAAACATGCCAGGATTTTTCTCCATATAGTGACTTCAATGGCGTGAAGGTCCAAATGTCAGTTTCAGTGCAGCTTCAAAGTCTCCACACAATCCCAGACGAGGAATAAGAGTCTTATCTAGACAAACCATCGCTCGTTTTATTAAAAAAAAAATCATTAATTAGAAAATTAATTGGAAAATGGCCGATGGTTTGGCTAGATAAGACTCTTATTCCTCGGCTGGGATTGTGTCTATATGGAGAAAAATCCTAGAATGTTTTTCTCAAAAACCTTAATTTATTTTCAACCAAAGAAAGAAAGACATGAACATCTCGGATGACGTGAGGGAGAGTAAATTATCAGGAATTTTTAATTCTGCAGGTTGATGGAGAAATGTTGACGCGAAGCTGAACAATGACTGATGCATTTAGACTCTGGCCTCCTTTTTCATGGCAAAATCGGTGAAACTCACTGGATTTGTTCTCTTCTGCTCGTATCGTCTGGTGTTTGGTCCTCTGTTTTCATCCATCCATCCGTGCGTGCCTTTTTTTCTTGTCCTCCTGGACCTCTGTACACTCCGTCTCCATCTGTCCGTCTCTCAGAGGTCCAGAAATGTCAGAGAGCTTATTTCTATCAGCGTTTTCCATTCCTTCATTTAGAACCAGGTGACGTCTCTCTTGATTTTTCTCTCTCCCGTGACGTTCTTTTCCTCCTCCATCCATCCATCAGCTGTCCTGTGTGACTGTGTTTCTCCGAGGTGTTGATAATGTTTTTTTTCTCTGATATTTCTGCTGTCTCTCCTCTCTGTGTAATAGTGTGCTTTGGCGCCCCCGCTGTTGGTCTGTGGTACTGCAGAAATGGGTATAAACTGCATGGGTTTGGTTCTGTTCTCACTCGTGAAACATGACCACAGTATGCAGTTACACACACACACACACACACACACACACACACACACATGCGCGCACACACACAGGGTTCAAAAGTTCACTTCTACCAAACCTGACAATGGTGGGTTTATAAAAAATTTGGAAATTCATTTTTGCTCTGTGAAAAAAATAATTATTCTATTAAATAATTCTATTAAAACTTTTTTATATTACTTGTATCAGAATTGTAAACTAGCCAGACCCACAAAAACATGTAATGTCATGTGCAATGCAAGTTTTCTGCCTAATATATTTGCTTCAAATAGAAAAAAAATGCAGTTTGTATAAAATTACTTTTCATTTCTTACGTTTTCCATCTAAACAAAAGGTAAAAACTGCCTGTCCTTGCCTGTCTAATTTGATTTAAAAAGCAACAAAATACCAGACTGTCATTCCTACATGGTCAAATTTAAACCATATACTGCTTATTGAAAAGCAGTGGCAAACTGAAAACATTTGTTTTACTTGCACATTTTTGTGCTCATTGAGCCTCATTCATGAAACACGAGGAGAATGAATTGTTCGTAATTGTTCTGAAGTTTGTGTCATTCAGTCCAACTGGTGTTTTCATGAACGAGGTGAGTGTTTATTTTGGACCCATGGACACTCACTCACACACACACAAACACAAACACACACACACACACGTACGTACGTGTCACCTGCACTGCATTGAGTTGGATCCGTTTTCCCGTGTGTGTTTCCCCTACACTCTTCACCAGCATCGTGTGTGTCTGTGGTTTTGTCACCAGTGCTGACGTGTGTTTGACCCACTGAACCGTGGGAAGTTTTCACATCATCATGACCCGACTGCATGCTGGAGATGAAGCGTTGTGCAGCGCAGTGACCCTCTCTCTCTCTCTCTGTCTCTCTCTCTGTCTCAGTGGACCGTATCGTGGGCCTGGATAAAGTCGCCGGGATGTCGGAGCTGCCGGGAGCGTTTAAGACCCGTAAAGGAATGTTTAGGACGGTCGGTCAGCTCTATAAGGAGCAGCTCTCCAAACTCATGGCCACCCTCAGAAACACCAACCCCAACTTCGTCCGCTGCATCATTCCCAACCACGAGAAAAAGGTACGAAAAGATTGTGAAGAAAGATCATTATTTCAATGGTTCATACAAGGAGCTTAAAGTGCTTGAATTTAAGTCCTGGAAAACCCTTCATAACAGACATATTTAGGAAAAGGTACTTGAAAAGTGAGTGAATTATTGAAAGACAATACATTTGAAATTAGTGTTTAATTTTATTGATTAAACTATCTTTTCACACAAAAACTATATTAAACTAAACTAAACACATAAACTATCTTTTCATTTGCAGCATTTTATTTGTACTGTTTTTTATTTATCTATTTACCTTTTTAATTTGAAGGTAATAAAGTTATCTTTTGATTAGTGAGATCTCTGATTGTAGTCCTTAAAAACCAAAAAAGTAGTGCTTGACTGTCTTTAGTTCACTGCAGTTTTAAGGAGAAAATACTCAGCAATGGTGTCGACTTATGAATTTACACATGGTTTGTCTTAAAGCATATTAAAAACACTACACAGACATATAAACAACATTAAAATTTTCACCACAGGGGGACTTTAACAATAAAATAGCAGAATATCCAATAAAGCTGTTCCCGAGTATGATACAGTGACTGACTATGCATGTTAACCAGCAGTCCAAAACGTTGTAGGCGCTTTTGGTTTGTAAAGTCGCTAAATCTAACGCCAAAGTCGCTAAGTTGGCAACACTGGCTTGTGGACCAACTGAGTACTGCAAAAAAGTACTATTACGTCAACTTCTTGCTTTAGTGTACGCATAACTGAAGTATTTAGGCTTAATGTATCCTGAATTCATCACTAACGTGTGTGTTTTGTGTCTCGGCCCGTCTCAGGCGGGTAAGCTGGACCCTCATCTGGTTCTGGATCAGCTGCGGTGTAACGGTGTGCTGGAGGGCATCCGAATCTGCAGACAGGGATTCCCCAACCGTATCGTCTTCCAGGAGTTCAGACAGAGGTATCTGTATATGTAGCATCTGTTCTGAACTAGTTCTGACCTGATTGTGTTTTTTCACTGGAGTTAATGGTGGTTTGTGTTTTTTCGCTCAGGTATGAAATCCTCACTCCCAACGCCATTCCCAAGGGCTTCATGGACGGCAAACAGGCTTGTGTGCTGATGGTGAGACCAATTTATTGTTTGAAATAAACCAGTTTGAAGGCGTCCGGTGTGACTTTAACACAGGATTTCTGAAACTGGGGTTTGCAAACCCCTGGTGGTTGGTGAGGGAACTGCATGGAGTTAGTGGAAAGTTAATTAATCAATTAATAAATAGTTTTTAAATAAGCTCTTCATCCGTGTCTCAGATCAAAGCGCTGGAGCTGGATCCCAACCTGTACCGGATCGGACAGAGCAAGGTGTTTTTCCGTGCTGGAGTCCTGGCTCACCTCGAAGAAGAGCGGGACATGAAGATCACCGACGTCATCATCAACTTCCAGGCCTGGTGCCGTGGATACGTCGCCCGCAAGTGAGCCTTACGACACAACATAATACAGCTTAGTTAGATGAACACTTGTTTTACACAATAATTACTCAAAAATTAAAACAGAACAAGTGCACAATCCAGTGACAAAATGATTGCTAGTCAGAGGCAGTTGGTATCAGGTGGAGGGACGTTTCTATGTGGTAATCCATAAAACAGCGATATTGATTAGGGATGAGTCACGATTTTCGAATATTCGATTAGTTGATTTAATTATAGAATATCGAATAGGTTGTGCGATTATGATCTAAAAAAATCCCCATATTTTTGACCAGAGGGTGACGAAACGCACCAAAAAGCTGTCACAAAGAACCGGCAAAAGTAATGATTATGAATGTAAAATATAGCAAGGAGACATTTTAATTGTTTATTAATAAACTAGTGGGGGTTTTTTTGTGTCAATGTCGGTTGACGCTGCTGACTTGAAATTCACTTTAAAGAAAGGCTTTCTACAAAACAAAACTTAATGAAGTGGTCAAAATCATGTCTGACCCACTCCATGTGTCTCCCGATATATTGCGCATCTTATGATTCTATCTTACTCATGCTGTTCACTTTTCATATAATCAGCATAGATGAAATTGAAATATAACATATTATTTAAACATAAATATGAAACTAAATGCGCTTTCTTTAATGAGTACAACACGTATATTAGCCCACAGTGCAGAGAAATGTAATGTCTGAGCGGAATTTGAGCGAACGCGTTTTACCAGTGAGCATGTGGGGGAGAGGTGCGATTTTTCGAATAATAATCAAATAATTCCCAGCAATATTATTTTGGCTTGAAATGTCCATCCCTAATATTGATGTCATGTGGTGCTGAACTGTGCGTGTGTGTGTTGCGCAGGGCGTTCGCTAAGAGACAGCAGCAGCTGACGGCCATGAGAGTGATCCAGAGGAACTGCGCTGCTTACCTGAAGCTCAGGAACTGGCAGTGGTGGAGACTCTTCACCAAGGTTAATACACACACACACACACACACAGAGACGTTCAGATGTGCCTGATGTGTGTTCTGTACTGATGCCCTGTGTGTGTTTCAGGTGAAGCCGCTGCTGCAGGTGAGCCGACAGGAAGAGGAGATGCAGGCCAAAGACGACGAGCTGCACAAGGTTCGGGAGAAGCAGCAGTTCGCTGAGCAGCAGCTGCAGGAGCTCGAGGTCAAACAGAAGCAGGTGTGAAGCGCATTAACAGTATATACATATACATAATATACATAACAGTGTGTATATATATATATATATATATATATATATATATAGTGCTATATTTTACATTAATTATATAGTATATAATAGAGATGCACGGTTCTGGATAAATTGAGAATCATGATTTTTTTTTTAAATCATGATTCTCACGATTCTGAATAGACAAACTGAATGAATCAGCAATTTTTTAAACAAATCTCTTGAATGAATGATTCAATAACTTGTTTCATTACTGAATGAATCAGCGATTTTGAACAAATGATTCAGTGACTCATAAAGACTTCACTTGTTTAATTACATTTCGCCATTTTTTAACAATGAAATGGTGCAGCTGTAGTATATAGTTAATGAATGTGGTGTAATGATGTGCGGCTCCAGTGGTAATGTGAGCGCTGTGCTTGTGTCTCCAGCTGAGTGCGGAGAAGATGGCGCTGCAGGAGCAGCTGCAGGCGGAGATGGATCTGTGTGCCGAGGCTGACGAGATGAGGAACCGCCTGGTGGCCAAGAAGCAGGAGCTGGAGGAGATCCTGCACGACCTGGAGGCTCGCGTGGAGGAAGAGGAGGAGCGAGCCAATCACCTGCAGACGGAGAAGAAGAAGATGCAGCAGAACATCGCGGTAAAGTATTCATTACTTCAATGTGCTCACTGATACTGCATTCTACATTTCTGAAATACATTACTACATTACTTAATACAAATAAATGTGAATTGAATTGAATTAAAGAGCGTTGTCTCAGGAACGGGCTCAGGTGTGTGTCTGCGATTGGCTGAGTGATGAACGTGTGTGTTTTGGTCCCACAGGATCTGGAGCAGCAGCTGGACGAGGAGGAAGCCGCCCGACAGAAGCTGCAGCTGGAGAAGGTCACGATGGAGGCCAAGCTCAAGAAAACCGAGGATGAAGTGATGATCCTGGACGACCAGAACAACAAGCTGTCCAAGGTCTGTCTCCACACACACACGCGCGCTGGTTTAGATGTTGTGTTCAAACGCAGGTGGTTTTCCTCACTGTTGTGTGTGTGTGTGTGTGTGTGTGTGTGCTGCTCCTGCAGGAGAAGAAGCTTCTGGAGGAGCGAGTCTCTGAGTTCACCACCAACCTGGCCGAGGAGGAGGAGAAGTCCAAGAGCCTGCAGAAGCTGAAGAACAAACACGAGGCCATGATCACAGACCTGGAGGGTGAGTGCAGAACCTCAGATTCTGACGCTGTTAGCAAAACACACGCAGAAACTAAAGTTAGGCTTTTTGATCAGGGCTATAAAATCAGCATTTAACGTTTATTGTACTTTTATGTTTATTCATTGATCCAGTTCATAATGTTCAAGTCATGTAAAATAGAGCATAATGCATATAATTCATAATGTATAAAGTATATATAGTTTATCATATGTTCGTTTATAGTGTGTATTAACTACACATAGATGCTATGAAGAAATCAGGCACTGGCTAACAGTGATGTGATTTGGTGGAGGATTGCCAGGATTGATACAGGATAAGTTGTGCTGAGTTGTCTGTGTGTGTGTGTTAGACCGTCTGCGTCGTGAGGAGAAACAGCGTCAGGAGCTGGAGAAGAACCGCAGGAAGCTGGAGGGTGACTCCACGGAGCTGACGGATCAGATCGCAGAACTACAGGCCCAGATTGCTGAACTCAGAGCGCAGCTCGCCAAGAAGGAGGAGGAGCTGCAGGCGGCGCTGGCCAGGTGTGTGTGTGTGTGTGTGTGTGTGTCAGCTGACCTACAGGAAACAATCACTATCAGGAACCTCTGCATTCCTGGGGTGTTTCCCGAAAGCATCATTAGTTTCAACTACGGTCGCAAGTTCTGTCGATCAGCAGTTCAAGTCAGTGTTTCCCGAAAACATCGTTCTAACACACATTCACAAACAGCATCGCAAAGTTGTGTGTTTGGAACGACAGCTCTCGACCTGTGGTCAGAAGCATTGTGTCTTGTTTTCATGACATGTGGACTCAATAAATCCTCATCTTGAGCCAAATAAGCAAGCTGACATTCAGTACAATCTTTTATTTAGAATACATACAAATGTCATTCACGTCTTTTAGTTTGTCAAGAGATTTAAAGTGTAGTTTTTGAAGAGTGCGCATGTGCAAACGTGCTCTACTATGTAAGAACGAGCCTATGATTGAATCTGGAAATAAAGCAAAATAACTGAGAAAAATGAGAAATAGTCCTCAGATGGCATGTCTGTAATTTATAGAAAAACATGTAGCGTTAATTGGATCTCAAACAGATTCATTAAAAGTAGTTTCGAGAAACAGTCGTGACTAGCTAGTTGATGTCTTCAACGATGCATCGTACTACGGTAGTGAAGCAGAGAGTTACGCTGTTGTACGGTATCAACACATCCCTGACCTGTCTGAATCAAGTCCTGAAAAGTGAAGCCAAAGCGCCTCGATCGCCCCACCCAGTGGCTGGTCCCAGTACAGCTCATAAACCCCGCCCTCCTCATGAAGTCTAATGGACGCAAAGGAAACTAAACAATCAAATTACACTTCAAATACAGTTTTTCCAAAGATGTTTTCTGTCATTTTAGGTTTTATCACGCTGATGTAAGTTTAAGCATTTGTTTTTTAAAAATAAGTTTGGTCTTAGTTAGTTATTTGATGCTATAAACACAGGAATGTGACGTCATGATTGACAGCTGTGATTGACAGCTTCTCTAAACGAAGTGTCACTGAGGCACCAATGGACTTTTTTAGGGGATTTTCGGGAGGTGATTGGAGCTTCAACTTTAATTTCTACATGTCCATAACTGTTTATTTCACACTGACACAATGAGTTGCTGTGAAGTAAACTTTGTAGTAACCGTTTCTGTGAGAGTGTGAGTGAGGGGCGGGACCCTGATATCCACAATATAATGTCCACTTCACGTTCACTACTGAAGAATCAGGTCCCAAATCAGCACAATGTGTCAGGGCCGTATTAGGACTTTGGCGGCTTCACTTTTCACCAGTGGAAGAGAGTGAAGCGTCGGCCATCTTTTTTCCCAGTCTATGTTCTGCGTGTGTGTCTGACTGTTACTGTTTCACACCAGGATCGAGGAGGAAGCGGCGCAGAAGAACCTGGCGCAGAAGAAGATCCGCGAGCTGGAGGCTCAGCTGAGTGAACTTCAGGAAGACCTGGAGCTGGAGCGGAACGCTCGAACCAAAGCTGAGAAACACCGGCGGGACCTGGGAGAGGAGCTGGAGGCCCTGAAGACTGAGCTGGAGGACACACTCGACTCCACAGCCGCACAGCAGGAGCTCAGGTCAGCACAGACACACACACACACACACACGTCTGGTTCACTATCTTTGTGGGGACTCTCCATAGACGTAATGGTTTTTATACCGTACAAACTGTACATTCTATCCCCTTACACTGCCCCTGCCCCTAAACCTACCCATCACAGGAAACATTCTGCATTTTTACTTTCTCAAAACAACTCATCCTGTGTGATTTATAAGCCTTTTGAAAAGTGGGGACCGCTGGCTGGTCCCCACAATGTAGGTGATCTCAGGTTTTACTATTCTTATGGGGACATTTGGTCCCCACAATGTAATATAAACAAGGGCACACACACACACACACACACACACACACACACACACACACACACACACACACACACACACACACGTGTTCTCACAGAGAAGGTTTCAGCATTTCTCCAGAACCTGACACTTAATGTCTGTGGTCAAAATGATAAGCTTGAATGGTTTTACATGCAAAAGTGAAAAATAAATAAAAATAAAATTGAGTATTTTTACTATTATAGCATATAATAATTACAATATTATTTAAATGTATTATTCTATTGAAAATTATTTTTACTGTACCATTACATTTAGCTCTTCATTTTTTTCATAATCAGTTTAAATAATAATAATATAAAAAATATTACATTTTATTATATTTTATTAGATATTATTTAACAGTACAATTTTGCATTGCAATTCTTAATTTTAATCTTAAATCTTAATCTTAATAAATCTTATTATTATTAATACGTAAAAATAATAATTCAATATAGCTGATTTAACAACAGTGATTGAAATGTAATGTAGACCATTTTATATTCTCAGTTGTTTCTTGAAAAGTTTTGAACACCCTTAAAAACAAATATGTAAATTGTCATCAGAGTTTGGTTGAATATAGCTGACGTTCCTCACGCTTGTGTGTGTGTGTGTTTGGTGCAGGACGAAGCGTGAGACTGAAGTGGCTCATCTGAAGAAGACTCTGGAGGATGAGGCTAAGGTTCACGAGCAGCTTGTGGCTGAGATGCGGCAGAAACACGGTCAGGCCTTCGACGAGCTCAACGAGCAGCTGGAGCAGGTCAAACGGGTAAGACACACACTCACACACACCTGAGATCAGTCACACGCGTGCGCTTCTGTGTCCTCACTCACTCTCTCTCGCTGGTCTCTGTGGACAGAACAAGGTGTCGGTGGAGAAGACGAAGCAGGCTCTGGAGTCGGAGAGGAACGAGCTGCAGATCGAGCTGCAGACGCTCATGCAGGGTAAAGGAGAGTCTGAGCACCGCAGGAAGAAAGCAGAGACACAGGTGCAGGAGCTGCAGGTCAAACACGCCGAGAGCGAGAGACAGAGGCTTGAACTGGCCGAGAGAGTCAACAAGATGCAGGTGCGCAACAACAACAACACACTTACACTGCAGAATGCTCATGTTAGAAAACACTAGTGAACAACAGATTTAAATCAACAGGCCACAAGAGACTCAACGTGAATAAATACAAAAAATGTATATATATATTTCAGTGATTTCCAAACTGCCACGTAAGAAAAAAAAAATCATGCTTTGGTAAATCTTAATTGGCATAAAATGTTGAAATTCTGACATAAAACCAAGCGGCAACCTCCCCGTCTCTCTCTTGAAACCAACACGGAAGTGAGTTAAACTGCAATTCGTTGACTGGCCGCTTGAGGCTGTTGTCAGAAGTGAGTCAAATCTGTATCTCCTCCATGTTAAAATGCCAAATTTTACAGCAGAAAAAAACGTGTTTAAAGCCTGGTGTCTGTATGTGGATTTGGTCTATACAGCTCATTTTGCCCTTCATAACAACTGTGAGGGGGGTGAATTATTTTATAACTCGTCCGTTTAGTTGATTAATATTTAAATTTAAGGGTGTGGCCAAGCTACTTGAGTGACAGATGGATTGCCGCTGTCAGTGCTAGCCGTTTGTCTGCTGTTACTAGCCGTCACTTCACCTCAGCAATGTTGCTGCTGAACTTGCCATCTCTGCAGTGTTTGTGCTTTTTTTCGGGATTATTATTTCATACAATTTAATACTTGGGTAACGTTACAAAGCCCACGTCTTTGGATTCCGTCGTTATCGTTCGAGAGAAAAACCAGAGCTGTATTTCAGTTGTTTTCCTTTGTGAACATGCACTAATGGATGTCTGGCAATTTTGTGCTTTTTGGGGTTTTCAAATTTAAAACGTCAATAAATGCTCGTTCGTTCTGCTCTCACGGAACAGATGGATTATAATATGCTTATGTAAGTTACCGTCAGATGAAATCATGCAGGCGTCGGCGCTTTTCCGTCCGTGCAATAAATGCACATGAATGAGCGCGGATTTTCTAGCGCATTTACTTGCACTTCAAAGGCAATATATCTATGGTTTAACGGTTAAACCATAACCCATTTGAGAGACGGCCAACATCAGAATTTAAAATGGACTGAATAAGCTCTCTACGAACTTGAGCGATGCCGCGCTGACGGACCATGAAAGAGTGACTGACGCTATGCACATAAATCACCTTCATTAACAAACACTCTCGAAGTAATACACAGTCTCACTTGTAGCCATGTATTTTAACTATTATAATATTTCGAAGGGCAAAAATAGGAACGTTTAATTGGCTTTACATCATCAGCTAACTCGATCACGTCGAGCTAGGTGATTTCAGATAGCCATAGCCAAGCTCCTCAGCTCCACTCACGCCCCGCCTGTTTGCCTATTTTCTGTTATCCGGGAGTGACGCAAAGCCAAGATGGCGACGGCCGGCTCCGCCCACTTTAGGCTTCAAAAATGCTCTTCAGAAACCTACGGGTGACGTCACGGACACTACGTCCATATTTTTTTACAGTCTATGCATAAAACGGCAAAATCATGAGATGAAAAGTCAAAATTATAACATTAAAAGTCAAAATAATGTTGTTTTTTTGTTTTGTTTTTTTACAAAATTTGACTTTTTATGTCATAATTTGACTTTTCACAGATGTAATTATGAGTTGATTATGATCACAGAAGTTTGTAAGTCAACAATCACTATTTATGTTAGAAATTTGATTTACTGTCTTATGTCTTAATTTCAATTTTCTGTAGTAATTTCATCTTTGAATGTCACAATTTCAACTATTTGTCATAATAATAATAATAATAATAATCATGCATATAATATCACATCAATTTTTGTCATAACTTCTACTTTGTATGTTATAGTTACGATTTACCAAAGCAAAAATGGGCTTCCATACTTTCGTCACCCGTGAAATATTTTCTGGAAGTACCTTGGATAATTTAAGTTATTATTTCAATAATTTAACGACACATTCGCATCTCCCTGGTCCTCTGGTAACGGTCTATGGTCACATAACATAAAATATTTCACCTTTATTTATTAAGTGTTTTATTTCGACCACTTTTTTTACACTCTAGATCTGATGATATTCCATTTGAACTTGTGTTTAAGTGGTTATTGTAATATTAATGCTCATCTTCCTCTTCAGCTGGAGCTGGATAACGTCAACAGTCTGCTGAGTGAAGCCGAAGGGAAGTCCATCAAAGCCACGAAGGACTGGTCCACCGTAGAGTCGCAGCTGCAGGACGTGCAGGTACACATGAGGGAACAACACTGAGGGATCATGGGATACTCCTGCAGGGGTGTGTGTGTCGCTCACCTGAGTGTGTGTGTGTGTCTGCAGGAAGTGCTTCAGGAGGAGACGCGTCAGAAGTTGTCTCTGAACACACGTCTGCGTCAGCTGGAGGATGAGCAGAACAGCCTGAAGGAGCAGCTGGAGGAGGAGGAGGAGGCCAAGAGGAACCTGGAGAAGCAGCTCAACACCATGCAGGCGCAGGTACACACACACGCAACTCTAGTGCTCTACACAATTCTATAGTTGTGCTCTGTTCTAAAATAGTTCATCAGAACTGTCTGAAACATCCTCAAAACAAACGAATGTCTCTAGTTTAGAGCTTACGTGGTGTAACAGAGTGAAATCCACTTTGCTAGCTGTAGTAATGTTTGATTTCTGGGTGATTTTTGTTCATTTGAGTCGGTTCTGTTCATAAAATGTTCTGAATGATGTAGTGAATATAGAATTTTCACCACAGAAGTTGATTAGATTTGTTCATTGAGTGAATATAGAATTTTCACTATAGAATTTGATTAGAATTTAATTTGTTCATTTGAGTTGGTTCTGTTCATAAAGTGGTCTGAATGATTCATTAAAGGTCTGAATCAAAATGGTTTTTTTTAATCCTTTTCCAGTGAACAAAAATGATTGTGGAATTCCACTATAGAATTTTTATAGAAACTATAGAAATTTGTTGTAGATTGTTAATTTTAGTTGGTTCTGGTTATAAAGTGGTCTGAATCAAAATGGCTTTTTTAACACACATGATTATGGAAATTCATTGAAAATTCTATAGTGAATATAGAATTTTCACTATAGAATTTGATGTGTTCATTTGAGTTGGTTCTGTTCATAAAGTGGTCTGAATGATTCATTAAAGGCCTGAATCAAAATGGCTTTTTTATCCTTCTCCAGTGAACACAAATGATTATGGAATTCCACTATAGAATTTTTATAGAAACTATAGAAATTTGTTGTAGATTGTTATTTGTAAAACACAAATGATTGTGGAAATTCATTGAAAGTTCAATAGTGAAAATAGAATTTGATCTGCTGTAGATTTGTTTTTCAGTCGGTTCTGTTCATAAAGTGGTCTAAATGATTCATTAATGGTCTGATTTTTCGTGAACACAAATGATTGTGGAATAGAATAGCTTATAGAAAATAGGAATATATAACTTATAGAATAGCTTTATTTTTTATAATTTTTGCAATGAATTGTTTTGTTAAATTAGATCATTTTCTTTATTTTAATGGTATTATGATTTTTTTTTAACTTCTACTCTTTTCATGCTGCTAAAATGGCTTTTTTAGCCAAAAAAATAGCATACTGTTAAGTCTATACTGTGTAGTGCATGCTATTGTTTTTCAACTTTTTTAATGGTACAAATGTATTTGATGCATGAATATATGCAACAGTGTAATAAGTCTCATTACACACTGACTCTCTGAGTGTGTGTGTGTGTGTGGTGCAGCTGGTGGACATGAAGAAGAAGATGGAGCTGGAGGCGGGCTCTCTGGAGAGCGCTGAGGAGACGAAGAAGCGTGTTCAGCGAGATCTGGAGAGTGTGACGCAGCGTCTGGACGAGAGATGCTCCGCCTTCGACAAGCTGGACAAGACCAAGACCCGCTTACAGCAGGAGCTGGACGACATGCTGGTGGACCAGGACCACCTCCGGCAGATCGTGTCCAACCTGGAGAAGAAGCAAAAGAAGTTCGACCAGGTGAGACGGCTGAACATCAGCTCAAACTACTGCAAATCAATGTCTGTCTTAGTTTAATTCATTTTTAAAGTTAAAATAAAGTAATCTTTAAACAACATGGGCATTTTAATATATGTTTTTTTTCTAGTTGTGTTGAGCATTTTCACTCATTTTCTTTTAATTTTTATATTTATTTTAGTTTTGCTGTTTTCAGTTTTAGTAATGTAGTTACAAAGTATAGTTTAGAAATTTAGTAACAAAGTAATTTATGTATTTTTTTCTAAAATTTCCTTTAAAAGAATAAAATATTAAAACGATGTGCATTTTTAATATATATTTTATGAATTTACATTTTCTAGTAAAATAAATAAATAATTTTGTTTAGTTTATTTGTTTTAGGGATGTCATTTTAAAATATTTTATCAGGTGTTTTTTAATCCTTGAAAAAAACAAAAACAACATCAGGTATTTTTAAATACCTTAAAGTAATGTTTTTGTACATTTTCCTTGTTGTAGTTTTTAATTTAATATATATATATATATATATATATATATATATATATATATATATATATATATATATATATATATATATATATATATATATATATATATATATATATATATTTTTTTTAGGAATGTAATTTTTCATAAACTCAATTTTAAATATTTTGTGTCAGGTAAATGACCTGCATTTTTACTACACATTTTTCAAATAGAATTTTTTTGTAGTTATACCAAAGTTTTTTTTCCAAATATATTAATTAGTTTTTAATTAAAAATACTTGTGTTTATTTTAGTTTAAGGGATGTAGTTTTCCAGCTGAACCTGAGTGGCGAGTGCCTGACGTGCGTGTGTTTTGCAGATGCTGGCGGAGGAGAAGTCGATCTCCTCCCGATACGCAGAGGAGCGTGACCGGGCCGAGGCCGAGGCCCGTGAGAAGGAGACCCGCGTGTTAGCACTGGCCCGAGAGCTGGAGGCCGTCACCGACCTGAAGGAGGAGCTGGACCGAACCAACAAACTGCTCCGCGCCGAGATGGAGGACCTGGTGTCCTCAAAGGACGACGTTGGCAAGAGCGTAAGGGCCTTTTCCAGTTCCACCAAACCTGTGCTGCATCTCAGTTCACCTGCTTACACCACGCCCTCAAACTATGCACTCTATTGTGAAGTAAAAGTGCATGCTTTTGAGTGTGTAGCAGAAGAGTACACAAGCTTAGGGACAGACTATCACGTCATACAATAGCATATTTAACGGTTGCTCTCTGTCACTTAGTTTCACACATCCTGTCACAGTAAACTGGCCTGTCAATCATCTTGTCACAGTCAAAATTCTCAACATTTAATTTCATTTCCGTATCAGAGAGAAATGCAGAAGCTCGTTGATCTGCAGTCACGGGTCTTTCATGCAGAGATATAAATGCATAATGATGCATTTAAAAGTTAATGGCCAAACGGATCTTTATGAAAGCCCACAGTGTTGTTGCAGGTTAAATATAACACGGATAACATTAAATCGATTTTTTTTATCAGGTTAAACTTTGATTAGTCACTCAAACATTTTATCTAAACCTCTACTTAACCATCGGTCGCGCATATCCGCCATGTTTTGTATTTTTTTAACACTTTTTATTCGTGTTTGTAGTTTCTCCTCCAAAGCGCAGTGGATTGTGGGTAATATTAGCTGTTATAGTGAGCGCGGATCCTCACTTTGAAGTAATATAGATATAATAGTAGACCATCCGGGGACTTCTGGCATACACTTTTCAACACAATGTGCTTTGGGACACTTATTCTAATCTCACACACTGTTTGGGATGGATAGTGTGGACATTGAGACGCAGGAGTTCATTAGTCTGATGGTTTCCCTCTCTCTCTCTCTCTCTCAGGTGCACGATCTGGAGAAGTCGAAGCGCTCGATGGAGCAGCAGCTGGAGGAGATGAAGACTCAGCTGGAGGAGCTGGAGGACGAGCTTCAGGCCACTGAAGACGCCAAGCTGCGTCTGGAGGTCAACATGCAGGCCATGAAGGCTCAGTACGAGCGAGACCTGCAGGGCCGGGACGAGCTGGGAGAGGAGAAGAAGAGGCAGCTCGTCAAACAGGTGCCAATACAACACACACACTCCACTGATGAAACATGGGGCTGTACTTATCATTATTTCATTGATGATTTGTTATTCGATTAATCTGTCGATTATTTCCTCGATTAATCAGATTAAAATGCCACTTTTTATTTACTGTGTGTGTATGTGTATATATATCTATAAACTACATGTATAAATTGGCTTTTTTATTTTGATTAATCGAGGAAATAATCTTAAATAATTAACATATGAACATGTATAAACAATAGCTCAATTAATCTGTTGATTATTTCCATGATTAATCGGATTAAAATGTCACTTTATATATATATATATATATATATATATATATATATATATATATATATATATATATACATCTTTATACTGCATTTGTATAAATTGGCTTTTTTATATGATTAATCGAGGAAGTAATCAACATGTATAAACAAGATGATGATGATGATTTATCTGTCGATTATTTCCTCGGTTAATTGGATGAAGAAGCAGAGTTTTATATATATATATTCACAGTTGTTGCAGCAGTGGTTGATGTTGTTGTGTGTGTGTGTTTTGAGGTGCGTGAGATGGAGATGGAGCTGGAGGACGAGCGTAAGCAGCGCACGGTGGCGATGGCGGCGCGTAAGAAGATGGAACTGGACCTGAAGGAGCTGGAGGCCGCCATCGACCAGGCCAACAAGAGCCGCGACGAGGCGCTCAAGCAGCTCAAGAAAGTGCAGGTTCGTCCTCAGCGCCAGAAAACACACACTCCTGTGATGAGCTCAACAACTCTTCAAAATACTCACACTTAGCCTTTTGTGTGCAAAAACTGTGGTGAGGCAAATTAAATGTTTACCAGTCATTAAATAAATAATAATAATCAATAAAACATGAAATACACACTGTTTGAAAAGCATAAATACAAGTCATAAGAGCTTAGCAATAATACAGGTATTGATTTGATTCAGATTTTATTTATTAGGCTATGTACTGTATTTGTTATTATATACTGTACTTTGTTAATATTTTTATATTGTTTTTCATTTGAATTTAGTAATTTAGTTGTGCATTTTTGTCACTTTTATTAGTTTAGTTCTTCAATTTAAAATCCACGAAAATGAGAAATGTTGACATTTTATTTCAGCAAGTTGCCTTAACTACATTTATCATTTTAATTTAGTTTAAGTACTTAATTCAAATTGAAATAAATAAATAAAAATACTAAAAATGTACCAAATTAAAATGGAAAATATTCAAACAAATTCTAGATATTTAAAACTATATAAGTACTAAATACTAATACTGATAGTAAAATACCATGTAACATCTCAAATGACTCATATTTTAAGGATGAAATCATGTGACGTACTGACTAGCGTCACATTCTGCCTCATGGACTTCCATGTTAAATGCTTTAATACGAGTTATTTTAACACATTGTTGTAATGGATGTTACACTACAAAACACTCCTTAACCAGTCTACAAGTGGATCTGAGTGATCGTGTGTGCTGTTGTGTTTCAGGCTCAGATGAAGGACCTGCTGAGGGAGCTGGACGACACGCGCCTGTCCCGCGAGGAGATTCTGGCACAGAGCAAAGAGAACGAGAAGAAGGTGAAGAGCATGGAGGCTGAGATGATCCAGCTGCAGGAGGTCAGTGTGTTTCTCTCTCTCTCTCTCTCTCTCTCTCTCTCTCTCTCTCTCTCTCTCCTCATCGCTCACCGCATCGGGTCACGGGTCAGTCTGACGTCTCTCTGTCTCTCGATGCGTTTGCAGGAACTGGCGGCCGCCGAGCGAGCCAAGAGACAAGCGCAGCAGGAGAGAGACGAACTGCAGGACGAGATCAACAACCAGGCCGCTAAAGGGTGAGAAAACATTTACATCACGTCATTATCACATCAGTAATGTGAGATGATGATTTACATATTTTTAGGGGGGGAAATACTGCTAAAAATCTTTCATTGTTATCAAGAACACAGACTTTTGTATTTACAATAAATAAATTGAAAACTTTATTTTTAAATGCCCAACTGTTTTATTATTTTTTGGACTAAAAAAACATAGTTTTTAAGAAAATATTATTCAGAACTGAGGCATTAATATTCTTCCAGTGTTTCGATTAGATTTTTCTATTTGATTTCCCTAAGGGGAAAATATATAATAATGACGTGTGTGTGTGTGTGTGTGATCAGTGCTCTGGGCTCGGAGGAGAGGAGGCGTCTGGAGGCTCGTATCGCTCAGCTGGAGGAGGAACTGGAGGAGGAGCAAAACAACACAGAGCTGGTGAACGATCGGCTGAAGAGATCCCTGCTGCAGGTCCGACACACTCCCGAGATTAACTAAACCTGTTCTCTGTCTACGAAATGTCTACGAATATCTCTCTCGTTTGTCTGTAGACGGACGAAAGATTAACAAAACCTGTTCTGTGTCTACAAAATGTCTACGAATATCGCTCTTGTTTTTCTGTAGACGGACGAAAGATTAAAAAAAGTGTTGTCTACGAATATCGCTCTCGTTTGTCTGTAGACCGTCGAAAGATTTAAAAACTTGTTCTATGTCTACGAAATGTCTATGAATATCTCGTTTGTCTGTAGACGAACGCAAGATTAACAAAACGTGATCTGTGTCTACGAAATGTCTTCGAATATCTCTCTCGTTTGTAGACCGTCGAAAGATTAAAAAACGTGTTCTGTGTCTACGAATATCTCTCGTTTGTCTTTTTGCCTAAATTTTTTTGTTTGTTTTTTTTTTAATCTTTGATGGACGAAAGATTAAAAAAATGTGTTCTGTGTCTATGAAATGTCTACAAATATCTCTCGTTTCTCTTTAGACGGATGAAAGATTAAAAACGTGTTCTGTGTCTACGAAATGTCTACCAATATCTCTCTCGTTTTTTTTCTATAGACAGACGAAAGATTAAAAAACGTGTTCTGTGTCTACGAATATCTCTCATTTCTCTTTAGACTGATGAAAGATTAAAAACATGTTCTGTGTCTACGAAATGTCTACCAATATCTCTCTCTCTCTCTCTCTGTGTGTAGACGGACCAGATAAACGTGGAGCTGACGGCCGAGCGCAGCACCACACAGCGTCTGGAAGGCGCTCGATCACAGATGGAGCGGCAGAACAAGGAGCTGAAGCTCAAACTGACTGAACTGGAGGGAGCCGTGAAGAGCAAGTACAAGGCCTCCATCGCCGCCCTGGAGGCCAAGATCATTCAGCTGGAGGAGCAGCTCGACGTCGAGACCAAGTGAGGGGAATCCACGATACATAGTTGCATTTTTGTATTGCGATATATTGTATCACCCCTACTATGTACCATACAAGATATATCAATTACATACTAACTTGGATGCATTTTTATTTGTAGACATAAATGTATATTTCTAATGACAGTAAAAGCACTGGACTGATTGTGCATGATGTGTGTGTTTAGAGAGCGGCAGCAGGCGTCCAAACTGGTGCGTCGTACAGAGAAGAAGCTGAAGGAGGTGATTCTGCAGGTGGACGACGAGAGACGCAACTCCGAGCAGTTTAAAGACCAGGTGACTCACGCTCTCTGTGCACATTACACCACCGCCGCACGTTTGAGCAGATTGTGACGCTGGTTGTGATTGTCTGCAGTCGGACAAGTTGAACAGCCGCATGAAGCAGCTGAAGCGTCAGCTGGAGGAGGCGGAGGAGGAGGCGCAGCGAGCGAACGCTAACCGCAGGAAACTGCAGAGAGAGCTGGAGGACGCCACCGAATCGGCCGACGCCATGAACCGCGAGGTCAACAGTCTGAAGAGCAAACTCAGGTGCGCAACAATTATTGCAATTATTCATCAGGACTGATGACACGTACTGAGACATCTCATCTCGGAATTATTGCACGTTCACATCAGGGTTGTAAACTAAAAATGGTTCATTGCGGTTATTTGAGATAAGTTTAAATTTCAATCACCTTTTGCCATCCAAATAAAGTAAGTTATATTTTGGTTATATAATATTAGGTTACACTTTATTTGAAGGTGTCATTGTTACAGTGTAATTATATATTTAAGTACTGAGTAATAATGAGCAACTACATGTACTTACTATAGGGTTAGGCTAGGATTAGGGTTTGGTTGAGGTTTAGTTGCATGTAATTATGCATGATTTACTCTTATTACTATGTAACATATGTAACAAGGACACTGTAAAATAAAGTGTTACCTTATGTTAAAATGATACATTTTCACAACAATAAAGTAAGTCAAATGAGCCTGAGTAAAGAAGGCTTACACTGTAAGTGACAAGGCAAACTCAGGTGCGCAAGAACAGCACAGCTAAACCATATATCGGTTACTCTCGTCATTTTGCTCAATATTTCAGTTGCGATTATTAATCCGTCAATTTGAGAAATGTTATATTTCATCAGAGTTATAGCACGTTCACATCAGGGTTATAAAATAAATCATAGCTACAATTTCAGCTAGCTAGCTTGCAAAGGCAGCATTTCTCATTTTGGTTTAGTTTAACTTTTGATACTAAACTAATACTGAAATTAAAATTAATACAAACTATTTAGACATTTAAAAAAAAAAAAAAACTAATAAAAATGACAGAAATGGAACAAAATTACTAAAACTTTCAAATTAAACTGAAAATATAAATAGTGTACACTGGTTCACATAAGCACAAATAAAGGGAATGTCAACTCGTACGCATGGTTTATTTGACCTCATCTAGTTTCCTGATTTATTATATTAATCATATAAATTAATACATTCTCCGGTTTAATTATGTATACAATAATTGCAAAAATACATTCCAATTATGTTCAACTATTTGGAATTTTTCTATTGTTCTTTTTTTTTATCTGATCTTGTTTCCGCCACGGAATAAAACAATTAAAAAGGTAATTTCGACTTTATATCACGCAATTGCAAGAAAGAAAGTCTTGAGTTTATGAAATTAAAGTCGCAATGAGATAAAATAAAGAAAATTAAAAGTTGCGTTCCGTGTAACAAGCTTCCAGAATGTTCCTATCCTTTTTCTTTTTAGATTACGCAAAAAAAAAAAAAAACAGTTTTCAGGACAAGTCTCCAGAGGGTCAATATCCCAGTACCTTGCATATGTGATCAAATGCATATCTGACATTGAAATGCGTGTTTTTGTGTCCAGGCGTGGCGATTTACCCTTCACCATGCGTCGCATCGTCAGCCGCTCGGGAATCGAGAGCGATGAAGACCCAGAGGCCAAGAGCGAAACCCCCGAACCCAAACCAGAGTGAAAGAAGCCGAACCGCAGCGTTCCCTCACACACAGACACACACACACACACACACACACGCCGGACGATAACGTCCAGGAAAACTCAGAGATTCCTTCTCGTCTTTTTATATTATCGTTATTTTAGTGCCATAGTGTATTAAAAAAACCACACACAATGGTTCTCTTGACAATCACTCTCAACAGCTTCACTCGCACTGAGGACCAAATTCGTGTTTTCATGTCATCGTCTAGATTAGAAAAGAGCGGAATGATATTTTTTTGTAAGGACACATTCCCTCAATGATAGTCCCGATTCTGGATCTATTTTTCTAAGTGAAGTAAAAGAAAAAAAATGAGTAAAAAAAAAAACAAGTGAAGAAAGAACTTATTTGAAGGGGACCAAAGCGACGTTGCTTTCTACACAACTGTATTTTATTCGTAAGTTTTTATAATGGTATAAGGATGAACATAGCGCTTGCGCCTCTGCTGGTAAATAAGAGATTGTGATGATAATTACAGATAGTATCATACAGTTACGCTTTCTGGGCTTTACACACAATAAGGCATTTAGTAATTCAAACCAGCACGGAAAATATTAGAGATTGTCACCATATATGCACATGAAATGGGGAAAGATTTGTGTCTGTTTGTTCTGAGCAATAAGGTGTGTGTTTTCGACACTGTTGCTGCAGATTGAAGGAATAAAGACAGAGTAGGCAATGCACGAACTCATTTAGACTATGCACTATCGCCTTAAATCTACTATTTGGATATTTTCTGATCCTCTTTTCCTTCAAGTATATGTGTCTTTATTAATGTTCAGGGCATGAAGGGTGGATGGGTTGACGGTTTCTCTCACACACACATACACACTGTAAACTCTGAGCACGGCTTCGCAGGGCGGGAATCCACCGTTTGGCGGGAGTTTTTGAAATATGGAACGGTTTCCGTGGCTACCTCTGATCACGTTTAAAACTCTCTGACATCATATTTGATTATTCCGCGATCTGTATTGGATTTCTCTTTATTCTGTTGAGGATTTTAAGGGGTTGGCGATCTCACTCCTCGCAGCTCGTGCTCAGTTTCTGCTTTTCCGCTCACACTGCTGGGAAGTGAGAGAAATGTACTATTATTGATTATGTATGGATACGTAGAGCATTTTTCTCTCTCATTCTCATTGTCTCCCAATAATGACTTTGTGATGTTGTGTTATGTTCTCTCTCTGCAGCTCCTAAATGATATCTGGAGAGATTTGTCATAAATCGTTATAATGATATGCAATAAAATGGCTTTTCCAAAACTGCTTTAAGTGTATGTCTCTTGACTTGATTTTTTTAATTTTGTTATTTTTTATTCTAGCTACGCAACAAGGTGTTTGTTGTTTTTAGCCCCCAACGGCACCTGGGAAGGAGCCATTGGGGGCTAAAAACACCATCGAGCACAAAACAAGGTCCATAAACTGAATTTATATAGTAAATGGACTGCTCAACCCACTAATTTCAACAATTTGCTGTACCGCATGCATAATAGATGTAGCCATAAAGTAATGAACTTTAACATCAAATGAATGAAGCAACAAACAAAATAAATGCTTATAATCTGAATGTAAAACATAACCATTGTTTCCTACCTCAGCATTTCTTTCATCTATTTTTCTCACCAGATATTTATTGGCACAATATTTTTTTAATTAACAAAAAAGGAGAGTATGTTGCAAATATTAAAGAATACAAGTACAACAACCGTATTTATTGGCAAAACATATTTTTCATACTTTTTTTTTCTCTTGAAAAAATCCCGCGCGTCTAGAATCCATTGTTGCTAGGCAGATTAATCCATTTTGCAAAATATGTGAACGGAACCGAATTTGAATCAATATTAAATATTTATGTTCACCATGAATCGCGTTATAGCATTTTAATAAATTACTGATGAAAATAGTTTTCAAACGGAGAGTTGCCACGGTAGGCTACCTGTCGAACAGTATGTTCATATTAATTAAATGGTAGGCCACAGCCAGTTCTGACTGACCATAGACATAATGCAGTTTTACTGAGTTCTGCCACGAGAGCGCGCACAAATGCAGACAGAGCCGTTGCATTGAAGCGAATTTATAAATCTGTGTGTTTATGATTGTGTTGCCCTGAGATCATTTTTATTACTATTTTGTGTGTGTGTGTGTGTGAACATTATTTCTCAACTGTTACATTTGGGCACTGTCTTGCAACCGCTAGCTGGTAATGGGCCAATCAGATTTAGTGTATGACACACCTTCACCAGGCCCCGCCCCTTTCTTTAATACCTAGGCTACCTGTGAAGCGCGTGCACGGACAGACTGACAGTGCTACTGAACCGACTGATGTCCGGTGTGTGATCGCTACATTTTCTGTTTCTTTTCGGTATTATTATTATTGTTGTATTACTTTTTATTTATAAGCTTAGTAATTACTCATCGAAGTCATCTGGGAATATTTTTCACCTTTGCAGCAAAATTAATTGGAAACCCTATTTCCCAGAAAGATGAACACCCGCCGCGGATCATAGACTAGAAGAGGTGAGCTGATCTTTATAACTCGTTTAAGCTGTTACTTTTTCTGGCTTAAAACATCTCTCAGTCAGAACCAAATGAACGTGCACCTCACGTGGGAAGCGCGCGGATGAATGAGAGGCACGGTGCATACACTGATAGAATAATAAGCACCGCGTGAGTGAGTGAGTGTGTGTGTGTGTGTGTGTGTGTGTGTGTGTGTGTTGAGAGAAACAGGTGATGTTAGTTTGTGTGAAATTAAATAGTTGCGGTCAGTAATTCATTCTCAGATCACTGGTGTTTTCAGAAGCTGAGCTGCTCTCAAGGACAAACTTACTGATCATCTCAAACAACATGGAGTTCTTGCTGGTAAGTCTGTGTGTTTTATCGCTTTTTGCAAACCTGTTATAGGCTACATTAGTCAAAAGTTTAGACAGTGAATTTGTTTCTTATAATCTAAAAAGAAAACAAAAAAACAGATGAATGCAAAGTTTCTTGGATGAACGCAAAGTTTCTCAGGGGAATGCAAGAGTTTTGAGAGTGAACGAAAAGTTTCTCGGGGGAACGAAAAGTTTCCTTTTCTTGGATGAACGCAAAGTTTCTTGGATGAACGCAAAGTTTCTCAGATGAACGCAAAGTTTCTCAGGGGAACGCAAGAGTTTTGTAAGCGAACAAAAAGTTTCTCAGATGAATGTAAAGTTTCTCGGATGAACAAAAAGTTTCTCGGATGAATGCAAAGTTTCTCAGGGGAATGCAAGAGTTTTGAGAGTGAACAAAAAGTTTCTCAGGGGAACGCAAAGTTTCCTTTTCTTGGAAGAACGCAAAGTTTCCTTTTCTTGGAAGAACACAAAGTTTCTCGGATGAACGCAAATTATTCACAGATAAACGCAAAATTTCTCAGATGAAAGCAAAGTTTCTTGGATGAACGCAAAGTTTCTCGGATGAACGCAAAGTTTCTCAGATGAACGCAAAGTTTCTCCGGGGAACGCAAGATTTTTGTAAGCGAACAAAAAGTTTCTCAGATGAATGTAAAGTTTCTCGGATGAACAAAAAGTTTCTCGGATGAATGCAAAGTTTCTCAGGGGAATGCAAGAGTTTTGAGAGTGAACAAAAAGTTTCTCAGGGGAACGCAAAGTTTCCTTTTCTTGGAAGAACGCAAAGTTTCCTTTTCTTGGAAGAACACAAAGTTTCTCGGATGAACGCAAATTATTCACAGATAAACGCAAAATTTCTCAGATGAAAGCAAAGTTTCTTGGATGAACGCAAAGTTTCTCGGATGAACGCAAAGTTTCTCAGATGAACGCAAAGTTTCTCAGGGGAACGCAAGAGTTTTGTAAGCGAACAAAAAGTTTCTCAGATGAATGTAAAGTTTCTCGGATGAACAAAAAGTTTCTCGGATGAATGCAAAGTTTCTCAGGGGAATGCAAGAGTTTTGAGAGTGAACAAAAAGTTTCTCAGGGGAACGCAAAGTTTCCTTTTCTTGGAAGAACGCAAAGTTTCCTTTTCTTGGAAGAACACAAAGTTTCTCGGATGAACGCAAACTATTCACAGATAAACGCAAAATTTCTCAGATGAAAGCAAAGTTTCTCGGATGAACGCAAAGTTTCTCAGATGAACGCAAAGTTTCTCAGGGGAACGCAAGAGTTTTGTAAGCGAACAAAAAGTTTCTCAGATGAATGCAAAGTTTCTCGGATGAACAAAAAGTTTCTCGGATGAATGCAAAGTTTCTCAGGGCAACACAAGAGTTTTGAGAGCGAAAGAAAAGTTTCTTGGATGAACGCAAAGTTTCTCAGGGGAATGCAAGAGTTTTGAGAGTGAACGAAAAGTTTCTCGGGGGAACGCAAAGTTTCCTTTTCTTGGATGAACGCAAAGTTTCTCGGATGAACGCAAATTTTCTCAGAAGAACGTGAAGTTTCTCGGATGAACGCGAAGTTTCTCAGATGAACGTAAAGTTTCTTGGATGAACGCGAAGTTTCTCGGATGAACGCGAAGTTTCTCAGATGAACGCAAAGTTTCTCAGATGAACGCAAAGTTTCTCGGATGAACGCAAAGTTTCTCGGATGAACAAAGTTTCTCGGGGGAACGCAAAGTTTCCTTTTCTTGGATGAACGCAAAGTTTCTCGGATGAACGCAAAGTTTCTCAGAAGAACGCAAAGTTTCTCGGATGAACGCAAAGTTTCTCGGATGAACACAAAGTTTCTTGGGGGAACGCAAAGTTTCCTTTTCTTGGATGAACGCAAAGTTTCTCAGAAGAACGCGAAGTTTCTCGGATGAACGCGAAGTTTCTCAAATGAACGTAAAGTTTCTCGGATGAACGCGAAGTTTCTCGGATGAACGCAAAGTTTCTCAGAAGAACGCAAAGTTTCTCGGATGAACGCAAAGTTTCTCGGATGAACACAAAGTTTCTTGGGGGAACGCAAAGTTTCCTTTTCTTGGATGAACGCAAAGTTTCTCAGAAGAACGCGAAGTTTCTCGGATGAACGCGAAGTTTCTCAAATGAACGTAAAGTTTCTCGGATGAACGCGAAGTTTCTCGGATGAACGCAAAGTTTCTCGGATGAACACAAAGTTTCTCGGATGAACGCGAAGTTTCTCAGATGAACGCGAAGTTTCTCGGATGAACGCGAAGTTTCTCAGGGGAACGCAAAGTTTCTCGGATAAACGCAAAGTTTCTCAGGTGAACGCAAAGTTTCTCGGATAAACGCAAAGTTTCTCAGGTGAACGCAAAGTTTCTCGGATAAACGCAAAGTTTCTCAGGTGAACGCAAAGTTTCTCGGATGAACACAAAGTTTATCAGGGGAACGCAAAGTTTCTCAGGTGAACGCAAAGTTTCTCGGATAAACGCAAAGTTTCTCAGGTGAACGCAAAGTTTCTCAGGTGAACGCAAAGTTTCTCGGATAAACGCAAAGTTTCTCAGGGGGAACGCAAAGTTTCTCGGATAAACGCAAAGTTTCTCAGGTGAACGCAAAGTTTCTCAGGTGAACGCAAAGTTTCTCGGATAAACGCAAAGTTTCTCAGGGGGAACGCAAAGTTTCTCGGATAAACGCAAAGTTTCTCATGTGAACGCAAAGTTTCTCAGGTGAACGCAAAGTTTCTCGGATAAACGCAAAGTTTCTCAGGGGAACGCAAAGTTTCTCAGGTGAATGCAAAGTTTCTCGGATAAACGCAAAGTTTCTCAGGGGGAACGCAAAGTTTCTCGGATAAACGCAAAGTTTCTCAGGTGAACGCAAAGTTTCTCGGATGAACACAAAGTTTCTCGGATGAACACAAAGTTTCTCAGTTGAACGCAAAGTTTCTCAGTTGAACGCAAAGTTTCTCAGGTGAACCGAAGAGTTTTGAGAGCGAACGAAGAGTTTCTCAGGGAAACGAAGAGTTTCTCAGGGGAACGCAAAGTTTCTCAGATGAACGCAAGGTTTCTCGGATGAACGCTAAGTTTCTCGGATGAACGCTACGTTTCTCAGGGGAACGCAAGAGTTCTGTAAGCGAACGAAAAGTTTATCAGATGTACGCAAAGTTTCACAGGGGAACGCAAGAGTTTTAAGAGTCAACGCAAAGTTTATCAGATGAACGAAATAGTTTTGTTAGCGAATGCAGTTTCTCACGACAATTCAAGTTTGCAAGAGAACATTGAAATCTATTGAAATATTGTTTTTTTTCATTCTATCTCATTCACCTGCAACCTTCTACAGGATAATGTATGCAACAGAAAGTAGGCTTTACACAACATAACGCAAAACTGGACATTCAGTTTAGTTGAAATGTGTAATTTTGTCTGTTCTGCAGTTTCCCTCTGAACTCTGACCTCTGACTCGATCCGGTCACATCAACTTGCCCTGTTTCTACAGGGTCATATCAGTCATGTTATCTGGTTAGTGATATGGCAGATAGTTCGCTCTGACTGTGCCATATCACAGTGGCTGGAGGATTGTCACGTTTCAAACCATGGGGTTTAACATGTTCAGTGCATTTGATCATATAGAGTGATTGTAATATGCAGTTAAAGGCCTGAACGGGCTGATTATACAGAGTTTGTTGTTGTTTACTTCAAGCGTTTGCAGAAGTGAAGCCGACTGCCAATTTCTTTGTTAATCCTATGAAGGGGTGGGATTTAGCCAAGCCTCTCGTTTTTTGCATTCTGATTGGTCCGTGTGAAGCGGTCCTCTGAAAAGAGGCGGGGCTTGGTTAAACGGTAGACAGACACACAGGCGAGAAGCTTCAGTTAAAGTCTAGCAGAACTGAATCTTTGCTGGGTCATGCATTACATCATCACATTCATATCTTTCACTCATGAAATCATTTCATTGATCGGTGTGTCTATGATGGCCAAAATACACCACAACTAAAACTAATGTGTAACAGTGTTATTTTCATATCATAGATATATAGATATTAAGATTTTTAATTATTTAATATATATATATATATATATATATATATATATATATATACATATATATATACATATATATATATATATATATATATACATATACATATATATATATATATATATATATATATATATATATATATACATATACATATACATATATATATATATATATATATATATAAACATCGCTATATATTATATAAAATATGTATTATTTCATTTCATAAAATTTAAAACAAGTAAATTATTTTATTTATATTTAATTTAATTTTTATTTCAAGTAGCAAAAATGTTATGGCTTAAGTTTAGTATAACTAATATACTATTATATTTTTTAGTTATAGTTTTAATTATTTTTTTATATTTTTAGTTTTAGCATAAATGGGTCTATAAATACAATGTGTGTGTGTGTGTATATATATATAGTGTATGTATGTGTGTATGTATGTATGTGTATGTATGTATGTATGTATGTATATATGTATATATACAGTGTATATATATATGTATATATAAACACAAAAAAAATTATTTAAAGAAGTTACATGCTAAACTCCATCTAAAATCATTTTTAACCGTTTTTGTGTAAACCGATATGATCAGAGCAGTTTTTGACTGACTGCCTGTTTAACCCTGTTTCAGGCTCATCCGGCCCTGAAGGCGTTCATGTGTGGCTCTCTGAGCGGGACGTGCTCCACGCTGCTCTTCCAGCCCCTGGACCTGCTGAAGACGCGCCTGCAGACGCTACAGCCCGGGTCAGTGCACACACGGGACGGGGTCGAGGACCGCTTCGGTCTGGCTGAGGGAAGTGTGACTGAACTGTGTTCTGTGCTTCAGGTCGGGTCGGGTCGGCATGGTGGAGGTGTTTGTGAGTGTCCTGCGGACCGAGAAGCTCCTGGGACTGTGGAGAGGCGTCTCACCTGTGAGTGTCACACTCATCCGAGACGATTCTTCTGTTATGTTTGTTTGTGTGGTTATATCCTAGGGCTGCACGATTAATCGCAATTTACATGTAATCGCACTTAAACCGATTATGAAATCGCAAAGGCTGTGATTTATTTTTTTATGGCAGCTTGTCAGTGACGTACAGCTCTGTAAACGCTGCTCCTTCTGAAAGCACTGAGTTTGAGTCTCTTATAACGAGCATTTGAAAAAGCAACACACGTCAAACATCTTTCCAAACATGAGAAGCATTTATGAACCTCTTGTTCAACAAAAGACAAAATTTAATAACATGCTTTTACTCCAAACTCACTTCATAACGAGAGTTGAACTCCTCCTTCTGTGAGATGATGATTCTTACACAGAATAAGGCAGTCGTGTGTTTATTAGTCATGTTGAATCAAAGCGTTTCAATCTTCTGTTTATTCAAATACAGCGATAGAGGTTTCCTGGAATGACATGTTTTATTGTACTTCTGCGGCGGGACATATGCGGAGTGTGTGTGTGTGTGTGTGAGACGCCCTCTAGTGTTCAGATGGATATGTGGTGTGTGTGTGTGAGACCCTCTGGTGTTCAGATGTAAGTGTGGTGTGTGTGTGTGTGTGTGTGTGTGTGTGTGTGTGTGTGTGTGTGTGTGTGTGTGTGTGTGTGTGTGTGAGACGCCCTCTGGTGTTCAGATGGATATGTGGTGTGGTGTGTGTGTGTGTGTGTGTGTGTGTGTGTGAGACGCCCTCTGGTGTTCAGATGGAGCGTTTACTACCGTTCAGCCATTCTGCACTGACAAACTGGGCATAAAATAATCGCAGCCTTTTGCCAAATCACGTGCGGTTTCATTGCGATTAATTGTGCAGCCCTATTATATTCTCTGTTTCTGTCTCCGCAGTCGTTTGTGCGCTGTATTCCAGGAGTCGGGATCTACTTCAGCACGTATTTCACACTAAAGCAGCATTTTTTCGCTGACGGGGCCCCGGGGCCCCTGCATTCAGTGCTGCTGGGAGCCGGAGCCAGATGTGTGGCCGGCGTCTGCATGCTGCCCGTCACTGTCATCAAAACACGCTTTGAGGTGTGTGTGTGCATGTGTGTAGATAAATACAAATCAATACACTTGCATTCAAAATGTGCATTTTTATTTAAAAAAAATATTTTTATTCAGCAAGGATGCATTAAGTTGATCAAAAGTGACAGTAAACACATTTATAATGTTACAAAAGATTGCGGTTTCAAATAAATGCTGTTCTTTTTAACTTTCTATTCGTCACAGAATGCTGAAACATAAAATGTATCAGTTTCCACAAAAATATTATCTGTTTTCAACATTGATAATAATAAATGTTTCTTGAGCATCAAATCATCATATTAGAATGATTTCTAATGGATCATGTGACACTGAAGTAATGATGCTGAAAATTCAGCTTTGATCACAGGAATAAATTACAGTTTACTCTTTATTTACATAGAAAACAGCTATTTTAAATTGTAAGTGTTTTACTGTATTTTGATCAAATAAATGCAGCCTTGTTGAGCAGAAGAGACTTCCTAAAAAAACATTCAAATATCTTACTAACTCTTGAACACTAGTGTAGATCGGCCTCATGAGAGAGAGTGTGAAACCATGATGTGTGTGTGTGTGTGTGTGTGTGTGTTTCAGAGCGGCCGCTATCAGTACAGCAGTGTGTCAGGAGCGCTGCGGTCTGTGTGCCGGACGGAGGGACCCAAGGCCCTGTTCTCCGGTCTGACGGCCACACTGCTCAGAGACGCACCGTTCTCCGGGATATACGTCATGATCTACAGCCAGGCCAAATACTCACTGCCACCAGGTCTGAACACACACTGAGAGTATGATATACACTACATGTGCGTCAAATATGTGTTTGATTCAATAGAATTTTAGCAGCCTAAAGGGTTCAATTTACCAAGAAACATCTGGCTCATAGTTATTTTATAGAAAGAAAGTTAGGATTTTTATTTATTTTTTGCACTGGAACATTCATCTCAAGGGAAAATTATATTATTAGTTTGCTCACAAAACAAATTTTTGCAAGCAAATGTGATTTTCTCAGGGGAACGCAATAATTTTGTGAGCAAATGCAAAATGACTCAAAAGTCTTACGAGTTTTTCAGTGGAACGCAAGTTTTGCGAACAAATGACACGTTTCTCAGGGGAACGCAAAAAAAATCGCAAGCAAATGCAACGTTTCTCTGGAATAAAACAATTTAAAAGATAATTGCGACTTATCTCGCAATTCAGATTTTTTATCACAATTTACAGTTTATATCTCGCAATTCTAACTTTTTTCTTGCAATTCTGTCTTTTTCTCGCAATTCTGGATTTTTTTCATAATTCTGACTTTTTTCTTGCAATTCTGACTTTTTTTCTCGCAAATCTGACTTTTTTTGCAAATGGGAGTTTATATATCGAAATTCTGATTTCTTTTCTTGCAATTGCCAGTTTATGTCTCGCAATTCTGACATTTTTCTCACAATTCTGACTTTTTACTTGCAATTGCGAGTTTATATCTCACAATTTGAACTTTTTTTCTTGCAATTCTGTTCTCGTAATTCTGACTTTTTTTCTCGCAATTCTGTCTTTTTTCTCGCAATTCTGTCTTTTTTTTTGCAATTGCGAATTTATATTATTTTCTTTATATTCTCAATTCTTTTCTCAGAATTGTGAGATATAAACACGCAATTGTTGCAAAATATCAAAACGCATCTTGTGTTATCAAAAGTTTCAAAACTCAAAATGTCTTAGGGAACGCAAAATTGTTACGAGTGAATGCAGTTCCTCAGAGGAACACAAGTTTTGCAAGCGAATGCAACATGTCACACGGGAACACTAAAAATTTTGCGATTTACCGCAAAGTTTCTCATAGGAAAGCAAACATTTTGCAAGTAAACAAAAAAGATATTCAGTTTTTCCTCCCATCTCATATTTTTTCCATCCCCACGTCCTTTTGGGACATTTTTTTCTCTGAGCCTTGAGAGGTTCGGTGTGATAACAGGTAACAGGAGGAATATTGCTCATGATGTGGAAATGTTTCTCCATTTGAGATAAGAGAGCTGTCCAGTCATTCCTTCATTGTGTTACAGCCTGCACTGATAAACTCTGTTTCTCTCTCAGAGATCAGTCAGTCGTCTTACGCTCCGCTGGCTAACTTCAGCTGTGGGGTTCTGGCCGGCGTCCTGGCCTCCGTCGTGACCCAGCCGGCGGATGTGGTGAAAACTCATGTTCAAGTGAGTCCAGACGTCTTCAGCAGGATGTCAGATGTGCTGCGATACATTTACAAGGTAACAGATGCTGTCTCCCAACATGCACCTCTCTCTGCTGCCTCAGACTGGCACTCGGCTTCTATGAGAGGCTGTATGTTACTGTGAATTAACCATGATTGAGGGGTTTTATAGACATGATGCAAGGCAGATATTACTGTAATATAGTGCATTAATAATCATTAGATAGATTAGTCATTACAAGCTAGAACTGCATCTGATTGTGTTCATACAGGTTTCCCCAAACACTTCCGCCATCGGCTAGTAGTTTCCTGCTCTGTTTTTGACGCTTAAATAAACAGTTCTGTTTGAATCTTAAAAATGACCCTCTTCACATTTGAATCTGCGTTCCTCATTCCACAAATTCCGAAAATATAGAAAAAAAAAGTCTGTAGATTTTGTTTGAGCCCCTTGAACTTGAATGAGAGATTTTTAAAATGAATTCACAGGTTTGTCGTCCTTACAGACACATATATTATGTATTGTTTAAAACACTAAAAGCTACTCCAATCAACTATCAGTACCGATATATCGGCAAAACCTATGAATCGGTCGACCTCTAGTGTAAATCCACTTCCACTAATATTTTTTTTATTAAGCTGAATACTAAAATGATATTCCTAAAACTAAAATGACGAAAAACTGAAATAAAAATAACAAAAAAAGCATATAAATATATAGTTTAAAAATTAAAAGCTTATTAAAATCACAAACACACACAACAAAATTACTGTACCTAAAATATTCAAATAAAACTATTTGAAGTGATGCCTCTGTCTGTCTTTCAGGATCAAGGGTTGGTGGGGTTTTTCCGTGGTGCGGTTCCTCGCTCTCTGAGGAGAACCATGATGGCGGCGATGGCCTGGACGGTGTACGAGCAACTGATGGCTCAGATGGGCCTCCAGTCCTGAGAACGATCGAACACATCACACTCTGACCGAGATCTTCACACGGGACGTCTGATGTTTCAGTGTTTGACTCTGAGGTCCTACATGGTGAGGATCATGTGGGTCCAGAGAAACTGAGCTGTTTGATCATCACAAACTGCTTTGATTCTCAATCATGGTGAACTGAAGCGAGAAACGTTTTGAACACAGATATTGAGCTTTGAAACGCACTTTTATATGTCAGCTCAGCTTGTCTTGTCTGTTTTTGAGTAAATTACGCTGCTTCTAACATTTTTATACAGTGTTGTATCATGAGCTGCTTTAAGACAGTCATAATCTGTTTGATTTTATTGTCTTATGTTGCAGGTTATGATTGCAAGGTTAACTTGATATGTTGTTTAAATCAAATTATTATTATTAAAGCCAACATGAAACAGAATTTGTGATCATTTTTCTTCCCTTGTGATGTATATCCAAGTGCAACGGCTTCTGTGAGAACAAATGTAGGGAGGGGCTTCTTCACTTCCCTCCATTCACACAATCCCTCCTTATTTATGTAAATGTAAAGTACCCTCATTCAAAAGTGTCAGCCCAGATCCAGCCCAAATCTAGCACATGTGGAATGCATCTGGGCCAACAATATATGTTTCTGTCTGGGACAGATCGCTCAAACTGGCTTTAGGAGACTGGGAAATCGACATGCCTTTCCTGAACTCCTCTGCCAGTTCAACCTGTCACAAATGTTTCTGTAATGATCAACCTGTGAGGTAAATTGAGTTTTTCCAGCTCAATCGGTATTTTTCTGATATGAACGAGGGTCATCCGCAGAAACGAAGCCTTTCTGAATGAGGGGCGCTGATAAGACCGATGACCTCAAACGAGTCTCTTACGCAAACGAGTCAAAGGAAAGAACACTAACCATTACAAGACAACAGACACATGCTGATCTGGACAATCATTACATGACACGCTAAAATAAAAAGTGTAATGCTTTACATTTGGCTCTGACAAATATGCAATGATTTATATTTTTACCACTTGGATGTTTTATATAGTTTGTTTCTGATATAATAATGTTACCAGAACATTTCCATTTTTTTTTTTTTTTTTTTTTTTTTTTTTTTTGCATGTTAGGGTTAGGACCTATTTTATGTTTATTTTTACAGTCTATGGTTAGGACATTGAAAAAAGAAAATTGAAAGAGGCTTTTAGGGTCTTTTATTTTAAATAAAAAGTTATTTATTCAGAATCTTTGTTATTTCATGTCTATTTTAATTATTAGGCTACTACAGTTTTACCGCTGCAACAATAATAATGGAAATGTGGAGAAAATAATAATTTCATTTTTTGTAAGTAAACATCTAGTTGTCTATGAAAGACTGTAGCCTACACCAGCTAATTTTATTATCATTTTTAGTTGTTTTAATTTTACATTTTAACCCAGTTAAATTAGGGACGTGATGATCGTGCTCTCGTTTCATCCTGATTAGCCGATACTTTAACCTATTGATAGCACACACACACACACACACACACACAGAGCGCACATTATCGTTCTAGTTTTCCGTTCATTTTAACTTTCACTGCTTCTCTTATTGAGGTTTGTTCATGTCTCCATATAACATAAACGTTAATTAAAAACATTCAAACATGTTTGTTCGCTGTGTAAACATTCGTGACTCCGACATCGAGGACAGTAAGTCTCAAAGCAAACAGGAGTTGCGACAGAATGTACAACAGAGTTCAACCGAGAAGTCACTCCGCGTCTCGCCATTGTCTTAATATGGTCTTTATCTTAATATGGACAATCCATCCCGTGTGTCTTAATATGGTCACAACAGTGCCGTCTAGTGTAGAGGACAGAAAACACAGTACAGCGACTCAGAGAAACCACAACACTGAGAACAAGCGCCACCCAGAGGCGAGGAAAACACAGTAGCAGAAGAACACAAGGACGAATTTCATTAGTTTGCTTATTATAGCCACATATTATCCAAAGTCATTCTTCACCAAGTTTCCGATAACGTGATAAGTTATTGGTGTAAATATAGATGAGCATTCACTACACATTTTTGCTGCACATGTTTATAACGCACACAATGTTTCATTGCAGTGTTACTGTGACATTTGTGTAGTTTTTTTCTTCTTTTTTTTCTTAACTTAAAGACATCTCTAACATCTTGACCAACAGGTTTCTGAAAGCTCACTGCTTCTGCTATATCTTGATCATTAGTATGAATATATTTCAGATTTTAAGATTGTTTTAAGCTCGTTTTTTCCTCTGAGCTCACTCTTATTAAAATAAAATAAAAAATTCATTCAAAATATCTGTTTCTACTGATAGGACTATACAGATTGTAATACTGTAGGTAAGTCATCCCACCCATCCGTAAAACCCCAAGTGGACCTCTAGGTTGAAAAACCGTCAATGCAAGTGAATGGGAGAAAATAATTATTTTCTGGTCCCGTTTGAATTGTGCCATGAATGTGAACATATGTTGTCTGTGAATTTTTTATATAACTTTTCATGTTACGAGTTTGACAGTATATGGTATGATTCTTCAGCTAGCAGTTGTGGAAAAGACATAATGAGAAAGACTACATGTCGCCTATGTGACGTCACCCCATAAAGTTGACTTACCCGTGGTTTTCGCCAACCTCAACGATTTTGTCCTCTCCCTGAAAGAAGGCGGTGAAGTGCACCAAAGACACAGCCATGTTTAGCGGGATCCGTGAGCTAGTCTGTGTGCTAGTGGTGTTGACGTTTCAAACGCGTCGAGAGTTGTAGTCCACAAAGTGCTCTCACACAAAGTCTAACCGTATCAAACTTCTACCCGCTAAATTGTATCATTCTTTACACGAAAAGTTATATAAAAAATTCACAGACAACATATGTTCACATTCATGGCACAATTCAAATGGGACCAGAAAATAATTATTTTCTCCCATTCACTTGCATTGACGGTTTTTCAACTTTGAGGTCCAGCGCACTGATCTATATAGAATGACTGGATAGCTCATGACGTCATAAACAGTGAAGCCACCGCGCCGCCATATTGGTATTCCCTAGTGAGCTCACGCGTTCTATTGAATCAATAGGAAATTTTATGATTTGACTGAGAAAACATTGTCTAACGAGACACAGTTTTTAAATCTAAAGTCTCCCTGTATATTCTCACAACGCAAACATCCTAAGCATTTAAATGGGTATTTGTTTAAAGTCGGGAAATTTTTCCTGCTTATTAAAAACGGCAATTTCTTTGCAAAAGGAATAAAAAGCTGTACGAGAACACTCGGCCTTCACCGAAGAGCTATCTTCACAGGTAAGAAAAACAGTTAGATAATATTCATTAAATAGTGAATGCTACAGACCTATATTTTTGTGAATTGGTGAATAGGTGAATATTTTTTCGTGGCCACGAATTAATAATACCTCAGCACGTTATCTTGTGGCCACGTTGTAATTCGTTAAATCAAAATGAGGGAGGGAATTAGTTCAACGTGTCCACGATTTATTAAAACGAGGGAACAAACTTCGTCGTAACAACGAATTATTTAGATCAGTGGACAGGGCGCATAAGAACAAGCAGAGAGAGAGAGACAGAGAGCCCCGGCCGCGCGCACGCACTCTCACCGCCTTCCAACAACACGAGCGCTGTAAGCGCTCTCTCCCTCGCGCATATCAACATCAGTTGACACAATAGTAAAAGGTCGGAAGACCGAATGTGTTTTATAGATTAGTAGTTTGTTCATATAAAGTGTTTGATTAGCAAGTACATGTTCAGGAAATGCATAATACAAATTGTATGGGTTAATGTAACGGTAAACGGAGTCTGCACGAAGCTCTTTTGAAGCTGTCAAATGGTGTCGCTATTCGCAAAACTAGAGGTATTTCGCATTTCATGGAAGGAGAGCTCTATTGCTTACAGAGAGGCTTTAAAAGCTGCTAGATCTGCTTATTTTTCAACCCTATTAGAAGAAAATAAACATAATCCTAGGTATTTATTTGAAACGGTGGCTAAACTAACGAAAAATAAAGCTTCAAGCCCAGAAGTTTCCAAGCAACACAGCAGTAATGACTTTATGAACTTCTTCAATTATAAGATTGATAATATCAGGGACAAAATTATAACTATGCAACCGTCTACTACAGTATCGCATCAGGCAGTGCATTGTAGTCTCCCTGAGGAAAAATTTGATTCATTCGTTGCTATAGGAGAGGAAGAATTTACTAAACTCATTAAATCATCTAAATCTACAACATGTATGTTAGACCCTATACCGACTAAGCTACTGAAAGAAATACTTCCAGAGGTCATAGATCCTCTTCTTAATATCATTAATTCGTCTTTGTCTCTAGGATACGTACCAAAAAACTTTAAGCTGGCTATGATTAAACCGCTTGTTAAAAAAACGCAACTTGATCCTTCAGAATTAGTAAATTACAGGCCGATCTCGAATCTACCTTTTCTGTCAAAGATATTAGAAAAGGCAGTATCCTCACAACTGTGTTCCTTTCTTGAAAGAAATGATATCTGCGAGGATTTCCAGTCAGGATTTAGACCGTACCATAGTACCGAGACAGCTCTCGTTAGAGTCACAAATGATTTGCTCTTATCATCCGATCGTGGTTGTATCTCTCTATTAGTGTTACTTGATCTTAGTGCTGCATTTGACACCATTGACCACAACGTTCTTTTAAATAGATTAGAACATTATGTTGGCATTACGGGAATTGCACTAGCATGGTTTAAATCATACTTATCTGACCGTTATCAGTTTGTAGCAGTAAATGATGAGATGTCTCATCGATCACAAGTTCAGTATGGCGTACCACAAGGCTCAGTACTAGGACCGTTGCTGTTCACTCTGTACATCAGGGTTCCTCAATTGTTTTTTACCAAGGGCCAAATTCTGCCGACAATACAAAGCCAAGGGCCACCGATCAAAATGTTATGACCTTAATGTTTGCTCTTCTGCTATTATTGTTGTTGTTGTTTTGTTAAAAGAGTCACAAATCACAATATAATTATTCTGATTTTATTTATTTTTATTTATTATTTTATTTTTCTCATTAGTCTGTTTTATTCATTTTATTGCATGGTGGATATTAAAAACAAATGAACAAATAACAACTCTGGATCTCCATGTCCGGAAATGTCATCATCCGTGAACAGCTTGTTGGCCTTGTTTGCCAGGTTCCAAGCCACACGTAAGGATGCTGCGGTGGCATTCTCCTGTATGGATGTGGTTTTTTATGAATAACAGCAACTGATTGCTTGTAAGCTGCTACCAATTGTGTTACCTTCTGTTTGCAACTCTCAAAATGTTCAGGAAAATTGCTGTTAAAAATGCAGTGCAATGAGTTGAAATGGCGTTTGATATTATCAGCCTTATGCCTGGTTCAGATTACACGATTGTTTTGTCTGTTACGATAGTCACTGTGTCAGATTACACGATTTTGACTCCTAAAAATCTTGTCATGTTGTGGACAAGAAACATGTCAGACTACACATTGTTTTCCGACCAGTCATCGAGCCGTCTCACTCTCACACCCATTCACTCGCACATATACACACGCTCACTCACATACTCACACACGCACTCACACACACTCACGCTCACTCACTCGCACTCACACACGCACATAAGTTACACGCACTCACTCTCTCTCTCTCTCTCTCTCTCTCTCTCTCTCTCTCTCTCTCTCTCTCTCTCTCTCTCACACACACACACACACACACACACACACTCGCGAACACACACTCTCACTCACTCTCCCTCACTCACTCACTCGCGAACACACACTCTCCCTCACTCTCCCACTCACTCGCGAACACACACTCTCACTCACTCTCCCTCAATCACTCACTCGCGCGCCGTCGTCGTGGAGGACCGTTAAAAAATTAAACATGCTAGTCTTGTCCATTCAGATTTGAATCGTCTATTTTCTGTGTCCACTTTTCTTTTCTTAACACTTGCAATATTTTCGATGTGCGCGAATGCTGTCAGATACAGCGTTTGAATTTTAACGCCAGTGACTTGCTTACGCTGATGTTACCATGACAACCTTGAAATAAGCGCGGGCCAAACATTTTTCCCTCACGGGCCGGATGTGGCCCGCGGGCCGCCTATTGAGGAACCCTGCTGTACATGCTACCCTTAGGAGATATCATTAGGAAACATGGCATTAGCTTTCACTGTTATGCCGATGATACTCAGCTCTATATTTCTTCAAAACCTAACGAAACTTATCAATTCACAAAATTAACGGAATGCATAGCGGATATAAAAAATTGGATGACTTGTAATTTCCTACTTCTAAATTCTGAAAAAACAGAGTTTCTAATTATTGGACAAAAAACTTCCTCACGTAATAACCTAGAATACTGTCTAACACTCGATGGCTGCTCTGTTAAGTCTTCGTCGTCGGTTAGGAACCTGGGTGTGCTCTTTGATACCAATCTTTCATTTGAAAGTCACGTGTCTAGTATCTGTAAAACTGCATTTTTCCATCTTAAAAATATATCTAAATTACGCCATATGCTCTCAGTGACAAATGCGGAACAATTAGTTCATGCGTTCATGACCTCAAGGCTAGATTATTGTAATGCTCTACTGGGTGGTTGTCCTGCACGCTTAATAAACAAATTACAGCTGGTTCAAAACGCAGCAGCTCGAGTTCTTACCAGAACCAGGAAGTATGACCATATTAGCCCAGTTCTGTCAAAACTGCATTGGCTCCCTATTAAACATCGCATCAATTTTAAAATATTGCTGATCACTTACAAAGCACTGAATGGTTTAGCTCCGCAGTACTTGAGCGAGCTCTTAACGCATTATAGTCCGTCACGTCTATTGCGATCTCAAAATTCCGGCCAGTTGATAATACCTAGAATATCAAAATCGACTGCTGGCGGTAGATCCTTTTCCTATTTAGCACCAAAACTCTGGAACAGTCTTCCTACCATTGTCCGGGAAGCAGACACACTCTGTCAGTTCAAAGCCAGATTAAAGACACATCTCTTTGACCTAGCTTTCACATAATACATTATAGACTTCTATAATTTAATGTTAGGCTGCATAGATTAGGTCAGCCGGAACCGGGAACACTTCCCAAAAATCCTGATGTACTCGTTACATCATGAGAAGAATGGCATCTACGCTAATTTTAGTGTCTGTGTTTATCCTGAGGTTTTCCTGCAGCCTGCCGGATCCAGGCCGTATCCAGATCTGACGAAGGACCTTCGCCTGGACCGATGACAACGCAGTGCTGAAGTGCCAACTAGTCTCTCCCTATGGAGGATCCCACTACCACTCTACAGATAAGGCGTTGTTGGGAAAATCCGTTTCGCGTTCCTACCCCAAAGCAACAAAATAAAATAAAATTCTTTATCAAAATTTATAGGGAAAGACAAGTACTTTGTTTAGGCTTGGCTTGTAGGGAATTCCAAACCTGCGTATATTCAAACGCACATAACTATAGAACCCATTCTAAATGCTCATGTGAACGCCATCGGTGTTTCTCACGGGTTCGCGTTTAAAGTCTGTGTAGAGGGAATGGTGTCGTCTTAGCGGCCCCTAATTTAATAACAAATGATCATTGCGACGGAAGCAAATCAATCAAAACTAACTTTAGATGGAAATAACTTAACTCTGCTGTAAAGCCGAAACAATCTCTGTTACCTTAAATTATACGCTTATCTCTGTAAAGCTGCTTTGAGGCAATCTACGTTGTTAAAAGCGCTATATAAATGAAGATGACTTGACTTGACTTGACTATTGGACATTTAGCGTAATTGTGATTATTGCTGCCCTGAGGTTTCTTATAGGCTACTGTTGACTGTTGTATCGTTTTTTTTTTCTGAAGAAGCAGCAGCATTACTCTTGCCTCGGAGAAAACAACACGGGCATAGCGACAATTTTGCATATAAATTATTACTTAAAGGGCTTGAATTACAACCTTTGGGCAGTTTTTCTACATCCTGGCCGCTCGAACACTTCCGGTGGCTTCACTGCCTAGTGGCAGTTTAGAACGTCATGAGCTATCCAGTCATTATATAGATCAGTGGTCCAGCGGGGTTTTACGGAAGGGGCGGGACTTCACATCCGATGACGTCACATTTCTCCGGCAACTCCTTACGGCGCCATCTTGTGTGTCAAGTGGGTCAAGCGTGTGTGTTACGCATGATAATATCCTGAATCGCTATTATTCTGAACATAAAAATCATCCGATTATTCTCCGTTTGGCTGGAGTTAATGTTCAGTGCTGCTCTTGTGAACATTTAGAGGTTTTGTGCTCTGGAGATGTGACACTTTATCTAATAATTTCCAAGATGGGCTAGCTAAATGCGCTAACGTTAGCTCTCATCGGCTGTCAAATCGCTGTACCCAGGCGGCTACTATCGACACAGCCCTTGAGAGGTGTGGGCAGAAGCACACTCTGACGATTGTTCACCTTCATCACTTTCTCTGTGGCCACATCAGCTGGTCGAGCCAGAGGCAGAGGCTAACGTTACACCTGGAGCACATCGCTCCGTGCCTCTGCTCTCCATCTCTCTCCTACACTAAATTAGTTCGGAGCGTTGTGTTGTTGTTGTTTTTTACCCAGATGGTGTTGTCTTGACACTGAGTCTAAATGTACCGTATAATAAAGGCTGTGCAGATATCAGCCGCCTGGCTACAGCGATGTGAACCGCCAATGCAGGGCTCCAGACTAACATTTCCACGAGGGAGAGAGAGCAAGACAGCGCTTAGTTTGGAGACGGTGAAGTTTTGTTTACACATTCGCCTGGCTCCGAAGAGAGAGAGAGAGAGAATGCACGCGCGCGACCGTCTCTCTCTCTCTCTCTCTCTGCTTGTTCTTTCAGTTAAACATGCGCCCAGTTCATCTACATTACTCACCGATCAAATAAGACTTTGGCGGGACAAAAATTCATTTTGGCGAGCGCTAAAACAAGTTCAATGTAGGAGAATTCATGCGTGAATTTAACTGAGTAGTACATGACATGCACTCGCACAAATGCGACCATATAAAATTTAACTCGCACATTCTAACAAAATAATTGTATGCTTCCAGAGACTTTCTTCCTCTTAATTCGTCAAAAGTGTACGCACTAACGGTGTGGATGAGATACTTGGCAATGTCCATTTCCTGAATATCGGGGTACGCCGCAGGATTAGCCTACATAACCAGTCCTCTTTCGACATTGTGTAAGGATCCTTTCCATCGATATAACTCAATTTCTCATCATATCTTCCCTGGCAAACATCGTCTAATGTGTCCCTGTAAATAACCTTCACCTTGTCGCCAGGTTTGGAGGAATTTGTCATCGTTATCTCAACACAAAAGAGTCAAAAATACTTTATATTAACTGGCTTTCTATTAATGCAGCACAGTGGCTTACTGACAGCTTTGACACACAACATGGCGGCGCGCCGCAGAGGATAATGGGTAATTCGCGAAACGGAAACCCATCTATACATTATCCCTTACTTATATTGTTAATAAATAACAATAAATTGTTGTTGTACCAGCAATATCTTCAAGTTTTGTTTTTCACTGTATTAATCTCAAATGTCATGATTTGCCAATGCAAGAGAGTAACAGTTAGCCTACTGGCACCTTTTTCCCCCACTTAAAGCACTGGCCTCGATTGTTGTAATATTCCCGTCTTTGCTTATTTTAACATTTTGAACATATCCCTCCACTGCATATTGCAGCCCTTGAGGATATGTCTGCTGCATTACTCCAAAACCAATCACTTACCGGTATGGAGCTCAACCCAGCCATGTGTCTGTTTCTCAATTGTTTGACGGGCGTAGTAACAATAACTAGGGGGCGTGGCTTTTGCGAACGGTCAATTCATCCATGCAAGTCAATCCACACAAATAAAATTGTTGGCTTCGTAATCTTTAATCAAAATCTGAAAATGCCCCTCCCCTCTGCTTTGGAGGACCTTCCCTGATGACGTATGTTTGACGGCTTGGTTTGGGAAACGCTTAACCACTCCCCTCAAACCGTTAGTCTGTTATGAGCGAGAGATGGAGAGGAGGAGCGCTAGAGTAAAACCCTGCCCTCTGTTCAATATTCCGTTTCACTGGGAAATACGTCACAGCACTGGAGAAAAGTCGTTTGCAACTTCCGGTTCACGCGGACTTTAATGTAGATTAGGTGACTTCACGGAAAGCAGAAAGTGTGATTCGGATCAGTGAACGCCCCAAATACTTTCAGCTCGATTGACGGATTGTTTGTTCCTTAGCCAACTAAAGAGCAGAATGTGCTGTTGGTGGTGATTTTCTCGCCTACAGGCAAATTCTGAGTCTGATTCACCTGAGTTCACAGCGGAGAGTGTATTTTAATCTTCAGTGAGGGTTTTAGGCTATTCAAATTTGTGGTGCTCATTAAGTCTCATTCTGAATGCAGGTAATTGCTGAATTCAACAATGATAAAACACAGCAAATTTATTGAAATATAAAAAACGAAATTACTCTGAATTCTAAATGTTTCTTTCGTCATTTTGTCTTCAGTAGGCCTAATAATGCATTTTTGTCACACTAATAAATCTAATCTCCAGAGTTACATTTCTACCTACAGAGATCGCACACATGCTTTTTGTGTTTTAGCTATATTTAAGTTTTCTGAGTGTTTCAACAGCAAAGAACTTGATGTTAAAATTACAATTATTAATATATTATATAAACTAAAATTAAAATGATTCACAATGCTTCATGGGATGCAAATGCTATTTTATTTGTAGTCATAGATTGTATAGTTGCAATTCACCTTGTTTGATTGGGTTGCTTCATGGTTTGTACTTTTTAACAAAGACTTTAATGTGCTCAATCCTGCTCAATGTCCAGCAGAGTTTAACTACAACCCAGTTTCACAACACTTGCCTGGAAGGTTCTACACAGCAAAGACCCCAGTTAGTTTAACACGGAAACACTGAAGCAGTCTTGAAGTTTATGAGATAATTAAATAAGATAATCAAACACACTCATTGTTTGATTATGATCACAAAAATGCCTCATTCTATTCTAAACACACAGTTAAAGCAGCCAGAATATTTTTTTTTCTTCTCAAAAAGCCAAGGGTCAAGAGCCCAATGGCAAACACTGATCATCATAATGGGGACTTTAGGGAACTTAAACTTGTGACTCTTTCCTTTGATTCTGCTTGTTAACAGGAGGTGTCTAGACTAATGGTCAATAATCAGTCAATTAATCTCTTAATTATCTCACTAACTTTAACACTGCTTCAGTTTTCTTTTTAACACTCTGAGTGTGGACTTAAAATCTGAGTTAATTTAACACTGTTTTTTTTTTTTCTTTCTTTTTTTTTCTTTCTTTTTTTTTGCTGTGTAGTGAATAGCTGGACCCTCCAGGAGCAGGTTTGATCACCACTTCCCTATAGGTCAAATATGTCTAAAATCAAGGGCACTTAAAAAAATTGTCTGTCACTGTATTACACGAACACATTCCCATGTTTATACAACATTGCATGCAAACCTTCATTTTACTGGAACATTGTGTGCATAGTTTCTCTAGCTTTGTTTCAGATCTCATCCAACCACATTCCCAAACATAAACTTTCCTAAAAGTTCAGCGCTTGTTCTACTTTACAAAAAGGAAGTTTATTTATATTATTTTTAAATTATTTTTCCACATAGTGCTTGTTTGCATTGGAAAAGATGAATCATTATAGAAATTGAATTATTAATAGCATATTACAGTTAATATGTTGGACTCTGCTTCTGTATTTGGATATATAGCCTTTTTAAACATTCACTATAAGCACACATTCCATGTATTGGTATATAGTTGAAATGTTCTATGTATATGATGAGTCGATCTGGACATCAGTGAGTCTCTCTCTGTTTGCTGCAGCCTCAGTCATGATCCAGTTATGATATTGTGATGTAACATTATTTATATTATTGAGTCGTGTAGTTGGCGATGCTAGTACTAATAGAGTACAGAAATCAGTTTGCAGCGTTAAATCATAATCAGTTCATCGTATTTTAGACAACTTTTTTGTCTGAACACTGTAGTCATTAAAAAAACACTGAAATGAGCAAGTTACAGTAAGTCACACCCTGCAGAAAAACCAGTTTCTCAGTTATGTTACCAGGAAGATATATAAACCCTTCAGTTGGAAGGAACTCTACTGTGGAGCTGCAGTGTGTATCGTCTCTGTATCTGTGTGTTCATATACAGTGAAATGGCAGAAGCCAGTTTCTCATGGGCTGAGGACCAGTTCAGCTGTTCAGTGTGTCTGGATCTCCTGAAGGATCCAGTGACGATTCCCTGTGGACACAGTTACTGTAAGAAATGCATCTCAGATTGCTGGGATCAAGAGGATCAGAAGGGAATCTACAGCTGCCCTCAGTGCAGGAAAACCTACATACGAAGACCAGTTTTAAGTAAGAATGTGGTGTTTGCTGAGATGGTGGAGAAACTCAAGGCGATGAGACTCCAATCTGCTCCTGTTCCTGCTCCGGTTCCTGGTCCTGTAGTTCCTCACACTGGATCTGGAGATGTACAGTGCGACTCCTGCCCTGGAAATAAACAGAAAGCAGTGAAGTCGTGTCTGGAGTGTCGAAGCTCTTACTGTCAAAATCACCTTGAACAGCATGAGAGTCTCTTCAGAGGTAAAGGACACAATCTGATGGACGCCACTGGACGACTGCAGGAGATGATCTGCCCTCGACATGGTAAAATGCTGGAGATTTACTGCCGTACCGACCAGCGGTGTATCTGTATGCTGTGTATGGTGGATGAACACAGAAATCATGACACTGTATCAACTGCAGTGGCAAGAACAGAGAAACAGGTACTGCTCCTTACTGGATCTCATGAGCAACATGATATCATGATGTTTCTCTCCTCATTTGTTATGTGAATTTTCTTTCAATCAGGGAAACTGTTGTAATTGATTATTTTTTAGAAAGATAGAAATTGTGTCTTTGATCAAATAAATGCAGACTTCAGTGACTAAAAATAAATAAGATACCTGTTTACAAAAACATTTTTTCATTTAATTATATATCTGTTTTCGGCAGAAACATTGTGAGGAAACACAGAGAAGCATCCAGAAAACAATCCAGCAGAGAAAGAAAGATCTAAAGCAGACGAGAGAGGCTGTGGAGTCTCACAAGGTGAGTTTGGAGAAGTTTGAGAAGTCTCCTTCACACTCTTAAAAATAAAGGTGTCAGCAAGAAACAATGCTGTAAAAGGACTTTTGGTTCTGTGAAGAAGCCTTCAGTGAAAGGTTTATTAAAAATTATATGACTATGATAAATTGCGAAAGGGCTGTGTTGTGGTCTTGTCTTGGTGTAGTTACAGGTCCACCATCTAATCTGGATATGGCCTGGATCCGGCTGACTGTGGTAAACTCGAGATAAGAGATAGACAGACTAATTAGTGTACAGGTCCCATTCTTCTAACAATGTAACAAGTACATTGAATGTTGTGGGAAGTGTTCCCAGTTCCGTTTGACCTACTTTATGCAGCCTAACAATCTAAATTTATAGAAATGTCAAAGTGTGTTTTGTGTATGCTATGTTAAAGAGATGTGTCTTTAATCTAGATTTAAAATTACATTGTGTCTGGTTACTGAATAACGCTAGGAAGACTATTACAGAGTTTGGGTACTAAATAGGAAAAGCATCAAAGCAGCTTTACGTACAAATATTTTGATACAGTTGATTTTTATATTCTAATGTAGATATTATCAAGTGGTCAGAATTTTGAGACCGCAATAGATGTGAACGACTATAATGCGTTAAGAGCTTGCTCAAGTGATGCAACTGATGTGCCTTAGTCATTGAGCGCATATGTCGTATCTTAGATATATTTTAAGATGGAAAACTGCTGTTTTACAAATGCTAGAAATGTGGCTTTTAAATGAAAGATTGGTAATAAAGAGCGCACCCAGGTTCCTAACTGTTGACCAAACCTTTACAGAGCATCTGTGTTAGACTATTCTAAGTATTATGTGCAGAGGTTTTTGGTCCAATAAGTAAAACGTCAAGGATACCAATGTAACCCTCATTCCCTGAAGGAGGAAACAGAGACGTTAAATCAGAGCGATTGAAGAATTGGGATCTCACCTGAGAGCCCAATCACCTTTGAGTGTAACAAAACAAGCTAATAGACATTGGAAAGCGAAATTTGCATTGTGAACCCCGCCCCGCGGAACAGGTATACAAGGAAGCGCGGTGCACTCATTCAGTTAAGTTTTGCGCTGAGGAACTGAGACGGTGAGTCCCGGCTGGGTCTGTCTCCTCCACCTGATCCCTCAAAGGGGTGGTGGGAACCTTAGGCACATATCCAGGCCGGGGTCTCAAGATCAGATTTAGCCGGCCAAATTCCAGGCACAATTCCTGAAAGAGGACCGATCCAATCGGCACTTTCGGGGGTCTTCTCGGCAAGAAGAACAACACTCAACGAACAGGTTCCACTTCAGATTGTAAGCGTGCCTCGTCTCCCGGTGGTAGATCAGTATATACTGTAACTCAAGTCCCCCACACGTGGAGGATCCAGAGGCCATGGGTCTCTGAGAAAGCAGGTCCTTCCCCAGAGGGATCCGCCAGGGAGGGACTGTAGCAAGGTCCGGTTGGGCTAGTAAGGCGCAACTAGCAAGACCTGCTCCTCGTCTTCCCTGACTTTGCACAGTGTCTGTACAAATAGGCTCACTGGGGGAAACGCATACTTGCGTAGGTCCCGTTGCCAGATGTGTGTCAGCGCAACTGGGAGTGGGACGTGTTCGGAGAGGCAAACAGGTCTACCTGTGTGGCCCTGAAACATTTACAATTCAGCTTGACTGTCTGGTGGTGGAGTTTCCATTCTCCAAGGAGTGTGGGCTGTCATGAGAGCTCGTCGGCTGCACGAATGAGTTCGCCCTGAATGTGAATGGTTCAGTTGTGACATGCAACGAAGCGTAGACCACCCTGATGGTTGATGGTCCAGACCAGTACATGCTGGCCTTGTAGCAGCGATCTGAAGAGGTGCAGGATGAGCCGTACTGCTAGCAACTCGAGGCAATTGATGTCCCACTGCATTTGAGGTCCTGTCCAGGAGCCCAAGGCAGCATGCCTGTTGCACATGACACCCCAGCTGGAACATGCTTCTCCTGCTCATAGAAAAGCAGTCTCATATGAAGCAACCCAAGTGGTGTGACTACAGCGGCAGATGCCATATCCCCCAGGAGCCTCTGAAACAGTTTCAGTGGAACCACTGTCCTGCCTCTGAACGAGATCAGGCAGTTCAGAACCGACTGAGCGTGTTCGTCTGTGAGACGCGCTGCATAGTTGACCTAATTCAACTACATACCAAGAAAGGAGATGCTCTGCACGGGGGAGAGTTTGCTTTTTTCCCAGTTGACCCCAAGCCCAAGTGGCTTAGGTGCCTGATCACCAAGTTTCACACAACTGCACTCGTGAGTGGGCCAGGATGAGCTAGTCGTCGAGGTAGCTGAGGATGCGAACACATGTGTTCCCTCAGAGGGGCAAGGGACGCCTCCGCGATTTTCGTGAAGATGTGGGATGACAGTGACAGTCCGAAGGGAAGGACCTTGTACTGATGTGCCCGCCCCTCGAACACAAAGCGTGGACATGGTTTCTGTCGAGGATTGAGATCAGTTGAGACATAAAAGTATGTGTCCTTCAGGTTGATCACTGCAAACCAATTTTAGGGTCAAATGTATCCGAAAATGCACTTCTGCGTTAACATCTTGAATGGGAGCTTGTTCACGAGGAGATGGTCGCTGCACAGCGTGCAAGACTCAGTTAAAGCCTGCAGCGTGCTGGAATGCTCTTTTGTTGAAACAGAAACTCTCAGGCGAGATCCCAGTTCGTCAGTCGTTCTAATGTAACGTTGAACGTGACTCACTGATAGGGAACCTCTGTTCTGTTATATGCATTCCGTTAGTCATGTGAATTGGTATGTTTTGTCAGGCAGCGAAGACATATAGATCTAAATATAGATGTTTCCTAATAATATCTCCCAAGAGTAGCATGTACAGGGTGAAAAGCAACTGTCCTAGTACTGAGCCTTGCGGTACTCCATACTGAACTTGTGATCTATAGGACACCTCTTCATTTACTGCTACAAATTGATAATCAGATAAATATGATTTAGCCATTACAATGTAATTCCACTAATGTCAACATTATTTTTGATTCTATTCAAAATAACCTTTTTTTACACTATAAAGAACCTTTTGCACAATAGGAAGGTTCTTCATGGAACCCTACAGTCTGATGAAGAACCATTTAAGAACCCTTTTTTTTAAGAGTTTAACACTAGAGCTCTATGTCTGTGTGAGGTGCCATTAAGAGCAGATTGTAATGTGTGGTCTATAACAGCGCTCTGCACAGACGGCAGTTGAGGCCAGTGAGAGGATCTTCACTGATCTCATCCGCTCCATCGAGAAACGTCGCACTGAGGTGAAGCAGCTGATCAGAGAACAGGAACGAGTTGCAGTGAACCAAGCTGAAGAACGACTGGCACGACTGGAGCTGGAGCTCGATGATCTGAGGTGGAAAGAGAGTGAACTGAAAAAGTTTTTGAACACAGATGATCATATTCATTTCCTTCAGGTAACATATATCTTCTTTAACACAGGACTGAAGACTTCAACAGGCTTCTCTAATTGCACAGAGTTTGTGTTTTTGTCTTTGTCCATAGAGTTGCCCGTCTGTCTCTCTCTCTGGATCTACTGACGACTTCACTCTCAGTTCTCGGCCCAATTTTGATGAAGTAGTGAAATCTGTCTCTCAACTCAGAGACAAACTGCAGCAGTTCTGCGCAGACGAGATAGAAAGGTTATCTAAAACAGGTAAATACTGATTTACTCAGAAAAGAGTTGAGCACCGTAGTAGTAGTTTAATTCTCAACATGGGAATTAAAGGACTGGCACTAATGCACAGATGTTCTTTGGTGTTCACAGTGAAAACCGTCCAGATCATTGTCCCGAGTCATCAGTTTACGACTAGGAAGGAGTTACTACAATGTGAGTTACAATGAAAACACACACAAACACTGGCGATCACTGGGAGATCATATTCTGTGCTAATTAAACATGATGATCTAAACAGGGGTTCGTTCCAATACCAGATAAGTTCACTGGAGTGAGATGTAAACTTGAGTTTTTGTTTTTAGAAACGTTACGGGCATAGAGACGTGCCCTTCAGAATGGAGCGCAGTCACATTAGTAAGAAAGTGATTTCTGAGAAAAACTGTTGAAAGTGAATCAGACCGAGGACTAAAACATACTTGTAGCCAATCAGCAGTAAGGGGCGTGTCCACTCATGATGGGGGAGGTGCCTGTGTTGCATAGAATGTTGTGAATTTGGGCGCAAAGTTATTTAGACAGGGACGTGATCCTTTTGAGTAGGATCCAGTGTTTCTCAGTTATTGCTTACTGCACATTTACTGTTTATTTTGGTGATTTCAAAAGTGTTTCTCAGAAATCGCTTTCTGCACCTGTTTCAACGTCATGTGCCGCTATACAGACCATTCTTCTTTAAGAAGTGCATGCTGGTTAGAAATTTTGTCCAACGAAATGCTTTTGTCCCGTTACCGAGTTCTGATTTATCTTTTGAATGAAATGTGACAATGATCACGGATCTTAAATTTCAGTGAATAAAACTTCACACTGTTTCTTGCTAAAAGATACCATAAAGCTTCAGAAGACTTGAAATGCAGAAAGTGCTTGACCATGCTTCAGTTTTAGTGCCTTAGGAGTGAGAAGAGTTGATACCTTTTTATTTGCACATAATATTTAGTATAGATTTGTACAGTTAAATTATTTTTTCATACATTTTCAAGATGAAAAACATGTTTTTCCATGTAAAATAAGGAAATCTTTTTTTTTTTATCTGATTAATCAATTTATCAAAATAGTTGTTAGTTGCAGCCCTAAATTAAGTTCTCCTTAAAGTTAACTGAGGTTTCATTCATGATTGTACAAGTCAGAGAGACACATCAAATTATAATTATTATGAAATTATGATACTAATGCAGAGACTCATTAATATGTTAAAATATGAGGTCAAATGAGTGATTATTGTGTTTATCTCCATCAGATTCCCGTCTGTTGACTCTGGATCTGAACACAGTGAATAATGGTCTCCGTCTGTTGGAGGGAAACACAGTGATCACTTACTCTGACATAAATCAGCGTTATCCTAATCATCCAGACAGATTTGATTGTTGGACCGAGGCGTTGTGTGCGGAGAGTCTGACTGGACGCTGTTACTGGGAAGTGGAGTGGGCTGGTGAAGGGAAACTAGGAGTGGATATAGGAGTGACATATAAGAGCATCAGCAGGAAGGGAACTGGTCCTGAAAGTGCAGCTGGACGAAACAATCAGTCCTGGAATTTGTTCTGCTCTCCAAACTACTGTTCATTCTGGCACAATAACATTGAGACTGTTCTCCCTGTAGTGTCCAGTAATAGAATAGGAGTGTATGTGGATCACAGCGCAGGGATTTTGTACTTCTACAGCGTCTCAGACACAATGAGTCTCATCCACAGAGTCCAGGCCACATTCACTCAGCCGCTCTATGCCGTGTTTGGATTTGATAGACAGACAGCGTTGAGACTGTCTAACCGATTAAATAATTCAGACATTCTACAGATTCTTAATCCAGATCTTCTAGGGGCTTTGTTATTTCGCCAAATGATGATGTCATGAGGCGTATTTACTAGTCCGAAATACCACTACTGAAAGAGCTGGTATGCTAGTATTTTCAAAGGCTTTTCAGATCTGAAGTAGCCTCTGTATATCAAAAGCATTGTATTTTCCTGGATGTTCATAAAACATAAGTCTGTCATTTCTCTTTTGCTGACTCAGTTGTTTGATTAAAATAAATGGTTTCTGTTCTGCATTACTGGAACATTGTGTGCATTTTTTTCTCTGACCACAGTTAAAGATATATATATATATATATATATATATATATATATATATATATATATATATATATATATATATATATATATATATACACATACATACAGTACCAGTCAAAAGTTTAGAAACATTACTATTTTTAACGTTTTTCAAAGAAGTCTCTTATGCTCATCAAGCCTGCAGTTAAAAAAAAAAAACAACAAAAAAAAAACAGTAATATTATGAAATATTATTACAATTTAAAATAATGGTTCTCTTTTTTAATATACTTTAAAATGTAATTTATTTTTGTGATGCAAAGCTGAATTTTCATCAGCAAGTACTCCAGTCTTTGGGTTCTTATGATCCTTCAGAAATCATTCTAATATGCTGATTTGATACTCAGTTATTATCAATGATGGAAACAGTTGTGCTGTTTAATACTTTTTTCAGGATTATTTGATGAATAAAAAGTTAAAAAGAACTGTGTTTATTTAGAATAGAAATCTTTTGTAACAATATACACTACCGTTCAAAAGTTTGGGAACAATAACTATTTTTTTTTTAAAGAAATTAGTACTTTAATTCAACAAGGATGCGTTAAATTGATAAAAGGTGATGGCAACGATTTATATTGTTAGAAATGTTTTTATTTTGAATAAATGCTGTTTTTATGAATAAATGCTGTTAACGTTTTACTCATCAAAATATTCCCAAAAAATATATTAAACAGCACAACTGTTTCCATCATTGATAATAACTGAGTATCAAATCATCATATTAGAATGATATCAGATCATGTTGGAATACATTACATAATTGTTACTTTGTGTGTAGCAGGGAAGATATTAATTACAAATAAAATATTGTAGTTTAATAAAGTTTATAATAAAGTTTTTTTATATATATTTAAAACTAAATTATACATTAGTCAATTGGCATTCAATCATAAAAGTGATTTTATATAATCTCTATTATCGCCCACATGTACGACAGCCAACCCCAAGAGAGTCTCATATCCTTCAAGAGTCATGTTTTAGTGCAAATAAAGCTTTCAGTTTTTATTCTAGGGCTGTGGTTAATGGCAAGCGAATTCATTCAAAAGGAGCAAAATCTTTATCTAAAAGAATCAACCATGCAGTTCAAACCAAACATGGGTCTATAGCATTAGTACGATCATTTATAGACGTAGGCAATGCGCAAGGAGAGGGTCATGCCTTCATTGATGTTATGAAAACAACAAGTAATGACATCAGCAAAGACAGAGAATCAGGGATAACAGCAACAAGCATTTTAAAAGAAAGAGGGATTGACTCAGTTGAACTTATGAATGAATTCGCTTGCCATTAACCACAGCCCTAGAATAAAAACTGAAAGCTTGTTTACTGGTAACTTGCTTGTTGGACTCGCTGGCTTATGTTAATTTAGCCTATTCAGCCTCCCAGGTATATGTTCTTTATGCTATTGTAATAAACCTCTAAGCTGGGGTTTGTTTTAAGAGGTTTAATTAGATTTCAATGGAGGACAGAGGGTACACCACACCACAGGCTTTAATGGAAAATATTACTTTATTGACAATGTTCAATTTAGAAAAGTAGTCATTATATGAAACAGCATTTAGTTCATCAAACATCAACTCAGTACGCTCACTAGGACAAACGGCGATACACAAGTGAAACTCCCAACACGTCACTCCACTGCACTCTAGTGGTTAACCTCAGACCAGACCAGCACAGCACAGTATAAATCGTGATCACACAGCAATCAGGTTTTTTAAGTGGAAAATCAGCACGTCCCTAGTCCAGCATACACGAATTATAATGGCCGTAAACCTCAAAATCTTAAAATACAACATACACACTGACTCATACATGCTCACAATGGTAATTAAAATATAAAACACTTCCCCGTTTCCATGACACAAGACCCCGACCCGGGGTCTAGGGAAGGAATCAGCCGTGCCAGGCAGTCCACAACAGCACGCGCTCTCCTCAGCGTTGTTCCCGTCCTCACAGTCACGGCAATTAATCACTGGTTCTGGCCTGAATTAGTCCTCTTTGGCCGTCACAGCTCTCTTTAGAACGTATAAAGTGTCTTTGGGCTTTACGAGGTCTCTTTGGACAGCACGGCTCTTAACCGTTCCTGGAACATGTAGCCAGCGCTCCTACACCCCAGCCCCACTATTATCTAACTACACAGGTCGGTCTAGCTAGCTATCTTCGTTGCCGGACAAACCCTAACGGTCTCGAGCAACACAAAACGTCCCCATTTCTTTCCCGAGCGCGACAAGCCAGTCCCGTGCTGCTCCTCACTCCGCTTCTCTCACTCTCCTTAAATCTCCTCACTCCAGGTGAGATCAATTATCTCTTCCTTCAGGCCATCAATGAAATGTGCTGCAGAAAGTTTCAGATGGGCCGAACCAAACCAGGAAGACAAATCCCCAGCGTTCATCACACTATTGTGTAGCTGAATAACTGTTAATGTGTTGCGTTAACATACGGCCGGTACCTACTCAGCCTGTTGTTCTGTGTGCTACTGTGTAGTTGAATAGCTTGCCTTTCCAGATTAAATGTCTCTTCTTGGTCTTGGATTTTGTGAAATAAATTTCTAAATAAATGTGACTTATAGTCCAGTGTGACTTATATATGTTTTTTTCCTCTTCATGACACATTTTTTGACTGAAGCGATTTATACTCCGGAGCGACTTATAGTCCAGAAAATACCATAGCATCATGGTTGTGCATAACGCCAGAACGACCTCTAGTATAATTTGCGTTACTTTTCCTCGCGTCAATGGTGAAAAAGTATTGTTTACCTTGTAACATAAATATGTGCTGCGACGGATCACAGGTGATAGTTTTAAAGGCACAATTGGACGAAGTCGAACTGGAAGCCATGTTTATCTTGGAATAATACGGCCACCGTAGGAGTTAAAACGCCCTCGAAATTGAAAGGAACAGAAACTAATATTCACTGGGTAGTCATATACAATTGCACCGCTAGATGGGGGGAAATATCACACAGTGTAGCTTTAAGGACCATGTTGAAAAACATGTTTTTTGAAAAAGTTTTTCTTAAACACACCAAACCAACAATTACTAAAAACACAGACAAAAACTGATTTTGCACAGGCACTTTGCACTAGTCTACAACCAAACCAGATAAGAGACTCAATCAACCAAGCCAACAGATCTCTACTCTCATCTTCAACCACTCACCTGCTCATCTGCTGAATTGTATCTTGTGCCCAATAAATTCTGTTTACAAACTTTACCTGTTTGCATTCTTCTGTCCTGACAGTTAGGCAATGTTTTCTCAATCAAATCATAAAATTTCCTATTGATTCAACAGAACGCGTGAGCTCACTCGGGAATACCAATATGGCGGCGCGGTGGCTTCACTGTTTATGACGTCATGAGCTATCCAGTCATTCTATATAGATCAGTGGTCACACCCCTTCATAACCACGAGCTCTATTCAGAAGTAAATATTAACAATGGCGTCAATTTCAAACCATTTAGAGCCTGATTCAGACCCTGACAATGCTAACTAACAAGAAGATTGTGCAGAACGGATTTCAAGCAAGTCAAGTCATCTTTATTTATATAGCGCTTTTTACAATACAGATTGTATCAAAGCAGCTTCACATTGATAACATGAAAATAATACAACAAAGTTTGTTTCTAGAAAAAAATTGCATCATCGTCCACCCATAATAAGGCAGATCAATTATATTGTTGAATATTAAATGTCCCCAACTAAGCAAGCCAAAAGCCAAGGCAACAGTGGCAAGGAACCAAAACTCCATCACGTGACAGAATGGAGAAAAAAACCTTGGGAGAACCCAGGCTCAGTCGGGGGCCAGTTCTCCTCTGGCCAACAAGCAAACAGTGTATGATTATGATCCAGGCAGCATTACAGGTCAGACGTCAGATTGGTCGTGTCGATAAGGCCTTCACAGGGCTGATGAGGCTGGCACTTCAGGATGCGTCATGGTTAGGTCCAGGTGCAGATCCACCATCTGATCTGGATACGGCCGGGGTCCACCTCACTTCAGGAAACGGAGAGACTGGTTGACACTTCAGGACTGCGTTGTCGTTGCGTCCAGGCGCAGGTCCTTCATTAGATCTGGATACGGCTTGGATCCGACAGACTGCGGTAAACCTCGGTATAAACAGAGACTAATATTAGCGTAGATGCCATTCTTCTTATGATGTAATGAGTACATCAGGATTTATGGGAAGTGTTCCCGGTTCCGGCTGGCCTAATCTATGCATCCTAATATGGAATTATAGAAGTCTATAATGTGTTATGTGTATGCCAGGTCAAAGAGATGTGTTTTTAGTCTAGCTTTGAACTGACAGAGTGTGTCTGCTTCCCGGACAATGTTAGGAAGACTGTTCCAAAGTTTTGGTGCTAAATAGGAAAAGGATCTACCACCAGCAGTCGATTTTGATATTCTAGGTATTATCAACTGGCCGGAATTTTGAGATCGCAATAGACGTGAAGGAGTATAATATGTTAAGAGCTTGCTCAAGTACTGCGGAGCTAAACCATTCAGTGCTTTGTAAGTAATCAGCAATATTTTAAAATGTATACAATGTTTAATAGGGAGCCAGTGCAGTGTTGACAGAACTGAGCTAATATGGTCATACTTCCTGGTTCTGGTAAGAACTCTAGCTGCTGCGTTTTGGACCAGCTGTAATTTGTTTATTAAGCGTGCAGGACAACCACCCATAATAGCATTACAATAATCTAGCCTTGATGTCATGAACACATGGACTAATTGTTCCGCATTTGTCAATGAGAGCATATGACGTAATTTAGATATATTTTTTTATAATGGAAAAATGTGGTTTTACAGATACTAGACACGTTACTTTCAAATGAAAGATTGGTATCAAAGAGCACACCCAGGTTCCTAATCAACAGCGAAGACTTGACAGAGCAGCCATCAAGTGGTAGACAATATTCTAGATTACCAGCCGGTCAGATAATTATGATTTAAACCATGTTAATGCAATTCCACTAATGCCAACATAATTTCCGAGTCTATTTAAAAGAATGTTGTGGTCAATAGTATCAAATGCAGCACTAAGATCGAGTTACACTAATAGAGAGATACAACCACGATCAGATGATAAGAGCAAATCAATTGTGACTCTGATGAGAGCAGTCTCAGTACTATGGTACGGTCTAAATCCTGACTGGAAATCCTCGCAGATATCATTTCTTTCTAAAAAGGAACATAGTTGTGAGGATACCGCCTTTTCTAGTATCTTTGACAGAAAAGGTAGAATTGAGATCGGCCTGTAATTGACTAATTCTGTATGATCAAGTTGCGTTTTTTTAATGAGCGGTTTAATCATAGCCAGCTTAAAGGTTTTTGGTACGTATCCTAATGACAAAGATGAATTAATGATATTAAGAAGAGGATCTATGACCTCTGGAAGCATCTCTTTCAGTAGCTTAGTCGGTATAGGGTCTAACATACATGTTGTAGATTTAGATGATTTAAATAGTTTAATGAATTCTTCCTCTCCTATAGCAACGAATGAATAAAATTTTTCCTTAGGGAGACTACAATGCACTGTCTGATGCGATACTGTTGTACACAGCAAAAAGTCCAGTGTTAAATTAACTCTCCTGGGAGTTTATATGGCTCCAGAGTCAGTGTTAAAATTTGAGTGTTAAATTAACACTCAAGAGTGTTAAAGGTAATGAGCTCATTAAGTGATTCATTGAGTGATAATTGACCAATATTGAAGACACCTGATGTTAGCAAGCAGAATCACCAAAGGAGAAAATCGAATTTTTTAAGACACCGTTATGGTGATCAGTGTTTGTTTTAGTTGGGCTCTTGACCCATAAAGCATTAACTTTAAATTTTGTTTGGCTGTTGTATCTGAATTATAACTCTCAGCTGAACAAAGAGAAAAGGTGATCAGGTGGTGTTGGTTATGATTTGATAATCATAATTTGACCTGAATATCAACTATCATTTAGAGAGTCAGATTTACCTTGTTGATTACAGCAGCCTGTGATTCTACAGCAAATGATTTTTATCATTACCAATATAGTCCAAAATATTTCTTAAAAATTGTTCTGATAAAAATACTTAAAAAATTACTTTATTTAGACACACTGACATCAATAATCAGCCTGTGAATCTCAACAATGGTGACAATAATAAAGCATGTTGCAGTGGCTGCCACCAATCAAAACTCATTCATGGCTCCCATCATGCATTGCGGTATGAATAAATTATGATCTGAATTGTCTTACTAATTCCCTTTTCCTAATTGAATATTCTGTTTGTCACCATAGTTGAGATTCATACACTGATTCTTGATGTCTGTGTATGCCTAAAAGAAAGATTTTGTTTTATCAGAACAACTATTAAGAAATCCTTTACACTAATTAGAAAAAAAGATCTTATGCTGTAGAATCACAGTGATGCTGTAATCAACAATATACATTTAAGTCAGAGATTAGACTCTAAATGAGATCAGTGATTCAGGTGAAATTATGATTATGTCAAAACATAACCAACAAAACCTGATCAACTTTCTCTTTGTTCATCTGGCAGTTATAACTCACATACAACAGCGAAAGAAAATCTAATGTTTACAGTTTAAGGGCCAAGAGCCCAACTCAAGCAAACACTGGTCTCCATAACGGTGTCTTAAAAAATTAAATTTCCTCCTTCAGTGATTCTGCTTGTTAACATCAGGTGTCTTCAATAATGCTCAATCATCACTCAATGAATCACTTAATGAGCTCATTAACTTTAACACTCTTGAGTGTTAATTTAACACTCATATTTTAACACTGACTCTGGAGCCATATAAACTCCCAGGAGAGTTAATTTAACACTGGACTTTTTGCTGTGTAGACGGTTGCATAGTTATAATTTTCTCCCTGATTATCAATCTTATAAGTGAAGAAGTTCATGAAGTCATTACTGCTGTGCTACTTGGAAACTTCTGGGCTTGAAGCTTTATTTTTCGTTAGTTTAGCCACTGTTTCAAATAAATACCTAGGGTTTTGTTTATTTTCTTCTAATAGGGTTGACAAATAAGCAGATCTAGCAGCTTTTAAGGCCTCTCTGTATGCAATCGAGGTCTCTTTCCATGAAATAGTTTTGTTTTCTTCCAGTTGCGCTCCATTTTTCTGGCTGCTCTCTTAAGGGCCAGAGTGTGCTCTTTGTACCACGGCATTGGACTATTTTCTTTAATCTTCTTTAAGCGCAACGGAGCAACTGTGTCTAAAGTGCTGGAAAAGAGAGAGTTAAAAGTTTCTGTTGCAATATCGAGTTCTTCTAAGCTATCTGGGATGCCGAGATGGTGAAACTGATCAGGAAGATTATTAATAAAGCAATCTTTAGTGGTAGAAGTGATAGGTCTAACATATTTGTAACACGGAGTCCGCTTTGCAGCCTTGGCAAAATGAAGTTTACACGAGACTAGACAATGATCTGAGATGTCATCGCTCTGCTGCAGAATTTCAACGGCATCAACATTGATTCCGTGTGACAATATTAGATCTAGAGAATGATTACAACAATGAGTAGGTCCTGACACATGTTGTCTAACTCCAATAGAGTTAAGAATGTCTTTAAATGCCAATCCCACTGCCTCTTTTTCGATGTCTACATGTATATTAAAATCACCAATTAGGACTTTATCTGCAGCCAGTGATAGAAAGTCAGCAAATTCTTTGATAAAGTCTGTATGGTGGCCTGGTGGCCTGTATACAGTAGCCAGCACAAATCTCAAACGTGATTTATCATTTACAAATGTGACTCTTCATCTTCTCTAACACAGCTTAGCCAGGCCTCGCCAACTTTTTTTGCGTATTGCGTGGGCGGAGATTATTAAATGAGAAACATTATGATTTCATAAGATCTGGAAAAATCGCGTTGTAGCCTGAACGAGCCATTCATTGCAGTTCTTGAAAAGTGGGCTCTGTAAAATAAAATATAAATATAATATAAAATAAAATAATAAAATATAAAATGGAAAAGCACAACAGGACCCCTTTGAAGCTGGCTCCTCATAACCCATTTGAGTGGCTGCGCTGAGTCTTGGCACTTCCACGGCCAGCATCCACTACACTGGACCTCTGGGACTGCCAGTGGGTCTCTTCCAGCTTCCTGCAACACCATCAACAATCCACATGTCAGGCATGACTTACATCCTCCAATCAGAAAAATATAAAAGACTTGTGCCCGGTTTCACAGGCAAGGCATAAAGGGGTTAGTTCACCCAAAAATAAAAATTCTGCCATCCTTTACTCACCATCATGTCGTTCCAAACCCGTAAGACTTTCGTTCATCTTCTGATTACAAATTAAGATATTTTTGATGAAGTCTGAGAGCTTTCTCCTCCATTGACAGCTATGCAACTAACACTTTGACGCTTCAAAAAGTTCATAAAGAGATCGTAAAACTAATCCATATGAATTGAGCGGTTTAGTCCAAATTTTCTGAAGAGACTATCGCTTTAAATGCTGGAAAATATTTACTTTAGGCTTTTATTCACAAGTTGCTCATCAACTCCCACATCAGTTGTGCAGTCGTGTAAACAACTCCTGAGTTTGACCTACATATAATTGATGAAAAATAATTGCCAAAATATTAATATGCCAGAAGTAAGATAAATCCGACAAAATCATGTGCTGTGTGTCATTCAGAATTGAATTGAGTGAACCATTTAATTTCCAGAATTTAAAATGAGGTGGAAAACAACAATTCGGAACAGAACTTAACAAATTGTCCAATATGTCCATATTTGGAAATGCCATTTATAAAATTTGTTTTCCATTTCCACAACTGTACAAAAGTTTGGGGTTGGGAAATGTTTAAAATGTTTAAAAATAATAATAATAATAAAAAAAACTCTTCTGCTCACCAAGCAGTGAGTTTTTGATTAAGCAGTTTTTTTGATAAAAAATACAGTAAAAATAGTAATATTGTAAAATATTAATTTCCCACGGAAAAACATTGTGACGAGTCTAAAATATAAACACTTATAATATGTTTCCCAGACAGCAACATAGTGTCGGCCCAGATCCGGCCCAAATCTGGTACGCCAGGGCTCCAGACTAACTTAGATTATTTTATTAGGAGCGCTGTAGCCCCTGACTTAAAATTTTAGGAGCGCAAGCAGAAAATTTAGGGGCACACCTTAAATCACCTTGCAATGCAATTATTCACATTTTTCCCCCAAATAACTGTATTACTGACACATGCTTTGATAATAAATAGACTTAACATACAGAAATTACAAGTTGCAGTTTTATTTTAAGTTCACAGGGCTCCAGACTAACATTTGAGGGCAGCAGCACTAAGTTCTACAGAAAGTATTTGGTAGCACTGTGGGATGACAAAGAACTGATCTCAATTTGAGGTGTATAGATAAAGTTAACTTTAATTATTATCATTCATAATGTCTTAATATTAATTAAAAAGCAAAATGAGTGACAAAATAGCTATTAGAGAGCAGTGGCGGTTGCTGGTCGTTCAAAGAGGGGAAGCTCATTTTCGGCCTACATCATAAAAATTGTCCTTTTATTTATACGTAAATTCTGCTACTGTTATAACCATAGTATACCATAGTTACAGTTAGCGTTACTACATTAAATCCATGGTGAATGTTGCTGATCTATAAACCTAAAGCCTTCTATAACTTGTTCGTTCATGGCACGATGTTTCTCCTGGTTTCCACGTCAGCGCTGTTTGATCTGATATGGCTTATAACAGAGAATTCTGCGTCGAATCTGAATGTTTCTCACTGGATCTCGCAGCAATGTTATTAATTATGTGGCGAACTCAATGGATTTCTTCACTGGATCTCCACGATGTAACAGTGTTGCCGCGTGATCGAGATCGGCCCGCGACTGGCGAGAGAAGCTCTGCGCTGTCTATTATTGGTTCGAACTATTAAACGGTCCGTGAAGCAGAAATGAGTAGCGCAGTTTTTTTCCACTTTCAACATGTCATGGCATACTCTATGCTTGAGGCTGAGATTGTGTCTATCTAGCGAAGTGCCTACACTGTCTGCAAACTTTGTGTTCCCCGCAGTTCTGGGGTAGCAACTGCAACATTTGCAATTCATGGAGTTCGTCTCCTTAAAGTACCTCAACCAGCTGAATTCTCTCAGCCAGTCTTCCCGAAAATGGTGGGTTCAGGCTTTATCACCTCACAAAACTCTGACTCTGAATCATCATCCGACTGTGTCTGTGACATTGATATTTGTCTCCGTTTCCTTCCCACAGACGTTTACGCGCGCTCGATTATCTCTAGTACCCTCCCCCTCCACACATTAGCCAGTTACAGTGGCCATTCCCTATTCTTCTCACACTCGTCATCATTGGCCTGCTACACATTCTGGATTCATTGACTCGCCCCTTCCACGTTTAACGTAAAAAAAATAATTGTGGTTATTATTGGATTTGGCTCGGATCTGGGCCGACACTATGTTAACCCTTGTGCATCAATTTAAAAAAGTTACTCATAGGTCCAAAGAGGACAAAAATGTCCATGTCAAAAAACGGTCATAAAAAGTTGAAGCTTAGGAGCACAGACTTAACTTTGGTATCATTTTAAAGAATACTCTTGGCAGATTATTGCTGAAGTTAAATTTTTTTTATAAGTAAATCCAAAAAAAAGTTATATAGGTTTAAGTTTATGAAAATTATTTATCAATATTATTTTATATAAAATATATATTTTATGAAACAAGTTGAACTCTAAAACGGCTAGAAAATCAAAGCCATAAATCTAAATAAGTTGTGTTCCAAATTTGAGGTTGATATCTCAGAAAAAATGAGCTTTCAGTAAGATTTTGTTTGGGCGCAGTACCAGACTTTCCCCATTGGATTCCAGCAAAACTCCTCTGGTCACACAGTGATTGGCTTTGTTATTTGCAGTTGAGTTTTTCTCTATCAATACTACAAACACACACATGCACACAAACAAATTTTTTTTTATATAACACACATACCAACCACACTCTGACATCCATACCAACACACCCACACAATTATCATTGCATAATTTATCCAACTGGCTCTAAAATAGCTCAAAATTCATGCAGTTAACAGTAACAAAAAAACAAAAACTTACTCATAGGTCCAAAAGGGACAAAAATGTCCAAGTCAAAAAACTCTCATAAAAATGTTATGCTTGGGAGCAAATACTTAAGTTTGGTCTCATTTTAAAGAAGACCCTTGGCAGATTGTTGTTGAAGTGAAAAAAGTGAAAAAGGTGCAACCAAAATTTTTTTATAGAAGTTTAAGTTTATGAAAAATATTTATGAACATTATAATCAATATTTTATATAAAATATATATAAGTATTTTGTGTAACTAGTGCAACATTTTTTTTTTCAAATGAAATGGGGGTGAAATAGTAAAATTACAATAAAAATAGACACCTGTGCCAAAATTAATGCAGTTAACATAAAAAAAAAATAAAAAAAAAATTACTCATAGGTCCAAAAGGGACAAAAATGTCCAAGTCAAAAAACTCTCATAAAAATGTTATGCTTGGGAGCAAATACTTAAGTTTGGTCTCATTTTAAAGAAGACCCTTGGCAGATTGTTGTTGAAGTGAAAAAATTGAAAAAAAGTGCAACCAAAAAAATGTTATAGAAGTTTAAGTTTATGAAAAATATTTATGAACATTATAATCAATATTTTATATAAAATATATATTTTATGAAACATTTGGAACTCTAAAACTGATATAAATTCAAAGCCATAAATCTAAACAGGTTGTGTTCCAAATTTGAGGATGATATCTCAAAAAATGAGCTTTCAGTAAGATTTTGTTTGGGCGCAGTACCAGACTTTCCCCATTGGATGCCAGCAAAACTCCACTGGTGAACACAGTGATTGGATTTTCGATTTGCAGTTGAGTTTTTCTCTCTCAAATATTACAAGCACACACATGCACACAAACACATTTTTTTTATATAACACACATACCAACCACACTTAGACATCCATACCAACAAACCCACACAATTATCGTTGCATAATTTATCCAGTTGGCTCTATAATATGCCGAAGCAGAAAACAGGAATAAAGCGAGTATTTGCTTTATAGGCCTAACCTGAAAAAATGGCACCATCTGATAAAAAATGGTAAAAATGTCAATTTTGAAGCCTTGCCAACAGAATGAAAGCCTATTAAAAAAGATTGCATCATTTTATAGTGAAACGGCACAGGGATTAAAAAATGCAGTTTTAATGGGTTTCAATGGGGACATTTTTGTCCTTAAGGTCCTGAGAGGAAGTATTTTGTGTAACTAGTGCAAAATAGATTTTTTAAAGAAAATGATGATGAAATAGTAAAATTCCAATAAAAATACACACCCGTGCCAAATTTTATGCAGTTAGCATTAACACAGGCAAAGTGATCAAAAAAACAAAACTGAAAAAGCCAAAAATGTCCTCAAGGATGCACAAGGGTTAATGTCAGGGTTACCATAGTGAATCACGGTAGGACAAAAACATGTTTTGGAGGAAGGATTGATGATGCATTGACTCATTATTTAAATGTTGTTACATAGTGTACCTTCAAATATATTCTCCTATCCCAGTTAGATTGATTGCGCTGAAAAGTGTACACTGTTAGACCTTACCGGTTTTTTTTTTACAGTAAAATACTGGCAACACTGTTGCCAGTAAAATACTGTTAATTGTACAGTTCTTTACTGTAATCTAGTTTGTTTCTGTAAAAATGCACTAAATTCTAATTCAAGTTAACTAATTACACTTGCAGAAACCAACTGGCTTAAATTGTCCAACTGTCATTTAAATGTATTAACTAAAATTTATAATGCATTAATAATGTGAGCAAAGTATTACTGTGAACTTCTTTCATTTGAGACCACTAAAAAACTATTGTACTTAAAAAGATTTCCACTGGACCAGCAATTACACAGTCACCGCCTGTTAAATAAAGCAACATGCAGCGTATCAACAATGTTTGTAGATCTTCTCCTGGACTGAAGCACAGGCTCTACTCTTCTGCACAATGGTGACCCAAAGAACAAGATTTTACAGTAAACTACTGGCAACAGTGTTGCCAGTATAAACCTGTTTCATAACTTACAGTTTATTACTGTTAAAATACATTTTGTGGGTGTGTCTTTTTATCTTACACTGTTAACCCTTTCAACCCCACAGGGAAATCCACACTACAAAGAGTAAAAGTAACATTGACGCAGTGTTGCAGTGAGATAATTAAGGGAATATGTAAGTGATTGTTGAGCATTAGTGATGAACACCTGCTGTTAACAAGCAGAATCACTGAAGAAAAGAGAAACACAAGAACAGAAAATAGAGAAACACAAGAACTAAGACTGACTTCCAGCCATTACACATTATTGCACTTATTATTAACCAGTGTGACTTTAGTTCTGTCATACAGAAATTGTTGAGATGTTTAATTGAAAATGTTTGTTTTACAACACAAATGTTTTTGTGTACCATTATAGAGATCAGTGCTTGCTTTAGTTGGGTTGCTGATGCTAAAGCATTCGTTTTTCTTTTGCTGCTTGAGCTGTGTTTTTGCAAGTCACACTTGTGCACACACACAGTTTATGAATGATTGCGGTTATGTTGATTATGATGACAAAATCATCATATTGCCTGTTCATTCACTAGGGACTTAATTCTTACTCATTCAGAGTTTTCATTATCTGAAAACGTGTTACATTAGCACCACTGTGAAACTACAGCAATAAATTACTATGACTCTTTTTTTTTTTAACACATCATGCATAAACCAAAAAAAAACAGAGCTACGGTGTGTTTTAGAAACACAGAGATATCACAATTTAGCACATTAATCTCAACAATGGTAGCAATATTTCTTTTTTATTATTATTCATGCAGCAGTGCATGCTGGGAGTTTTATATTATCCTGGAACCCAGCATGCATTGCGACATGAAACTTTTCACCATTGTTGAGATTCATATGCTGATTGTTGATATCTGTGTGTCTGAGCCAAGCAGGAGTAAAATAAAATTGAATGCACTATATGATTGTTATTTTTCAGAAGACCTGATTACAGAAATATTGATTTCATTTTGTAGATACACAGTTCTCTTACGAGAGTCCTCTCGTACTGCGTTTTATCAAAACGCTATGGGAAAAGTCTCTTTTCACGAAACACTGAAGCAAAAAATTATCCTTTAATTTTCATATATGTAAAACGCGTTGCGGCAGCAGCAGACAGCTATGGCGAGACGGCTTGCTCGCTCATTGGCTGCTCTGCGGCAACTGCTTAAGCCTATCGAGCGAGGCCTGGGATGACATCAGGCCAATGAGGGCGCTTCGCGCCCTCCTCGCCACTTCCCGCCGAAACGGGCGTGGCTTACCTCTATAAAAGGAGCTCGAGAAGGCTGACTCACTTGATTTTAATCTCTTCAGCGAAGCGCACGCATCGCTGGATCACGGAAGCAGCGTCGTTGAAGCAAGCACATCAGCGGGACGAGCCCTCGAAGCCGCTGGCCAACGCCGCCTTCTACAGCCGTACCTGCTGCGCTTTCCGACGCCTATATCCTTTCATACTATTGCTTTTCTGTGTGTGTGTGTGTGTGTTCTCCGCAACACTCACCCCTAAAAGAGCTGCGTCTTTTTAAAGATGCCTTCCTGCGGCTCGTGCCGAGCCCCACTCACCGAGGGAGACAAGCACGTCATCTGTGTTTCCTGCCTGGGTGAGGACCATGCAGCGCTCGCGCTCGCTGACGGCGGATGCCCTCACTGCGAGCTTTTGCCGATGGTGACTCTGAGGACTCGCCTGGCATCCTTTTCCAAGCCTGCATTCACCGCCGCGATGCCGCGCCGTAAGAAGCGCCGCTCGCAGCGGGTCCCGGAACCCGCTCCAGCCCGACCAAGCTCGCCGGTTCGCCCGCCAGCTTCACCGGCCTCTCTCGAATCACTTCCTGATGCCCAGCGCCCGCAGTCTGCCGCCGCTTCATCAGAGGAAGTCGGTTCAGAGGCCGCGTCGGGGGAGAAGGATTCCTGCTCTCTGCTAGCTTCAGGCAGCGAGGATTGGGCGAGCTTTGAGGATCTCGCGCCTCCTGCCCGCAAGCCCTCAACGAGAGCCAACATAGAGACGGAGCTCATGCGGGTACTCGCGCTGGCCGCGGCGAGCCTCGGCCTCGAGTGGTCTGCACCGGAGCCCCCCTCTCGAACCCGGCTGGATGGTAGCTTCCTCCCTGGTGAGCGCACTTCTCCGGAATCTAAGCCCGCTCCTTTTCTTCCTGAGTTACATGAAGAAGTTGCGAAGGCTTGGAACGCGCCCTACTCTGCGCGGACGCGCTCATCTGTGTCACCCGCATTTTCCTCTCTGGATAATGCCAGTGACCGAGGCTACCTCTCTCTTCCGCCGGTGGAACAGGCGATAGCGACCCACCTTTGCCCGCCCTCTGCTGGACGGCGGACTAAACCGGTGTTGCCTTCCAAAGCCTGCCGCATGACGTCGACGCTGCTCGCGCGAATCTTCTCCGCCGCTGGGCAGGCCGCGTCATCGCTACACACCATGGCTACGCTGCAGATTTACCAGGGTGATCTCCTCCGTAAGCTGGACGAGATGGGACCTGACGCTATCTGCATCGCGGATTTAAGGAGCGCTTCAGATCTCACGCTCCGAGCTACTAAAGCCGCCGCACAAGCCATGGGACGGTGTATGGCTTCCGCCACTGTCGCTGAGAGGCACTTATGGCTGACGCTCACGGAGATGGCCGATTCCGAGCGCACTGCGTTTCTCGATGCCCCGCTGTCTTCCACCGGCCTTTTTGGTTCTTCTCTCTCCGAGTTCGTGGAGAGATTTACCGAGGCCCAGAAAGCGTCTCAAGCCTTCAAGCACTTCCTGCCGAAGCGCTCCGGTTCTGCAGCGGTTCGTGACAAACGGACCCCGCGGAGCTCTCAGCCTCAGCCCCCGCCTTCGGCCGCCTCTTCGCAGCAGCCACAACAGCGCAGCTCGAGGCCCCGCTCTCGGTCCAGCGCCCGGCGCCCCTCTTCGCGCGGGCCGCGATCGAGGGTTGTGGTAAAACCGGAAGTGCCGAAGAAGTCCTAGCAAGCCTGGGAAAGCGCAGGTGTGTGAGTCCCGTTGCGGCCGGCCTCCCACCCAAGCGCCCCGCTGTTTCAGTCCCAGGGTTTGCGACTGTTCCAGTGTTTTCTGCAGAAAGCAAGCCTGCACTGCCGCCCGCTTGCCTGCACACAAAAGCCGTTCTCACGGCTACCCAGATAAATCTCAAAAAGAGTGTATTTTCTGGTGTCCCGGCCACGGCCGATGGTGCTATAAATGTAGTCTCGATGCCCACTCCTCAGTGCCCATCACTACACATAAGCACAGCCCTACACGTAGGGCCCGCGCACATAAAATCGACTCAGGTCGGTTGCGCTTCCAGCATAGTGAGAGTGCCCACTTCCCAGTGCCCACGAACACTATGTCTAACACATCACAGGCTCTCTGTAAAAACGAGAACTGTGAGCGCGCGCTCTGCTCAGGCAGACGCCGCGCCCAAAGCAGTAAATGTGCCCGCTCCCAGCCCACATCTACTCGCTCACATGGGTCCTATGAGACTTTCTCAGTCCTCCCTCACTCAGCTAAGCACTGTAGTAAGGTCGAGGACGAGCGTCTCGCCCGCTGTATTAAGCGTGCGCCCCGCCTCAAATGCCACAGGCATAACGCCTATGTTTGTATCCCCCGAAGCACCTCTGTCGCACGGCGATCAGAGTGCGCTCCTTATCCAGCACCTAGCCAGCCATGCAGAAGCATGGGCAGCGCTCCCAGGGGTTTCGGACTGGGTGCTAGGCATTATAAAGAGAGGCTTCTCGCTACAGTTTTGTCGACGCCCTCCCCGCTTCATAGCGCGCGTCGAAACTACGGTCTCGTTGGAAGTAGCTCACCTACTTCGAGCCGAAATATCAAAACTGATAAGCAAAGGGGCGATAGAGCGCGTTCCCCCAGCTCTAAGCGAAGGGGGACTATACAGCAGATACTTTCTAGTCCCCAAAAAGGACGGCGGTATCAGACCCATACTGGATCTAAGACGGTTGAACAGAGTATTGGTGAAACGCAGTTTCAAAATGCTCACAACCAGCAAAATTCTCGCGCATGTTCGCCGAGAAGACTGGTTCATGTCAATAGATCTGAAGGACGCGTATTTTCAAATACAAATAGCGTCACACCACAGGCGATACTTGAGATTCGCCTTCGAGGGTCAGACTTACCAGTATACAGTCCTGCCATTCGGCTTGTCCCTAGCACCCCGTACATTTACGAAATGCATGGACGCAGCGCTCGCTCCTCTCAGACTCAGAGGCATGCGAGTGCTGAACTATTTGGACGACTGGTTGATCCTAGCTCAATCACGATCACAGCTCGTGGAGCACAGAACCATTTTACTCGATCACCTCGAGAATCTTGGTATCACAGTCAACTGGACAAAGAGTTCATTGAACCCCAGTCAAACGATTTTGTTTCTGGGCGTCGTTCTGGACTCACAGTCTATGACAGCGCGGCTGTCACCACAGCGCGTGTTGATCATTCAGCGCGCGGCGAGGTCTTTCCGCCGCGGCGCTGTCACCCCGCTCAGGAAGTTTCAAAAGATGCTGGGTCTCATGGCTTCAGCATCGTCAGTTCTCCGGCTGGGCTTGCTCCGCATGCGCCCGCTGCAGTTCTGGTTGAAAACGCGGGTACCGCGCAGAGCGTGGGCGACCGGTCGATTACGCCTCAAGGTCGATCAGAGCTGTGTTTCAGCCCTGGCGCCTTGGACGGCGGACGACTGGTACCAATCAGGTGTAAGCCTGGGGACTTCCTCGAGAGTGAGGATGGTGTCGACAGACGCATCCACCTCGGGATGGGGAGCTCTGCTCGAGGGCAGACCGTTCTTCGGCCTGTGGTCGGAACGAGAAAAGCTCCTACACATAAACTGCCTAGAAATGCTGGCAGTGCACAACGCGATGACGCGTTTTTGTCCCCGCATCAAGGACGAACACGTCATAGTCCGTTCGGACAACATGGCTGTGGTGTCCTACATAAATCGCCAGGGCGGTCTGAAATCCATATCCCTGTACAGGCTGGCGAAACGCCTCCTATTATGGGCTCAGCACAACTTACGCTCGCTGAGAGCAGTGCATGTACCTGGGCTTCAGAATGTGGGCCCAGACAGACTGTCCAGGAACAATGTTCCCCCGGGCGAATGGTCTCTACACCCACAAACAGTCCGGCTGTTGTGGGAGAGATTCGGCAGAGCGGAGATGGACCTTTTCGCGTCCCGCGAAAACGCGCACTGCCCCGCGTTCTTTTCAAAGACCGACAGCGCGCTGTCCCGGAGGTGGCCGCGCTGCCCGTTATACGCTTTTCCCCCCGTCTCCCTCCTGCCACAGGTGCTGGAACGGGTCAGGGAAACGAAATGCCCAGTCCTGCTTGTAGCTCCGTTCTGGGAGAACCAGATATGGTTCCCAGTTCTGATGCAGTTGGCAGATATCGCTCCATGGCCACTGCCGTTGAGGAGAGATCTCCTCTCGCAGGCCGGGGGCTCGATTTGGCACCCACACCCGGAACTGTGGTCCCTTCATGTGTGGGTGCTCAACGGATACCCGTTGGTCTCACAGAGGGAGTCGTGAATACCATCACTCAGGCTAGAGCACCGTCGACACGGCGGCTTTATGCTTCGAAGTGGTCGGTTTTCTCCGGCTGGTGTACAGCTCGGAGCATTTCACCCCTCGAATGTGAGGTAACGGAGGTTCTCTCCTTCCTACAAGAGCTGTTGGATAAGGGCAGATCCCCTTCCACGCTCAAAGTGTATGTGGCGGCTATTTCAGCGTTCTTTGGTTCAACGCTGGGTCAGTCGCTGGGAAGGAATGATTTAGTCATCCGCTTCCTCAGGGGAGCTAGGAGACTGAATCCGCCCAGACCTCCTTCAGTTCCTTTGTGGGACCTTTCTACGGTCCTAGCGGCCATGAAAGGTGCCCCTTTCGAGCCTATCCAGTCTATTAGCCTCAAACATTTGTCTTTCAAAACAGTGTTTTTGATGGCTCTCGCTTCAGTGAAGCGCATAGGCGACCTGCACGCGCTCTCTGTGAGCCCGGCGTGCTTGGAGTTTGGTCCTAATGACTCTAAAGTCATACTCAAACCTAAGCATGGCTATGTGCCGAAATCCCTCAACACGCCTTTTCGGGCTCAGGTCATATCCCTGGCTGCCCTGCCGGCATCGAGTGAGGAAGGGGACTCGAGTTTTCTTTGCCCTGTTAGGGCTTTAAGAGCTTATATGTCCCGCTCTGCTGTCTTCAGACAGACAGAGCAGCTCTTTGTCTCGTTCAGCGGACGTTCCAAAGGAATGGCTGTTTCGAAACAAAGTCTATCCAGATGGATAGTTGACGCCATAGCGCTGGCTTATACTGCCAAGGGCATTCCATGCCCGTTGGGAGTCAGAGCGCACTCTACGAGAAGCGTTGCTTCTTCGTGGGCTTGGTCCAGCGGGATTTCCCTACAGGATATATGTACGGCGGCAGGTTGGGCCTCGCCGTCTACATTTATCAGGTTTTATAACCTAGAGGTTCCCGCCTTGCAGGCTAAGCTTTTGTCGGTGTAATCTGTTCGGCCGTCTAGTCAGACCGCTGAAACTCATGCGCTATGCGCTACCGACTATCTTGGGCAGAACTGTGTAAGACCCACATTTTCCGCATTAGTTCAGGTTCCCTACCCTGTCTATGTGATGATTATACTTGCGTCTGTGGACATGTTTTTTCTACGACGCTAAAGTTTAGGGAATTAAGGCTCTCACCCTTATTCCCTGACTCTGTGTGAGTCAATCTGGTGATTATGCACTGTATGCCTGAAAAAGCTTCCGGTGATCAGTGTTTTTTATCCCAGCACGCACGGCGTTTTGCAAGGGGTTCCCGTAGCGTTTTGATAAAACGCAGTACGAGAGGACTCTCGTAAGAGAACGTACTCGGTTACTAACGTAACCTCGGTTCTCTCTAGAAGAGGGAACGAGTACTGCGTTCTCTGCCGTGCGTACGGTTCACTCTGGTTCGCTTCGGCGATCAAAATCAAGTGAGTCAGCCTTCTCGAGCTCCTTTTATAGAGGTAAGCCACGCCCGTTTCGGCGGGAAGTGGCGAGGAGGGCGCGAAGCGCCCTCATTGGCCTGATGTCATCCCAGGCCTCGCTCGATAGGCTTAAGCAGTTGCCGCAGAGCAGCCAATGAGCGAGCAAGCCGTCTCGCCATAGCTGTCTGCTGCTGCCGCAACGCTTTTTACATATATGAAAATTAAAGGATAATTTTTTGCTTCAGTGTTTCGTGAAAAGAGACTTTTCCCATAGCGTTTTGATAAAACGCAGTACTCGTTCCCTCTTCTAGAGAGAACCGAGGTTACGTTAGTAACCGAGTACGATTTATGCTAAATATGACATACCCATAATTTCAATGAATATATACAGGAAAAATCTGAAAATCAGATAGTCCAGGATGATTGTGACATCATCACAAAAGAACAAAAACACCTGATCAACTACCTGCAGACTTTTTCTTGCCATATGAAATGTGTTTTATAAACTCACTGTTACAGCAGTCAGAGAGAGATGAATGGTAAGAAGTCCAGGGACAAGAGACCAACTAAAGCAAATACTAATCTCCATCATGGTGACAACAAACTTTATTATTAACTAAATCTCTGTTAATTCTCAACAACAACTTTTGTACATGTATGAAAGAAAAAATCATAAACTGGTTTGTAAACTGGTTTCACACTCAGTGTTGCTGGAAGTCAGTTGTAGTTTTTGTGTTTCTCTTTTTTCTGTTCTTGTTTCTCTGTCCTTCAGTAATTCTGCTTATCAGGTGTTCATCAGTGTCTCAATTCACTCACTTCTTTTCATTCAAGTGGACTTTATTAGTGAACTAGGGAATAGTGTATGAGGATATAGGGTACGATTGGGAAAACAGACTCTGAGTGTCGACTTTGAGAGCTGTTAATTCACAGTATATTCCTGTAGGCTAGTTTTGTTTTCTAGGGTATATTACTGTTTTAATGGAAAATGGTATGATACTGTCTGAATTACGCCTTTTTTTTACAGCAAGGGTTAACAGTGTACAGTGTGTCATTGTGGCTCAATCAATACATTGCTCTGTTTGTTTGAGCATCTCGACATTGGTTGTTCAGTCACAGGCATTAGTTTAGGCTGGACTTTCTATTTGACTGACACAAATGACACACTTCACCTTTTACAACAATAGAAGTCTAGGGGAAGTTCTGTTTAGATAATTACATAAACTGTACTGATAAAAACAGCCTTTAGAACAGGGTTCACCAATCTCTGTCCTGGAGGGCCGCTGTCCTGCAGAGTTTAGCTCCAACCAGCTCCAAACACATGTTTGAAAGTTTCTAGTATGCCTAGTGAGACCCTGATTAGCTGGTTCAGGTGTGTTTAATTGGGGTTGGAGCTAAACTCTGCAGGACAGCGGCCCTCCAGGACCGAGATTGGTGAACCCTGCTTTAGAGGAACTTGACTATCATATAATCTGATAACCCTACTGTGTTTTTAAAGAGAGGGTTAGAGGAAAGGTTAGGTTGGATTATTTTCTCTCATACCTTCTCTTTATCTTTTAGAAGACTGTCCACAAGAGTCCTCAGATGAATCAGCTGCTCCAGCACACGGTCAGGAATCTGCCGCTCTCCTGCAGACGTCACAAACAAAAAGTCAGAAACATACTTATACAAGCATATTAACAAAAAGTAACTTGCCTGTGAATAAAAATTGGGACCCACTTCATATTAAGTGTATTTAACTAGTACTAACTATGCACTTATTGTGTACATTTTTATATTGACCTTGAATTTTTATAAAAATACCTGCATGTAATTACAGCTGTAGTTAATTTCTGTAATCACATCTATAATTACACTGTTAATCTTCGCTTACACCTTAACCCACACTTAACCCTAGCCTGGCTCATTTTCCTTCAGTACTCTGTCTGGGTTTGCGGTATATTCGTGGGTTTTCTCCGGCCAAATTTTTACGGTCCAATCAGCGAACAGAGGGAGTTGCTGAGAATGATGACGTTAAAGGAACACTCCGACTTTTTGGGACTTTAGCTTATTCACAGTATCCCCCAGAGTTAGATAAGTCCATACATACCTTTTTCATTTCTGTGCGTTCTGTAAGTGTTATTTGACGCACCCACCGTTAGCCTAGCTTAGCACAAAGACTGGATGTAAATGGATAATGGTAGCATACTAATCCCAATAAGTGACAAAATAATGCAAACATTTTCCTATTTACATGTTGTGATCTGTATAGTCACAGCGTGTACAAATAACAAGGCTATATGAGACAGAGACCATTTTTAATCGTATAAATACTGGGAACTATATTCTCACTAGGCGTAGGAGCACAGCTACTTGGGCGGAGTGGCTACTTGGGCGGAGTGATTAGCGCAGCACACGAGACGCCCTGTGGTGAGGAGCAGAGAGTTCGCTCAGAGTTGGAGTTTTTTTTTTTTTTTTTTTTTTTTTTTTTTTATATATTTTATTTTTAAACAGTATGGCATTACACATCGTATTACAACCTTTTACGAATTTGTATAAGACTGAGCAGGTGTACAAATTAAATACAAGAGTGTACAATGGTCGTACAACGAGAGAACAACCAACAAACCAAAAAAAATAAAAATAAAAATAAAAATAAAAATAAATAAATAAATAAAACATTCACAAGAGGTCTGTTGTCATACCTGAGATTGTATGAAATTAATGAAAATAGTAGCTGTTTTAGTTTTTACATGACATAAGGCTTTCCTAAATTGCAAGAATTCATTTAAATAAATTTTGAAGATTGGTTTGACCTTCAAAAATTTACATTTGTGAATATAATGTTTAACTAAGAGTATACAAGTATTGTAAAAAAGTTCTTCCTTGCTATCTTGCAAAAATACTCCAAATTTGACATCTTTGTACAGTATACTGGGTGCATCACTAACATATTCTGATATCCAATGTTGAAAAGAATTCCATAAAGTTCTGGTATAATGACAATCAAAAAATATATGCTCCACAGATTCAATATCACATTCACAAAATGAACAAGAGTTTAAATCAATATTGAAACGTTGTCTCAGAAATTCATTACTGGGATAAATATCGTTTAAAATTTTGAAATGAGTTTCTTTAGCTTTAGGGAAAATTGGGAGGGAGAGATATTTGGTTCTGATTTTTATTTGCATATCTTTTGGAAAATCACTGAGGGTGTAAAGTCTTTTTAATAAAAGTGGGTGAAGTTTATTTGTTATTGCACTTCTTATTATGTTGTTTGAGCATTTTCTGTTTTTAAATTCTATGTCATCTATTATAAGCAAAGGAAATCTAGGTATTACGACATCATACATTAATAAGCCTTTCACCAAATGTAACATTTCTAAAGGAATAGCCTTAATTATAGTATTATATTGTTTTTTGTTACATTTAAGATTGTATTTCTCTGTGAGAACAGAGTAATTAAGGACATTTCCAACAGAATCCATAAGATGTGAAATAGCCCAAATACCTTTTTCCACCCAGTCAACATAATAGATAGATTTTCTTTTGAACAATATGCATCGATTGTTCCAGATAGGCATGTTGTGTGGAGAAAAATTATGAGTGTAAGACATTTTCCAATTTAAGAGAACCTGTTGATGAAATTTAGATAATTTGAGGGGTAATTTGGAAAGAGAAAAGTCACAGGCTAATAGGAATTCAATGCCGCCACATTTTAAAAATATTTTGGATGGAATATGAAACCAAAAACTATTAGGATTGTTTATAAAATTTTGCAACCATTTTAATTTTAGCGTTCCATTCATAGCTTCAAAATCAATTATGTTTAGACCACCTTCAGCAATGGGTTTAACTGCATCGTTTTTTCTAATATAGTGATGTTTATTTTTCCATGTAAAATTAAAAATGTTTTTGTTTATTTTATTAATTAGATGAACAGGGACAGCTAGGGAAAATGCAGGGTAAATAAATCTTGATAAAGCTTCACTTTTGCTAATTAAAATTCTGCTAAAGATTGATAAATCTCTTTGTAACCAAGAATTTAAAATAGGTTGTGTTTTGGTTATATTGTTTTCAATGTTTAGAAGTTCCCTTCTTTTCCAATCTTTTGACAATATAATTCCCAAGTATTTTACTTCAGTTTTCACAGGGATTCCATGTAAGTCTGAATTGGGGTGCTCATGAAGGGCCATTAACTCGCATTTTTTAAGATTTAATTGTAACCCAGAAGCTTTGGAAAACATCTCCACTTTCTTAATTACTAGAGGAATTTGATCTGCATTTTTTATAAAAATTGTCGTGTCATCGGCTAATTGTGTGATAATTAGAGGCCTGCCCAGAACATTTAATGGTTTCAAATCTGTACTGTTTTTTATATAAATCGATAATATTTCTACAGCTAAAATAAAAATCAGAGGTGAACACGGGCATCCTTGCTTTACCCCTCTTTTTATCTGGAATCTTTTGGTTGTACCCTTAGGTAAAGACACTGAACTGTTTATATCTGTATATAACAAGTTAATCATATCAATGAACTTCTTACCAAAGCCGAAAAATTCAAGAATCTTCAAAATAAAAGAATGCTCAACCAGATCAAACGCTTTATAGAAATCAAGGAAAAAAATGAAACCTTGATCTTCAATTAAATAGTTGTAATCCAATAAATCCAAAACTAATCTAATGTTATTGTGTATTGATCTATTTTTAATAAAGCCCGACTGAGTTTCACTAACAACATCTCTTATCCCAGACTTTAATCTATTGGCTAAAATTTGAGTGAAAAGTTTATAATCTACATTTAATAAGGATATGGGTCTAAGATTTTCAATATACCTTTTATCTTTTCCTGGCTTTGGTAAGAGAGTAATGACCCCTTGCTTCATCGTTGTTGTGAGATTATTATTCTCAATGCATTCATTGAAAACTGAAAATAACATTTGTTTTATATCTTTCCAGAAAAATTTATAAAAATTTGATGTTAACCCATCTTGACCAGGGGCTTTTCCCAAAGCCATACGCTCAATAGCAGCATCAAGTTCTTTTAGTTGTATTTCAGCATCACATAACAATTTAAAACCCTTTTCAACTTGAGGAATATTGTGTCTTATATTCTCAAGAAAATTTACAGAATATTCAGGAGTGTAATTGGATGAGTATAAATTTGAGTAAAATTTGTAAGTCTCTTCAGCTATTATATTTGCTTGGTGACATTCTTTATCATTAATCATTAATACATCCAATTTATTCTTTTCTTGTCTTCTTTTTTCTAAATGGTAGAAGTAAGATGAATTTTTCTCCCCTTGTTCTATCCACTTAGCCCTGGACCTTACATAAGCACCCTGTGCCCTTTGAGTGAATAATTCATCAAGATTAGATTGTAAATTTGACAAAGTAGCCTTTTCTTCTTCTGTAAGATCATGTCTCTTACACAACATGTTAATTTCATGTACTAGGGTATATTCTTTTTCCCTTAGGCGTTGGCTTCTGATTTTACCCTGTTTAATAGAAATATTTCTCACTTTAAATTTAAAATATTCCCATTTTTTACAATAAGTATTTAGTTCTATATCATTTTCAATTTCCATTAATGTATTTCTTATCTCATTAACAAACTCTTCCACCAATAATAAATCTGAATTAAATTTCCAATAGCTCTTATAGTGGTTGATATTAACATTTGGTTTGAGATTCAATCCAATTAAACAATGGTCAGTTAAAGGTGCTGCAGCTATTTCAACCTTAGTGACAAATTCCAGTATTTCAGGGGATAATAACCAATAATCTATCCTTGATTTTGCACCACCATTAGGTTTTATCCATGTATATTGACATTCATTGGGATTTTTTTGACGCCAGATATCAGTGAGAGAGTGAGTATCTGTAAAAATCCTAAGAACTGTGTTATACTGGTGCACTGTTAACCCTTGCTGTAAAAAAAGGCCAAATTCTGACAATATTATACCATTTTCCATTAAAACAGTAATATACCGTAGAAAACAAAACTAGCCTACAGGAATATACTGTGAATTAACAGTGCTCAAAGTCGACACTCAGAGGCTGTTTTCCCAATCACACCCTATACCCTCATACACTATTCCCTAGTTCACTAATAAAGTCCACTTGAATGAAAAGAAGTGAGTGAATTGAGAAACTGATGAACTCCTGATAAGCAGAATCACTGAAGGACAGAGAATCAAGAACAGAAAAAAGAGAAACACAAAAACTACAACTGACTTCCAGCTACACTGAGTGTGAAACCGGTTTACAAACCAGTTTATGTTTATTTCTTTCATACATGTACGAAAGTTCTTGTTGAGAATTAACAGAGATTTAGTTAATAATAAAATTTGTTGTCACCATGATGGAGATCAGTATTTACTAAAGTTGGTCTCTTGTCCTTGGACTTCTTACCATTTATCTCTCTCCGACTCACTGCTGTAACAGTGAGTTTATAAAACACAATTGTTATGGCAAAGAAAAGTCAAGAGATAGTTGATCAGGTGTTATTATTATTTTGTGATGATGTCACAATCATCCTGGACCTGTCTGATTTTCAGATTTTTTCTGTATCTATTCATTGAAATTATGGGTTTTTCATATTTAGCATATAATTGTGACTCTACAAAATGAAATCAATATTTCTGTAATCAGGTCTTCTGAAAAATATCGTAATCATATAGTGCATTAATTTTTATTTTACTCCTGCTTGGCTCAGACACACAGATATCAACAATCAGCATATGAATCTCAACAATGGTGAAAAGTTTCATGTCGCAATGCATGCTGGGTTCCAGGATAATATAAAACTCCCAGCATGCACTGCTGCATGAATAATAATACAAAAGAAATATTGCCACCATTGTTGAGATTAATGTGCTAAATTGTGATATCTCTGTGTTTCTAAAACACACTGTAGCTCTGTTTTTTTGGTTTATGCATGATGTGTTAAAAAAAAATGAGACATAGTAATTTTTTGCTGTAGTTTCACAGAAGAGCTAATGTAACAAATTTTCAGATAATGAAAACTCTGAATGAGTAAGAATTAAGTCCTTAGTGAATGAACAGGCAATATGATGATTTTGTCATCATAAGCATTACAACCGCAATCATTCATAAACTGTGTGTGTGCACAAGTGTGACTTGCAAAAACACAGCTCAAGCAGCAAAAGAAAAATGAATGATTTAGCATCAGCATCCCAACTAAAGCAAGCACTGATCTCTGTAATGGTAACACAAAAACATTTGTGTTGTAAAACAAACATTTTCAATTAAACATCTCAATAACAACTTCTGTATGACAGAAATAAAGTCATACTGGTTAATAATAAGTGCAATAATGTGTAATGGCTGGAAGTCAGTTGTAGTTATTGTGTTTCTCTATTTTCTGTTCTTGTGTTTCTCTTTCCTTCAGTGATTCTGCTTGTTACCAGGTGTTCATCGCTAATGCTCAACAATCACTTATATTCACTTAATTATCTCACTGCAATACTGTCTCAATGTTACTTTTACTCGTTGTAGTGTGGATTTCCCTGTGGGGTTGAAAGGGTTAACAGTGTAAGATAAAAAGACACACCCACAAAATGTATTTTAACAGTAATAAACTGTAAGTTATAAAACAGGTTTATACTGGCAACACTGTTGCCAGTAGTTTACTGTAAAATTTATTTTTTGGGTCACCATTGTGCAGAAGAGTAGAGCCTGAGCTTCAGTCCAAGAGAAGATCGACAAACATTGATGATACGCTGCATGTTGCTTTATTTAACAGGTGGTGACTGTGTAGTTGCTGGTCCAGTGGAAATCTTTTTATGTTCAATAGTTTTTTAGTGGTCTCAAATGAAATAAGTTCACAGTAATACTTTGCTCACATTATTAATGCATTATAAATTTTAGTTAATACATTTAAATGACAGTTGGTCAATTTAAGGCAGTCGGTTTCTGCAAGTGTAATTAGTTAACTTGAATTTAGTGCATTTTTACAGAAACAAACTAGATTACAGTAAAGAACTGTACAATTAACAGTATTTTACTGGCAACAGTGTTGCCAGTATTTTACTGTAAAAAACCCCGGTAAGGTCTAACAGTGTGGTCATTATAAAATGACGGGGATCTGTCTAACCATTCATCCGGTGCAATGTTAAAATCCCCTCCAAACATTGTAAAACTAATATTATAAGAAAGTTTGAAATCTGCGATTATGTCTGTTATATCATCCAACAGCCTTTTGTTCTGCTTTAAATTGTTATACCCGTATATATTCGAAATAAGACAAAATGAACCCTCCAAGTTAGCAAGGATTACAACCCAATGTCCATCTTTGTCAGCTTTATAAGTTATTACTTCTCCAGGAAATCGTTGCAAACATATAGCCACACCCCCAGACCGATTAGTCCCATGTGAAAAATAAATCTTCTCTCCCCACTGGTTCTTCCAAAAAATCTCATCCTCTTCACAGGAGTGTGTCTCTTGTAAGAAAACAGCATGAGCTTTAAAACCTTTGCAGAAAAGAAAAGTAGCCTTGCGTTTCACATTGTCTTTCAGACCTCTTGCATTTAAAGAAATAAAAGATAATTCAGCTCTTAGATTAAACATAAAAGGTTTAAACAAAATAAATTAACCCCAACCGAAGAAAGAGAACAGTTCAGTTTATAGAATATTACAGGTAATCCGAGTAAACTGTGAACATCCAAGCAGTTCCTCTATCCTAAATTAACTTTCCTTTATATGTTGAACATAATTAAATTGTGGTGATTAGATCCGTTTACCGTCTATGTATCCGTAAGGGCCTCGAAAGTATGCCCTTTTTCCTGCTTTTCTTGCCTCATCGATCCTCGGCCACAACACCTCCCTTGCTTGTTTAACTGCCTCCGACAAATCTTCAGTGAAGAAAACCCTGGCTTCCTTGCAGACAGCTGAATTCTTCGTAAGATCCCAGATGTCATCCCTATCCTTTCTTTTCACAAACCGGATGATGACCGATCGCGTCCACTTCTCTTCCTTCTTCCCGACACGGTGCACCACATCCACTATGTCATCCATTCTCCCCGCCATGCGCGGTGCCACTTTTTTCAGTAGGTCGATAACATCTTCACGTATGTTTTCGTTCATCTTTTCTTTCATTCCCTTGATTCTTAAATTCCAGCGACGGCTGTGGGCCTCTTGCAGAGTGACTTTTTTCTTCAAATCACAATTTTCTTTTATCAGTGACGTAACTTTTTCTTCTAAGACTGCCGCTTTTGTTTTGCATTCTTTTATCTCGGCAGCATTAAACTCGAGCGTTTTAGCTAGGCTGCAGATCATGGTACTATTCTCTCTGATTTTGGACTTTACCTCTTCCAAACCACTTTCTTGTTTATCAAAGCGGGAGTTCAGGCGAGTTATAGCCATCATTATAGACTCAAATGAAGCCTCTTTATTGGGTTTTACCCTCTTTTCCGTCGGAACTCCTTTGTCCGGAGTGTTCGGTGGAGAGACCTCAAGCTGCCGCTTATCCGCACCTGCACCACTCTAAAAAGAGATGTGTTAACAATGACACATGTTGTGTCAGTTTTAACACATGTGGTGAGTGTGCTCAGGGACAACACATGTTGTGTCAAATTTAACACAATAAATGTGTAAGTCATTTTAACACACAAATTGTGTCATTTTAAAAAATAAAGCGAAAGGGCCAGATGCAAAAATATTAACCGTTTAATCAATAGTCGAGTACAGAATGCATGTGCACACAAAGTACAAAACAATGTTTCAAGCTCAATGACTGGACAGACTCACTGTACTGGACATTATTCAATTATTCACACTTCAACCCCTAATTGATAATGCTGCTTTAGACAAAAGTTCATGAAGAAATAAAGGTTAACCGAGTTTGCACTTTGAATTTTATTAAAATGTAGCAACTGACAAAATATATGTATATAAATAACTTGTATTTTCACTGGCCTGTTTGTTTGAGAACATAGCAAACACTGCATACCATTCACAGTGATGGTGAGTGTCGGCACTCAAAATGATGAGTTGAAAACAACACAACCTGTAAAAAGAGATGTTAAAAATGACACATGTTGTGTCAGTTTTAACACATGTAGTGTGTGTGCTCAGGGACAACACATGTTGTGTAGATTTTAACACATGTTGTGTAGATTTTAACACATATTGTGTCAGTTTTAACACATGTAGTGAGTGTGCTCAGGGACAACACATGTTGTGTCAAATTTAACACACAACCTGTGTTGATTCTTAACACATCTCTGTGTTTATAAGGACTACACATTTTGTGTTACCTTTAACACAACTAATGTGTTATTCCTCTTACACAGAAGTGTGTTGAAACCTTTTACACACTAATGTGTTATAGTTACACAACTTGTGTCAGATATGTGTCACATGTGACTGTAGTCGGTGTGTATTTGCTACAGTGTTACAGTGTATTACAGTGTTTGGATGAACACTGAAACGTATTGTTAACTTGTGTTTATGGAGTCCAGTGACGTTTAATAAAGAGTTTGTTTGGACATTTTATTAGCTGGATGGTTTAGACATCATGAATCTACATAGACAAGCTCTTATTGAGAATTAACTGAGGTTTGATGTTTCATTGAATGTGTTATTTGAAGTCACCAGAATCGTGATTAATGGCTCCTTTATTTGAGCTCTTGACCCTTTACTCATCTTTTAGTTTTTTTTCTTGCTGTAACTGTATTTTAATAAAATACATTTGTTATGGCAAGAGAAAATATGATCAGATGTTTCTTGATGATGTCATAATCAACAAGTGCAGATCTGATCAGGTTTATGAGTAAATGGATGGTGCGCATTTAATTTATTTATGTGCTGTTAGTTATAATTATCCTGTGACACGACATCATGCTGTCCAGTAGGGCAGAATAATAAAATAAATGTTTTCTGAAAATTTTAATCTGCAGCAGAAACTAGTCAAACACAGACCTCAAGAATCAGCGCATGAATCTCAACAATGGTGACAAATGAAAAGCTTCATGCCGCAATGCATGCTGGGAGTCATGGATGAGATTTGCACTATTGTGGCACCCAGCATGCATTGCTGCATGAAGCATTTTGTTTGTCACCATTGTTGAGATTCATACACTGATTCTTGATGTCTGTTTGATACCTTAGACTGTAAAATTCAGTACGAACTGTGTATTTATTAATTAATTTTAAGCTAATTGCATTATGCTAATCTATTATGTATTACATTCATCTTTCAAATATTAAACTCTTTCTGAGCTTCTGCTGAACAATCTTACATGTTCATGACGATAATATTATCATCAGAGCATATTTTTCTCGTGTTTATTTCTGCTGTTTCAAATGTGCAAATTAAATACACATTTACAGCAATCAGAGAAAACTAATGTTAAAGAGTCAAGGGTAAAGAGCCCAAATAAAGCTGACACTAATCACGATTCTGGTGACTTTAAATGAAACATTCAATGAATCGTCAACACCAAAACCTGTTAATTCTCAATAAGAGCTTCTGTAGAGTCTGACAGAAATAAAGTTAATCTGGTTATTAATAACAAGTGAAAGCAGCATTTGAAAAATACATTGAAAAAGAGGCATGGTGTGATTGGCTGCAAAAAAACAACCGTTAATCTTTAAGTTTTCATGAATTAAGATTTAATTTATTTATTTGAATATATTGCTTTATTTATTTTAGAGCATTTTATGGGATACCAAATAAAATATACCTAGAATTTTTTTTTCATAAAAACTGCCCTCCACCCAGTGCTATTCTATCCAGAGTTACATTTTAACACACATTGTGTCAAAATGCCATCAACACATCTTGTGTGTTGTTTTTTAACACTTCTCTTTTTAGAGTGTTTCCAGAGTTACATTTTAACACACATTGTGTGTTAAAAATCTACACAACATGTGTCAAAATGCCATCAACACATCTTGTGTGTTGTTTTTTAACACATCTCTTTTTAGAGTGACAAGTGATATCCATGGCATCGTAGTCGTGGAGCAGAGGCCCGCCTTTTGCTTTGATCATCCTCCCGCCCTTGGTAGCTTCATCGTTTGAGGTCATTTTTGTTCTATTTTTCTTCAAATCAGTTACTTTACGTTTTGAATTAACCGATCTAACCAACTTGTATGTTTGGAAAGTTTTGTCTTTGTTCGTTGTTCTGAGGAACTTTACGGAGAGCAATTGGAAAGTTTCCCCGCTCAGTCGGCCATCTTGCCGGAAACCTCAGAGTTGGAGTAATAGAGTCAGCAATTACAAGATAGTAAATTTATAGTTTACAATCATGGGCGTTCGCTGTATTGTAAAGAGCTGCGACAATAAACAGGGGAGACCAGGTTATACTATGATGTTTCATAGAATTCCAACCAAAAACGCTGACCTGATGAATCGATGGCTACAAACACACCTGTAAACAGCATCACGAAGTATTTCGTTTGCTCTGAACATTTTACTATAGACGACTATTTTGAAAAAATGCAAGTTGCCACACGGACCATGAAACGTGTGCTAAAGGATACAGCCATCCCATCGATAATAAAGACAGGACAAATTGGATCACCTGTTGCTGCGGTAAGTGTTCCGTTATGTTTTGAGATGACTAACATTAGCCATACTGTAACAGTGCCATGCTAATGTAATGTAACCTAGTGACACTATTACGTGAATAGGGACTCCGTGTATCCCCTTTATTGTTATTATTGTGTTGTCATGAACACACTGTATCGCTCAATAACAAATGAGCGGCGCTAAATGTAACTCTCAGGACTCTAACGTTCAACTTGCTAATGAACAGCTTCCAAAGTTTGTAACTCCTCGTCTGTGTATTCTGGCTCAAAACTATATGGTTCGGGATCTTGGTTTCATACACAGTAAAATTCCTCTGACAATTCCTAAAAGTCAGCCATGATCACGAGTCACGTCTAGCTAGTAGTTAGTCACGTTTGTTTTGTTTACGGAACCATCAACAGGGCGTCTCGTGTGCTGCGCTAATCACTCCGCCCAAGTAGCCACTCCGCCCAAGTAGCTGTGCTCCTACGCCTAGTGAGAATATAGTTCCCAGTATTTATACGATTAAAAATGGTCTCTGTCTCATATAGCCTTGTTATTTGTACACGCTGTGACTATACAGATCACAACATGTAAATAGGAAAATGTTTGCATTATTGTGTCACTTATTGGGATTAGTATGCTACCATTATCCATTTACATCCAGTCTTTGTGCTAAGCTAGGCTAGCGGTGGGTGCGTCAAATAACACTTACAGAACGCACAGAAATGAAAAAGGTATGTATGGACTTATCTAACTCTGGGGGATACTGTGAATAAGCTAAAGTCCCAAAAAGTCGGAGTGTTCCTTTAAGGTCGTGCACTAGTTTGAGTTGTAGGGTTACGTTACGACCAAACTAGGGCTGTCACTTTTGTAAAAAAAATCCTGTTCGATTTTTGAGACATAAGTGTTCATTGAATCGATTGTAAAATCGATTTTCCATGTCTAAAGACGTTTCCATTTTAAACGCCAAATATGGGCAAATCCACGGACAACTAACAGTCATTAGGACGAACGTAAAGAGGGAGCTTGAGACGCGCACAAGTCAGCAAATATTCCTGAAGATTTATTGGTGCAAAGTTTCGTGCACAATGACAAACAGGAGTGCAACATTCTCGAAAAACAATAAGCAGAATGGACTACCACAACATAAATGAAAAACATTACCTCAGTCTTCAACATGGCTGTGTTTACGATTAGAAATGTCAAACAAATTTCGCCACGTAGGTGATTGAAGACCGTAGCCCGAAACTGTATCTGTATGCATGAGACTGTCTGCATACCGGCAGAATTCACAGTTTTGTAGTAAAAAGAGAAACATTATGAAGAAGTATAATTTGCTGTTATGCGTGTTTGTCAGAGCCTGCAGTAGCTGTGTGATGTGCGTTCGCTGCGGGCGTATATCGTGACGAGCTGGACGCGCTCCGAGAGAAGACCGTTAAAATCGATTCCCTATTTTGGTTTTCGAAACTTGCGTTGGTTGGTCCGATCGATTGTGCAATCGATTTTCGAACGTAAAGTGACAGCCCTAGAACAAACGTTAGCGATTGGTTATGGCAGATCCAGAGTGGCTCTGGGCAGATCCAATAGTTTTAAACTTCAACAGAGTACCCGCCTTCAAGGAAGTTAACGCTTGTCAATGGAGTGGCCAGACTCTCTGTAAAAATGAAATGTACGAGAGTCTGGTAGGACCAGGCTAACTTAAACCTAGCCTTACCACCAAACCTGTCCCTAACCTTACCCATATACACCTTAATAGCAGCACGAGTGTTTTGCAATACACCATCAATGCTGTAATTACATTGTACCTAACAAATATTTTTTGATGCAAGTACATAGTAGTTAATATAAAGTGGGACCGATGGATATTTGATTGATTTGCAGGTGTAAAATGCAGATGTTTTATATTAAAGGGGCTTTATATAGAGTTCAGAAACCCTTGTCATTAGCCGGTGGCTTTTAAGTGAAAAGTCAATTGTTTTTATTATTGTTGTTTGGACCCCATTGACTTCCATTGAATGGAAAAAACTCTCTTCAAAATATCTTGTTTTCCATAGATAAAGAAAGCCATACAGGTTTGGAATGACATGATGGTGAGTAAATAATGACAGAACTATCCTTTTAATCACAGACAGCTACGTAGTGTCGGCCCAGATCCGGGCCACATCTGGTACATGTGGATTCAATGTGGGCCGGATCTGGGCCGACACCATGTTGCTGTCTGTGATAAAACTTGTTTTAACATCGGCATCTTTTCAAGCAATAAGCCTCTTTCTATAAATGCCTCTGAATTATAAATGTGATTAGAATTATGAATGAATAATAGAAATAACGCAGGATGTTGTCGGTTGAGACCCTGCTGTGTATGTCGTACCCATTGCAGTGAGGAGATCCTGCAGATGTTGAATCTGGGTCCGATCAGCCTCGTTTGCTTCCAGCTGTCCCACACGGGTCTCCAGACTCTCGTGCCTGTCTCTCAGTCTGTCCACCTCCTTCAGAGCCTCTACGGTCTCCGGGTATCCTTGATCGGGCTACCAAGGTTCAAAGGGAGGACGGGTACGGTGTCTTTAGCGGCGGAGACTGTGTCCTGTAACCCCTGGGAACGCAAGAGGGAATGTCATTTACAAAAGCACAGTTCATGCCACCTGAGGCTGAGATGTATGTCTTAGTTTTTGGCCTCAGTTTCTGTTTGTAGATGTTGGTTATGCATTTACATTTAGCAAATCATTCATTCAGGTCAATGTTTGCCTCAACTGCAGCTGCCGCCTGCTCTGACAAAACAATGACTGCGATAAGAACCTGTGAGGTTTAGGATAGTTGTGAAAGGTTACTGGCTTACAGGTAATGCAGTCTGCAAATCGTTTCTTGAGACGCTGTATGAGGTTGTCTGGAACAGGGTCGTCGGCCATCTTGTCCTTCAGCTCTTTCTGAGAGAGAGGAAAAATGTAATTCGGCATTTTCTTAATAAACATGACACAATAATTCTCCGACCACATAAAGTCCTTGTTATTGTTTCAGCACAAATCTCGATCATCAGGAACAGTTACCCTAAAGTGGAAAACTCTGACGACACTAACCCTAACATTTACATGAACCCTGCCCCCGGGAACGCGATTATCATGACAGAAAATGCTGATCAATGACTAGATTAGAAGATAACTACACATAAGCTACATAAATTCATCAACTAACCATTCAGAAATGCATTTTTGCTCACCCTCAAAAAGTGACAATTTTAAAATGCAATAAAAAATATCTGAGGGGTATTTTGTGCACTCTGGTGACATCAGAGACTTATTTTACATCTTGTGAAAAGGACATTATCGGACCGCTTTAATACTTTTATTTCAAAAGGACTTTCAACAGGAATCGGCGTGATCTGGAGATCGCGTGAGGGATGTGAAGTGACTTCTGTGTACAAGAGGCTTCATACATTGGCACACTTTTGACAGTGGACTTTCTTTGTTTGTGAAATTTCATGAGAGTGAATTTGAAAAGCAGAGGCGGACAGAATACACAGCTTCATTACTTGAGTAAAAGTACAGATACCCCTTGCTAAATTTTACTCAAGTACAAGTAAAAGTACTACAGTCAGATGTCTACTTAAGTAAAAGTACTGAAGTACTTGTTTTTAAAAGTACTTGAGTATCAAGAGTACAAGAGTACATTTTCTAAATATTGCATTACTACTGCCACAGTGCTTACATTGGTAAACACAGCAAACACTTAAAGCGAAAACTATCATTGGGCCCTATTTTAACGATCTGAAACGCAAGTATCAAGCACGAAACGCAAGTAACTTTGTGGGCGGGTCTTGGGCACTGTTGCTATTTTCCCGGCGGGATAAATGACTCTTGCGCCCGACGCAAATCTAAAAGGGGTAGGTCTGAAGTAGCCTCATTACTCATAGGTGTGGTTTGGGCGTAACTTGAAATAATCCAATCAGAGCGTCATCTCACATTCCCTTTAAGAGCAGGCGCGCTTGTTCCATGGCGGATTGCTATTATAACGGCGGATTTGCCAGGCGCGCGCCAGGAGCGGTTCACAGCCGAGGAGTCCGACGTTGTCGTCAGGGCCGTAAAAGACAGAGAAGTGACATTGGGGATGGAGAAACACACCCAAATAAGCTTCGGTTAAACAGGCGTATAATAATTTGGGCAAATGTGTAAGCTATATGCTTTTATAATAATCTATCTATCTATCTATCTATCTATCTATTGTAATAATGTATGATTTGCAAAAATGAAAACTGCTGCTGTGTGTAGATGAGAGAATCAAAGTGTATGTGTGTTGTGCACACGCTACATTGATTATGGCCAAGCATGCGCCCTTAAAATAGCATCTGAATAACATGTGCAACGCGCCACTGACTTTAGACTAGGTTTCTCCTGGTCAGTGGCGGAATTGTTTTCTAAACCTGCAAAATAGCACCAGGGAACGTTTGCGCCGGAACACGCCTCCTCTTTTCGCTGAACCGCCCCCAAGAAGCGAAAGTGTATTTTCTAGTTTACCGACGTGTGTCCGTGGAGGGAAAAGTCTGCTGTGCGCGGGTGAGAAATAGGAATGATACATATGTCGGTGTACAAAGTCAATTGCGCTGGGTGCAAGATAGGGCCCATTAACTTGTTCAGAAAATGTAAATAGTCTGGCGAGGTGGGGCCACGGGTTGGCACATTCCCGGGATGGATCTGCTGCCTCTTTATCCCTTGTTTCGTCTCTTATCTAAATCTGACCATGGAGTTGACTTTGGCGGAAAGCTGAAGGTGATTGCTGATAGGCTGTCCCAATCAGTGGCGTCTGCGCAATCCAATCACGTTTGAGAGGGAAACAACAAATTGAGGATTTCTGAGATTTTTCTTTTTTCCTTTTTTTTTTTTTAGAAGAAGAAACAGGTACTCACGGTTATGGATAGAAATGTAGTGGAGTAAAGAGTACAATATTTGCCTCTCAAATGTACTTGAGTAAAGTCATGAGTACTCCCCAAAAATGATACTCGAGTAAAGTACAGATCCCTCAAAATTGTACTTAAGTACTGTACTCAAGTAAATGTACTCCGTTACTGTCCGGCTCTGTTGAAAAGTTATTTTTGGTTGAACTATTCCTTACTCACCATGGTGTTGTCCAGATCTTGCAGTTGGTCGCAATACAGCTCCAATACGGGCACAAGACGGAGAGCCAACCAATCATTCATGTTCCGCTGAGGATGACAACATGTTATCATGTTATCAAGTGCTGAATATAAATGAGCAGAAATGTGAGTGATACTGGTGTGTGTGTGTGTGTGTGTGTGTGTGCGTGTGTTCACCTGGCTGAGCCGACCATTCGCTGCATTAACTTCCAGTCTCAGAGCATGTCTGAAGTCTTTGAGCACTCGAACTTCCAGGTTCAGAACATTTGTGAACTCTAGTAGCATCAGAATTTCATATCTCAGATCATCTCTGGACTCTAAGAGCGACTGAACTTCCTGTCTCAGAACATCTGTGGACTCTAAGAGCGACTGAACTTCCTGTATCATAACATCTCTGTACTCTGTGAGCACCTTAGCTTTCTGTATCAGATCTTCTCTGGACTCTATGGCCGCCTGGACTTCCTTCAGCAGGTCTTGGATTAAGTCCATAAACTGAGGAGGAAACAGTTTTTGAAGATTTACTTGGTTTCATTTCATACCTCTCATACAGTAACTGGGAAACAAACACGCTCTTCAGAGAAAAAGCCCATAATGCCCCTTTGCCTGAACTTTGAAGAGGGATCAAACTCTATGAGAGCACTGCTGAATCAGTTAAGCACATCCTCCTTGTCTCTTTCTTTGAAAAGGCAAGTAATATACTTTCTGAACTTTTGACCTTTAACCCCAGCAGAGGTTGCCATGACGGCACACAGCCCTGGGAATCACCCTTGAATCTAACAGGATGTGACATCGCTGTCCGCTCCCTTTCTGATATGTTTGCGTAACCCCTGATGTCTAACCTGTGTTACTCTAGTGCTGTTTGCTTCCCTGTGAGGCTCTGTTAGATGGACACATTTATCTTGGATGTAACTTTATTAAACTGAAGGGATGACTAGCGTACAGTACAGAGTATGGAAGCTTGATTCCACAGAATAAGAAATAAAAAAGATAACTGTGATTTTTAATCTCACAATTCTGACTTTTGACACAATTGTGAGTTTACATCTCACAATTGTGAGTTATGAAGTCAGAATTAATAGATATAAACCAAATTATTCTAAGAAAAGAAATTCAGTCTTTTTTCCATCAGAATTGGACTTTTAACTCGCAATTGCGAGTTTATATCTCACAAGAAGTCAGAATTGTGAGTTATAAAGTCAGAAATGTGAGTATATATCTTTTTTCCCATCAGAATTGACCTTTATAACTCTAAATTGTGAGTTTATATGCAAGAAAAAAAGTCAGAATTACGAGATATAAACTCTCAATTGCGGGAACACTGACTTTATGTCTCGCAGTTCTGACTTTATAACTTGCAATTGCGAGTTTATTTCTCACAATTGTGAGGGGAAAGAGATAAAAAGTCGCAATTATCTTTTAGATTGATTTATTCTACCATTGTACCATGGTTTTGTAAAGCACACACTTCTAGTTCACAGTACTAGTTTTCTCCTTTCTCTTACCTTATTTGACCTTACGTCCTCGTTCCCCTGGGCAATGGGAAGAGCCATCAGCGCCCGCACTCTCTTCTCCAACACCCGATGCGAGCTCGACGGCTCCGGCAGGGAGGCTGTGATCTCAAGGTGTTTCTTGATGGAGTATAGCAAAGGGCGCAGGGCCCTGAAATCGACCGTTCCGACATCAATAATTGAGAGATCCATCAAGTTTTTGTCTGTTGACACGATATTCAGCAAATTGCACGTTATTGGCTGTTTTGCTTTGGTGATTTGCTCTGTTTACGCTATAGTGTTGTGAGCGGCGGCGTCTTTGGGTGCTTAGCAACTGATTCAGGTATGGCGCAAAGGTCACGTGAACGTGACGGGTGACGGGGTGGGGGATTTAATACAAAAAATACAATACAATACAAAAAATTAATTTGTATTAATTTACACAAATTACCTTATTTTTGTTTGCCATTGTTTCTTGTCAAACATATCCACAGATACTAGTAAAGAACTCATAAAAAGTTGCTATAGAGCTGGTAAGTCCCGCCCATCCGTAAAACCCCAAGTGGACCTCTAATCCCAAGAGGCGAAACTCTGTTGTGTTATGAGTAAAGCCGGACGCACACCGGACGCGCAGCTCAGCGCCGCGCAGCGCCACGTCTAGGACAACTATCACCTGAAAATCCGTTAGCATCAGCAATTTTCTGATTTCTGTAAATAAATATAAAACTAAATGTATATTGCAGCACGGGGTTAAGTCCGTATATACATTAACTACGATTTGAGACACATAAATGTAAATTTAATATAAAACTATGTAAATGGCGCTGTGTGGCGCGGCAGGGTTTTGAACACGGTCCTGAGCCGTTGCTGGGCGCCGCGGACAGACGCCGCCGGTGTGTGTACTCTCATAGAGAATAATGTGTTCGAATTTAAAAGACGTGGCGCTGCGCTGCGCGGCGCTGAGCTGCGCGTCCGGTGTGCGGCCGGCTTAACAGTCTGTAGATGGCGCTGCGGAGGCGCGTCCGCAATTTTTGACTGAAAGCTGCTGAAATCGTTAGCGCCAGTCAATGGCAAAATCCATTTTAGTAGGTGTTTATAGTTCATGTGTGCACTTGCTGGATTGCACATCTTTTTTGTACCTTTCCGCCTGTAATAGGACATTCATAGATTGTTTTTTGTCTTGCCATTGAAACGTTCACTGTGTGCACTTTCACTGAAGATGTTGAAAAAACAAGTTGTTAATATTTGTGATGTATGGGAATTGTATTATTATTCCTTACCTGAGGGTGGCACTCTCCTTCTAAAGACATGGTGGCTGTACCCTGTAAAAGAGGGGAATAAGAAAGTTCATTAAAAAGATACCAGTCGCATGAAACCTGTGTCTCCGTGTGTCTTTGTAAAACGTGAATCCAAGAAACATCACATGGTGTCAGAAGAAAACTATGGATCAGTTAAAGCCTCCTAACAGTTTGGATTTTGAAGGAAATCTGGCGGAAAACTGGCGAACGTGGATTCAAAAGTTTGACCTGTATCTCATTGCAACTGGCATTGCAGAAAAGAGTGACAAGGTAAAATGTGCGACATTTCTTCACGTGGCGGGAGATGATGCCATAAAGGTATTTAATACCATGGACTTTGATGATGATGTGGATGATTTTGAAGTGCTCAAAGAGAAGTTTAGAGAATACTGTGAGCCAAGAAAGAATATTACATATCTGAGGCATATGTTTTTCACGAGAGCACAGGGACCGAACGAAACCATTGATGCATACGTGACTGACTTGAAAAATAAGGCAAAAGATTGTGAATTTGGAAGACTAAATGATGTCTTGATTAAAGATCGCATTGTCTGTGGTGTTAACAATGACACTGTGAGAGCTAGGCTTCTCAGAGAAACAGATCTGAACCTAGCAAAGGCTGTGGATATCTGTCGTGCAAACGAAATAACACAAAGCCATCTGAAAGTGCTGCATGAAGAAGCAGAAGTGGCAGTGAACAAAATCACGAAGACAAAGTCGACCAGACAAGCGAATTTCAAGCACACAGGGAAAGAGAAAGATGAGTGCACAAGATGTGGGTATGTTCATGAGCCAAGGAAGTGTCCGGCATATGGAAAAATTTGTAATGAGTGCTCGAGGAAGAATCATTTTAGCCGCATGTGCAAAACACCACAGCAAAAGGGCAAACAAAAAAGATTTGAGAAAAAAGTCCATGAGATAGAACAACAAGATGCTGAATTATTTATTGGTACCATTGAAATTGAAAAAAGAGAGCAAAAAGCTAGCAAATGGCTGTCACAAATGGATACAGTCTCTACAATGGAAAGTGAAACCAAGAAATGGACACAAGAATTCAGCATAAACAACAGTCTACTTACCTTTAAGCTAGATACAGGAGCAGAGTGCAACGTGTTGTCATTTAAAGATTTTGAGAAAACTTCTAACAAGACAACAACTTTAAAGAAGTCAAACTGCACTTTAGTTACTTATTCTGGCCACACGATGGAGACAAAGGGTAAAGTATGGCTTAAGTGTGGGTACAAAGACACTGAGTTTGATCTGGAATTCCAAGTTGTAGATGAAGATTCACCAGCAATTCTGGGAAGAGAAGCATGCTCAAAACTTGGACTGATTAAAAGAGTGTACAAAGTAGAGAACAAAGACCAAACTGACATTCTGAGTGAATATCAAGACGTGTTTACTGGTTTAGGATGTGTACCAGGACTGCATCACATACAGCTAAACCCAGATGTTGCTCCAGTCATTCACGCACCACGAAAAGTACCCATAGCGTTAAAGGACAGGGTCAAAATGGAGCTGAATCGAATGGAAGATCTTGGAGTCATTGTGAAGCAAACTGAGCCCACTGATTGGGTTAATAGTATGGTTACAGTCAGGGCCGTTTCTAGCCTTTTTGGCACCCTAGGCAAGATTCCTATTGAGCACCCCCCCCCCCCCCCCCCCATATTATATATATTTATATATTATATATAAAAATTATATATTGTAATTTGGCATTGACAGTTTTACTCACTTAAAAGGACTTTGTTGTTGCACTATGCTGGAGTAGTTAATAAATTAATTAATAAATGATCGTTCTCTCCCATAGGATTTTGTGAAACTATGTTGGGTGGACCCCTGTCCCTCTAGGGGGTTTCGGGGGCATGCTCCCCCGCTAGAAAATTTTGTACATTTTAGGGTTAAATTAATGCATCAATCTGGTGCACTTTGAGAGCTAAAAATTAAGAGCTTCAACCCATGAACTGTGCACATTGAACAAAGAAAAAACATTGACTTGTACCTGGACAGGGCTCAAACATCTTAGTTATGATATAGAGTCTCAATCTACATTACATTATCACTGGTGTTTATGATTTTTAAGTATTCTTATGACGTAAAATCCATATAGCCAATAATATGTACTGTATAAATTAAAATGAATATTTCAAAAGTATATTTTACATTATAGCCTACTATAGTATAGGAAAATTACAATACTTTTGTCCTAATTTTTTCACTTGCAAGAAATAAACCCTTGAGCTTTTATTTTGGAGAAAAACACCTGATCGCATGAGCAAAGTGCGCACTTTTCTTTAAATCATGCAGCACAAACAGAATGCCTATATAGGCTACTTAATTAAAGTCTTGTGCTGTTTTATAGAGGCACAAAGACATATCACGATTTCGATTTTAGTTCGTTGACAAAATATAACGCTAGAGACCTTTATGCTAGGCTATAACTTTTACATCTCATGTCTTGGGAAAAGGGAGAAGAGCGAGTTCGGCAAAAGGCGGATTCGAACTCGGGTCGAACGCATCAAAAGCTACTTTCAAGCACCTCAAGCCTTACGACCTATGCCACTGTAGATATTAAGTAGTGGGCGTCTTTTTGCCAAAAAGACAGGCACTTAGTGCAAATATACGCTCCATTATCGGAAATGTAAAAAAAGAGAAGGATTTTCTTCCACTCGCCTGGGTGAGAAAAAAAAATCTCTTGGTGGGGTGGGGCTCTCACTGGCGCCCCCCAGCTGTTTGCGCCCTAGGCGACCGCCTAGTTTGCCTATGCCTAGAAACGGCCCTGGTTACAGTAGTGAAGCCAGAGAAACTCAGAATCTGCATCGATCCACAAGATCTTAACAAAGCCATCAAGAGAGAACATTATCCGTTGCGTACAATTGAAGAAATTGTAGCGGAGATGCCAAATGCTAAAGTCTTCTCAGTGCTTGATGCCAATCATGGATTTTGGCAAGTACAGTTGGATGATGTGAGCTCCAAATTATGTACTTTCAACACTCCTTTTGGAAGATACCGTTTTTTGAGACTTCCATTTGGCATTGTGTCAGCTCCAGAAGTGTTTCAAAAGTGCATTGCACAAAGACTGGAAGGCTTAGAAGGAGTCGTGAACATAGTGGATGATATTTGGTGTGGGGTGAAGACATGGAACAACACGACAAGAGACTAAGAAAGCTGTTGGACAGAATCAGAGACATTAATCTAAAGTTGAACAAAACCAAGTGCAAGATCAGGATGACTGAAGTCAGTTATGTTGGACACATTCTGACTGCAGAAGGTTTGAAGCCAGACAAAGGAAAAGTCAGAGCGATACAGAACATGCCAGAACCAGAGGACAAAGCTGCACTGATGAGGTTCTTAGGTCTGCTTCAGTATCTGTCCAAGTTCGTTCCAAACATGTCAGACATAAGTGCGCCATTGAGGAAACTGCTAGAGGGAGATGTAGCATGGCATTGGGAGTCAGAACAACAGAAGAGCTTTGAAAGACTGAAGTCACTTGTGAGTAACGCCCCAGTGTTAAAGTATTTTGATGTCAACAAAGAGATAATGCTGTCAGTGGACGCAAGCGCTGAAGGTCTTGGAGCAGTGTTACTGCAAGAAGGACATCCGGTAGCATTCGGCTCAAGGTCTCTAACTGAGTGTCAGAAAAGATACGCCCAAATAGAAAAAGAGCTCTTGGCAATTGTCTATTGCTGCGAGAAGTTCCATCAGTATGTCTATGGAAAAACAGTACAAGTGGAGACGGATCATAAGCCCTTGGAGACCGTTTTCAAAAAATCTCTCCAAAAAGCTCCTCCGAGACTGCAGAGAATGCTGATGAGATTGCAGCTATATGATCTACGGGTCAGATACAAGCCTGGAAAGGAATTGTACATCGCAGACACTCTGAGTCGAGCGTACCTAAAAGAACAAATGGAACCACTACTGGAAGATGAGTTACAAGTTCATACTTTGTCAGTTTGTCTGCCAATCTCAAAGGAAAAGCAGAAAACTTTCAGAACAGCAACAGCAGAAGATGAAGAGCTGCAAAAAGTCGTGAAAGTAGTTCAGACAGGATGGCCTGCTGACATAAGACACGTTCCAGCAGACATAAGGAAGTACTGGACTTACAGAGAAGAACTTACCTGTTCCGATGGGCTACTCTTCAAGAACTGGAGAATAGTAGTTCCACAAAGCTTGAGAGCAGACATGCTTAAAAGAGTTCATGAGTCACATCTGGGTATTGTCAAATGCAAAGAGAGGGCAAGAGATGTGATGTTTTGGCCCAGCATGGCAAAGCAAATTGAGGATGTCGTGTTGAAGTGTGCTATCTGTAATACTTTCAGACGGAGTAACACCAAAGAGCCACTCATCTGCCATGACATTCCAGACAGAGCATGGGCGAAAGTCGGTGTTGACTTGTTCCACTTCAACCAAGGTGAATACTTGATGTGTGTGGATTACTTTTCAAAGTTTCCGGAGATTGCTAAACTCACACAGACAACGAGCAAACATGTGGTGACAGCTCTTAAGTCAATCTTTGCGAGACATGGAATCCCGGATGAAGTGGTGTCGGATAATGGTCCACAATTTTCGAGTGCAGAATTCAGAGCATTCACAGAAAGCTGGGAGTTTGGACATACCACATCTAGTCCTGGATTTCCTCAGGCAAATGGACAAAGTGAAAGAGCAATCCAGACAGTCAAGAACCTGTTAAAGAAAGCACAAGAGAGCCAGCAAGATCCTTATACTGCACTATTGGAGTACAGAAATGCTCCTATGGATGGTGTGAAACTATCTCCTGCACAGATGCTTATGGGTCGAAGACTGAAAACAAAATTGCCTACATCAAAAAAGCTGTTGAGACCACAACTGTACAGAAATGTACATAAAAACATCAAGGACAGACAGCTCAAACAGAAAAGTTACTTTGACTGTGGAGCAAAACAGTTACCACCTATTGAAACTGGAGAGAACGTGAGAGTGAAAGTCAAAAACAACTGTCAACCAGCAATTGTATTGAGGAGTCATGAAAAACCGAGATCATATGTGATTCAAAGGCCTGACGGAAACATCTTCAGAAGAAATCGACGAGACCTGCTGAAAACCAGAGAAATGACATTTCCGAAACCAAAGCTCTATTCTCCATGAAAACATTAAAGAAGAGTTAAAAGAGTAAAGAGATGTTTATAGTTAATGGGTTATGACAGCAAGATTGATTTAAGTTGTAGTGGGTAATTGAGAAAATAATTATAATAGTAAATGTGTAGTTACTATTCTGTAAGGGAATTTATTTCTTAAAAAGGGGAGATGTGATGTATGGGAATTGTATTATTATTCCTTACCTGAGGGTGGCACTCTCCTTCTAAAGACATGGTGGCTGTACCCTGTAAAAGAGGGGAATAAGAAAGTTCATTAAAAAGATACCAGTCGCATGAAACCTGTGTCTCCGTGTGTCTTTGTAAAACGTGAATCCAAGAAACATCACAATATTTTTTGTGATATTCTACGTAAAAGAAAAGTCTTTAGAAATGTTCAATTATAATGTTATTTATTTATTTATTTATTTATTTATTTTTCCAAATCATATATATGGTGATGTTCACTAATTTCAAAATCAACATTTGAATAAATATCCTATACTGTGTGTCTGCATATATATTATTTCATGAATGTCTGTTATTCATAGGAAAATGCATAATAGAACATAAATATTGATAGATTAAAGGTTTGCAGTAATTTTATAATTGTATCTTTGCAATTGTAACCATAAGTGGTAGGCCAATGAAGCCGATTCGGTGGGGGACATACCCTTACGAAAAAGTACTATAGGAATCTTATGGTATTTTGGGACAAAATATTATAGTAATCTTATAGGAATACTATAGTAATTTCCCAGATAGCAAACTGACATTGAACCAACATGGAAACGACGTCTCTCCTGACATTGAAACAACATCACTTTGCTCATCGAATTAACGTTGAATCAACGTCAGACACGCCATTCAACCGCATTTCAACATTGAATCAATGTTTTATTTTCAACGTAATAAATAGTAAAGATTGATCCAACGTTGAAATTTGATTGATGATTGATACTAACCTTTACAACTAAGAATCAACGTTGAATCGACGTCTGCCTGCTATCTGGGTTGGGACATACTACAGAAGTACGATAAGACTAGCATACTATATCACAACTAATATGCAGTGTTTTCAACCACATGATGTTTATTTTATGTTTCAGACATTTAAATACACATAAGTACTAGTAAAACAATACATTTGCAGTTTGTAAAATACACTGTCTATGGAAGCGGCAAGCCACTTTCATGTATTTCGGGAGAAACTGAATTCAGGTGCTGTAAATTCGGCTGACAGGACTCTGAACTGCAGCGCTCATCTCGTTATAGATCAAGATAATTTATAAAGTTTTTTAAACGAAGAATCGGAATATCAGATAGTTGACATGGTAAGCAAGTTTGTGAATATTTTTAATAAAAAAGGAAAAACGAAATAAAACGAATAGCGATACGTAGTTATACATGGATTTCTCGGCGACGTCATCACTGCTTGCGCATGCAACCAAGAGGCAAAAGACCCGCGCTCTTCGTACCGGACCCAGATAGCAGGCAGACGTCGATTCAACGTTGATTCTTAGTTGTAAAGGTTAGTATCAATCATCAATCAAATTTCAACGTTGGATCAATCTTTACTATTTATTACGTTGAAAATAAAACATTGATTCAATGTTGAAATGCGGTTGAATGGCGTGTCTGACGTTGATTCAACGTTAATTCGATGAGCAAAGTGATGTTGTTTCAATGTCAGGAGAGACGTCGTTTCCATGTTGGTTCAATGTCAGTTTGCTATCTGGGAAGGGTTCGGCTAGTAGCATAGTGGTGGTGTTGTTGCTAAGTCAAAATGCCAAGGAGTTGTAAACAGTGCTGGGTGCCTGATGTTCAACATTCCTATGGGGAAGCATGGTTTTGCCAAAAAAAAAGCCTTAAAATCATAAGGCTTGGCTTTAATGCCTTGCCTTTGACTAGGGAGCACATCCTCAACACGCAAAAATCCGGTGCAGCATCAAAGTATTTGACGAGCTGCACATGACCATATTAGCACGTAGTATGTATCAAGGGATTTGTATGCTCTAATCATTTCTCTTGTATACTTGGTGTCTGAATAAGATAATTATATCAGGCCATACAATTGCTGGCCACTTCTTGTCATCCACAATCCAAAGATCGTCATGTATTGCATAGATCCGGCAAGATCTCACCATTGCTGAGAGTAAGTTTTTTTAATATAAGTTAGGCTAATCGCCACGGTCGGAGGTACTAAGGGTTCCCACATAATCCATCGTCAAATCTTTGATTTAAAGTAGAGTAACGTTATATGTGTTATGAAATGTTGCAGGTCGTAACGTAAACAAGGATAACTTATATTAAAGCAAAGCTCTATAGATGCTGCACTTCTTACATTGGCTATTACATTACTACATTGCTATAGTCTAACGTTAAAGGAGAAGTTCACTTTTAAAATGAAAATTCTGTCATCATATACTCACCCTCATGTTGTTTCAAACCTGTATGAATTTCTTTCTTATGCTGAACAGAAAGGAAGATATTTAGAAGAATATCAGTAACCAGACAGTTTTTGGTTCCCAATGACTTCAATAGTATATATATTTTTCCTACTATTGAAGTCATTGGGACCCAAAAACTGTCTGGTTACTGATATTCTTCTAAATTTCTTCCTTTCTGTTCAGCATAAGAAAGAAATTCATACAGCTTTGAAACAACATGAGGGTGAGTATATGATGACAGAATTTTCATTTTAGAAGTGAACTTCTCCTTTAACATGATAATTCATGCATCACGTATGTCCGGATTTTAATTCGTAAACAGTTGGGCGTTTTACATAATGTTATTAATATAATATAAACACAAACAAACAGATCCAACTCTGAAATTGCAGTTTATTATTGAGTCAGCAAGAAATTACAAACAATGTGAAATCTACGTAAATTACAATGTTCTTTTACAGAACTCGGCATAACAGCTAGCGGTTTTCTGCCTCTTGGATGCGCGCGCATCCGGTATTGTTTGTATACAAGAAACCCGTGTATAGTGGCTGCGGTGTGTCACGTGACATCACGCCATGGAAACAACTAGGTGTCAGTTAAAATATTATTAACTTACGCGTGAAAGGGTTGATTTAAAAAAATGTATATTCTAAATAAACAACAACAGCCCAAGTTTAGTAAAACATTTTTTTATTGAGACTATAAAAAATAACTGCATCCATTTTTAGGTGTGCCAGCTGCCACTATGGGTGGCACCGGCACACCCTGGCACACCCGTGGCTACGCCACTGCTCAGGGGCACAGAAATATGGTGCCATAAGTGTGTTCGCCCAGTAAACGTGCTTCATCAAACACGTCCAAAGCTGTTCTCATGTTCTCCATGTTCTCTCGGGACTGTAAATGCATTAAGTCTTCTCACCTCAAACTCTGATTAAAGTCACCTCGGGATTTTGACTCTGTGGACTTTTGCTCAGGAGAGTTCTATAGAATGTCTCTGTGACATCATAGTTGTAGAGCTTGAATATATCTCTTCAGTTTGTGTCTTGGCAACATAATTATTATAGAGTTGTTTTATCGATTCCTTTTGAATGAAACATCTTCACAGTAACAAATATGTTAAAATTGATTAAAAAAAATAACTCCGTGACAAATAAAATAAAACATGGGATAATATAGTTGTGCTGCTCCTTTAAGAAAGCAGGTAGAAGAATTACTACACCGTGCTGTTTGTCTTCTTGAGTTCTCAATGCATGCAACAACCCTGAAGCACAGCTGAGCACTTTTCATCATCTTTTACACGTTTTTGTCTTCATAACTCTTTAGAACTTATGTCTGTAAGTGATGGTTAAAGTTGCATTTTCATGACAACCTTAAGTAAAGACCGTTTGAATTATATTTGTGTGAAAAGTGTTAAAAATGGTAAAGATGCTAATCGCGTTAGCCTGTCTATGGCGTTTTCCATGTTAAGTTAGCATTCATGTTATAGACTTTATTTGCAGACTCATGGTCCATAATTCATAAAAATAAAAAGTAAAAAACAACAGACAGCACAGAATTAAAAACAAACACATTAAATACAAAAAAAAAAAAAAAGATATCCTTTCAGGAGACAGTCATACCAGTGTCTCCAAAGTTTAGATGTGTAGCGTATGGCGCTATATTCAGTGTTAGTCAGTATCATGATGACACTATTTCCAGACTCATTAAGTCGACAAATGAAATTATACATTATGTTTCTCAAAACAGCCTTCAATGTGTTAACTCGAGCAGACACAAACAAGTCATTAGCACTAGTCCATCTCGGCTTTTTTAACAAAAGTCTTAGTGCGTCATTATAAGCCACTTGTAGTCTCGGAAGGCTGGCTTTTTTGTTGTTCCACCAGAGATTTGCTGTGTACAGTGAAGTACAATATGCTTTAAACAAAGTTAATTTAACTTCATCAGAACAATAACCAAATTTCCGAAGGAGTACATTTGCTTGTGCATATAACTGACGATAAATGTCCTCATCATCAGACAGACGGTCAGTGATCACATGACCAAGATATTTAACTTCATCACAGACTTAAAGTCAGGGAATGTCATACATTTGTCCTCTTTCGTTCGGCAGATCATGATTATACTTTTAGATGGATTATATTTGACATCATGTTGTTCTCCAAACTCAGAACATAGTTTGAGAAGATGCTGGAGACCAGCTGTACTAGGACTAAACACGACCAAGTCATCAGCATACATTAGATGGTTTACTACTGAACTTCCAACCATACAGCCAGTTCTGCACTGGTTTAACCGTTTAGACAGGTCATTCATATAAAAATTAAACAAAATAGGAGATAAAATGCTTCCTTGTCTGACCCCATTGCAGACCTGAAAAGGAGCAGACACACAGTTTGACCACTTGACCTGCATAGTCTGGTTTGCGTACCAATATGACAAGCATCTAACTATATACCTAGGCACACCCGCTTGACACAGTTTATGAAATAATTTCCGATGGTTCACTTCACATGATCAAACGCCTTAGAGGCATCTAAAAACATATAAAAACAGATGAATTCTTGCTCTTATAGTCACTTTGTAATTCCTTTAAGGCATAAATGCACATATCTGTGCCATGGTTGGGCTTAAACCCAAATTGATTGTCTGTTGAAGGAACTAGTTTGTCAATCCTTGCCAAAAAAATTTGCTCAATAACTTTAGAGAGAATACTAGCAAGCACAATGGGTCTGTAATTATCTGAGTTGCCCGCTTCCATAAGATCATGGTGTCAAAAGATCTTGCCTGCAGTACAAAGACTTCCTTAACAGTAGAAGACTGAAGCGCCATACCAATCGACGCTAAGGGCCTGAATGCATATCGAATACAGCCTCTCTTTTTTTTTAATGCATTTATTCAGGAGACATGATGACTCTCCATTTGTCATCAGATTGTCAGATCTGCTGGAGGGAGATCATTCACAGTCAGACTCGTCTTGAAGTCTCGTGGGGCAGCATACTGTGCCATGTTAGGCAATCCTGACGCTACACAACAGCTCAGACCATCGCGGGAAATGGCCATTTTATTTGCAGCAAACCTGTATAGAAAACAGATGCAGTGAATGCAATGAAATATAGCCTGCATTAGACTTACACTTATATCTAATGCAGTGTGAAATGATCTGTGAGATTTAGTGTTTGTGGAAGTTACCATTTATCTGTCTTCTCGTCGTAGCACTCCACATTAGAGATGGTGCTGAATCTACTAAAGCCTCCGACAGCAAACAACTGACCATTAACTACCTGGATTTTGAGGAAACGAAAATGAATAATGTACAGCTAATGTCTTTAACTTTACATTAATAAATCTTATTATAGGTGCACCACTTAATTTAAACATAGTTAGAGTAGGAGTGGTGTTTTCATTGTTTGGGTGTTCCGCCTGTGGCTGGGGTTATTTAAGGTCAACTGTTTGTCACTCAGGTGTTGGATGATTGAGGAGGCAAACAGTTTTTTACTGTGTTCAAATGACAGGCGTTTGTCTAAAAGGAAGACGAATAAATGTTCAACTTTAACAATGAGAGTGTGATCATGAGCCTTATTGAATTCACGTAAGAAAGTAAGCTATCAGTCATCAACCGGTAGCATTTAGTGGTACTTAGTCGCTAAGTTAGGTAAAAAACTGCCTCGGTAAGAGGGAGCCAGACTCGTTTGCACTGCGAGACGCCGAACCAAGGGCTATTGGAGCCACCTGGAATAATCGCGGCAACAAGCGTCAGGAAGGAGGCTTCACAGGAACAAGCTAAAGGAGCTAATGGAAATACCTGCAGTGGCACACAGCAGGATCTGAGTTACACTGGAGCCATCGCAGCAACAGGTGTCCGGAGGCTGCACGGGATGACACCGGATCGAGCTATTGGAGCAACTGGGATTTCCAGCAGCGGACATCGGAGGATCATATGCCGGCCAACGCACCATTGTGGTATGTGGTTCAGCGCTGTTTATGAATGGCCATTCTGATTTATTGTGTGCACACGTACAAGCGTAAAACCAATGCATTGGTAGCAGTCTTGCGATCGCCGTAAAATGTGTCACGTCGATACGTGACATCTGCGTTGATACAAAGTATCCGTGTCGTGCGTTTATAAACAAACAATTGACTTTTGGCCAATATGGCAGAAGAAAATAGAACTGATAAGACTTTGGCGAGTGAACTGGACTTTAATGAGCGTGAAAATGCTTCAAAGGTACATGGTGGGACAGAGAAAAAAAGAGAGGTTAAACTAACAGCCAAGGCTTTCTTGGAGAAAATAAGTCATTTAGAACATGAAAGAAAGACCAAAATAAATAAACTTTCTAAATTAAGGCAAAACATTACTGCATTAAAAGGAAATAAAGAGTGTGTAAACGAGGTTCAAAATGAATTTAAAAGGTTTCTGTGTTTGTCTGAAGAATCACACCAGGTACACAAAGTGTTGTTGGATTTATTGCCTGTTGATGAAGCACAAAAACATGAAATATGGTATCAAGCTAAAATGTTAAATGTACATGATTTTGTTGCTGATACTCAGAAATGGTTGGTTGAATCTCAAGGTTGCACAGCTGTTTTATTTGAAGCTGAACAAAATGTGGTACAACTTCAAAAAGAACCTGTTACTGGAAATGACTTTGAGAATGCAGAAGCTTCTGCCGCTCCTGCTAAGGAAACAGACAGTAACATCGGAATTGGCAATGAAGTTCAATATAAAGATGCAGGTGATGGTACGGAAGAAAAGGAGCCTCAAATTGAACCTCAAGACAGCATCTCAAATGTTTCTTTAAGAACTTCTGTGAAATCACAGCATCTAATGGGTTCCTCAATTACAAATTCCTCTTCTAGTAGCAAATCATCCACAGCTTCTGAACGCATCCGAGCAGAGGTAGAAAGAGCTGCACTATTGGCGCGTGCTGCTGCTTTAAAGGAAAAGCATGCTCTGGAAGACCAGGAATATCTGTTAAAGAGGAAAAAAGAACAACTCGAGCTGGAAACTAAAATATCTGTTGCTAATGCGAAGCTAACGGTGCTTCAGGGTAGTAGTAGCAGAGGCAGCATGGCTTCCAAGCACTCTGATGGAATGGAGTCTTATGTCAGAAAGGGGGCCAAGCCCAAAGTCAAGCCTACTCTGCTCAATCCTCATGCACCACCATTTGCTTTCAAGGCTTCACAGCAGCACGCATCTGTTCAGCCGCCGCAGAAACATGCTGAGCCTTTGGTGGTTAAAGAAGTTGCAGCTGATCCAAGTGCAGCCTATAACCGTCACGGCCCAGCTTGTAAAGGTGACACTGTATCAAAGCCTCTTGTATCACAAACAAGATCATCTTATGTCACAAGTCCTGTACCCCCTTCTTTTACATTGCCTACAAACTCAACTGACACTCAAGATACCTCACCTCTACAAAGTCAAAACAAACCAACAGGAGACCTCTACAGTGTGTTGAAACAACAGAATGACATAACAGCTCTTCTCGTTCAAATGCAAACAGCCCAGTTACTGCCACACAGGGAAATCCCTACCTATGATGGAGATCCACTTCAATTTAATTCATTTATGAAAGCCTTTGAGCACTGTGTGGAGGCAAAGACCAGCTGTAAAGGAGACTGTCTGTACTACCTTGAGCAGTACACCAGAGGACAACCAAGAGACATGGTACGCAGTTGTCTTCACATGACAGCAGAAAAGGGATATGCTGTAGCCAAACAGTTGCTCAAGGAACATTTTGGAAATGAATTCAACATAACTGCAGCTTATATGGAAAAGGTCACCAGCTGGCCAATTATCAAAAGTGAGGATGTTAAAGCACTAAAAGCATATGGACTTTTCCTTCGTGAGTGCTGCAATGCTATGGAGGAGTTACGATACTTGGAGGAATTAAGCATGTCAGCTAACATGAAGATTCTGATTCAAAAGTTTCCCTACAAACTCAGAGAAAAGTGGAGGGCAAAGGCAAATGAAATCTTGGAACGAACTGGTCAAAGGGCACGTTTCCTACACATTGTTGACTTCATTGAGCAGCAGATCAGGATTACTTCAGACCCAGTTTTTGGAGTCATTCAGGACACTCCACCTGTTAAAGGAATAATGAAACCAAGCAATCCTCAAATGAAATCACAGTTGAAAAGAAACATCTTTGCCACTCATGTTTCTGTTAAGGATGGATACAAAATGGTTGCTTACAAAGATAAAGAGGATTCCACCAAAATAAACCTTTCTTGCTTGTACTGTGCACAGGATGGTCATGTATTGGAACACTGCCATCAACTAGGAAAAAGTGCACACCGGGAAAAATTAGACTTTCTAAAGGAGAAAGGTCTATGCTTCGGCTGCTTAAACACAGGACACATGAGTAAGAGTTGTGATAAGCGCATCACTTGCAAACACTGCAGTCAAATGCACCCTAGTATTCTGCATATTGGACAAAAGGAAAAAAGTAATCAGAAGGATATGGATTACCTCAAGAGATCTTCTGTAAGCTGCAAACCCTCCTCCACCTGTGGTCATACAGGGGCTGGGCACCATAATGGTATTCTTCCCATCTTGCCTGTTCAAGTGAAGAGTTCAAAGGGAACTACAGTTATTAAAACATATGCTTTTCTAGATGCAGGGAGTACAGACACTTTCTGCTCACAAAAGCTTCTTAATAAGTTAAACATTCAAGGACGAAATGCTCAGATTCATCTTCGCACCATGGGTCATAACAAAACCGTGACAACGTCCATCATTAAAGGCCTGGAGATTTCAGGATTATCTGGCAAACATTTCTATCAACTTCCTTGTGTGTTCACTCAAGAAGGGATGCCCGTCTCCACAGACAACATCATCAGTGAAAAGGAGCTAGCTAAATGGCCTTATTTGAAAGACATTAAAGTTCCACATATAAATGCTGATGTGGATCTTCTTGTTGGCACCAATGCATCCAAGCTGATGGAACCGTGGGAGGTAGTTAACAGCCAGGCTGATGGGCCCTACGCAGTCAAAACTTTGCTAGGATGGGTCATAAATGGCTCGGTACAAGGTTGCAATGATAGTGAGACTGGCTGCCCATCAGTTCACGCTAACAGGACTGTAGTTGACAGAATTGAGGAGCTGTTAACCAGCCAGTATAACTATGACTTCAACGAAAGGTCTGCTACAGAGCAAGAGGAAATGTCAAGAGAGGAAAAAAGGTTCCTAGACATAATGGAACGCTCTGCCAAACTTGAAATTGGACACTACAAATTACAACTGCCCTTTAGAAGGGAAGATGTCACAATGCCAAACAACATCTCTGTTGCCTTGCAACGCATCCTTGGTTTAAAAAGGAAACTGCAAAGAAATACAAGCTTTCATGAAGAATACACAAACTTCATCACTGATGCCATCAATAATGGCTATGCTGAACAGGTACCGCAGCATCAGTTACTGGCGATAAAAGGCAAAGTGTGGTACATACCACACCATGGTGTATACCACCCAAGGAAACATAAGCTACGAGTCGTGTTTGATTGTGGAGCTGCATTTAAAGGGGTTTCACTCAACAGTCAACTTTTGCAAGGTCCCAACCTAACAAGCTCGTTGGTAGGGGTCCTGATGCGATTCAGACAAGAACACGTGGCCTTAATGGCTGACATAAAGGCCATGTTCCATCAAGTACAGGTAACTGAGGAACATGTGGATTTTTTGCGTTTTTTGTGGTGGCCTGAAGGTAATCTGGAACAAGACCTGAAAGAATATCGCATGACTGTGCATTTATTTGGAGCAGTTTCCTCCCCAAGCTGCGCTTGCTTTGCACTCAGAAAGACTGCTGAGGATAACAAGACCAACTTTTCACTAGACGTGATTGAAACAGTCACCAGAAATTTCTACGTGGACGACCTTCTAAAGAGCCTGCCTTCCGAGGAGGATGCTGTCGCCATGGTTAAGGACCTCATAACCATTTGCAGTGGAGGGGGATTCACTCTAACCCAATGGATCAGCAACAGCCGAGAGGTACTTCAAAGTATTCCAGGAGAGTTAAGGTCTCAAACTCTGAAGGAGCTGGACTTAGCCAGAGATGAGCTGCCTGTGGACAGGGCTTTAGGCTTGCAGTGGTGCATCGAGACGGACAGTTTCAAGTTTAAAGTCAAAGTCAAGGAGAAGCCTTCTACCAAAAGGGGTATGCTATCAATAATCAGCTCCATCTATGATCCCCTAGGATTCCTAGCACCTCTCATACTCCCAGCCAAACTGCTGTTACAGGAACTATGCCGGATGAAATGTGACTGGGACGATCCTATACCTGCAGCATTCCAAGAAAAGTGGAACAAGTGGCTGAAAGATCTGGAAAAGTTGGCAGATTTCCAGATCAATAGGTGCATCAAGCCTGATGGATTTGGCAAGGTGGCTTGTGCCCAGTTGCATCATTTCTCTGATGCTAGTGAGAAGGGCTACGGCACAGCTACATATATCAGAATGCAAAGCATGGATAAAAGGATTCATGTTTCTTTCTTGTATGGCAAAGCAAGAGTAGCTCCGCTTAAGCCTGTTACCATTCCTCGCCTAGAGCTCACTGCTGCTGTTGTTGCAGTGAGAGTAGACAAAATGCTTCAAACAGAGCTCCAGCTGCCATTAATGAAAGCCTGCTTTTGGACTGACAGCACATCAGTTTTAAAGTACATAAAAAGTGAGGACCGGAGGTTTCAAACATTCATTGCAAATAGAGTAGCTACAATCACAAGTAGCTCTGAAGTTTCACAATGGAGATATGTACCTTCGACTCTAAACCCTGCAGATGATGCATCTCGGGGAACAAAGGCAGATGGTCTTTGGAAACAAAGATGGATGGAATGCCCCGAATTTCTTTGGGAACCTGAAGGAAAATGGCCAAAGTCACCTTTAGATTTAAGTGTGACTGTTGATGACCCAGAGTTAAAAAGGAATCCCATAATCAACGTAACCCTCATCAACACAAATGCCACTTCTCAACTAATATCTTTTTTCTCAGACTGGCAAAGATTAAAGGTGGCGGTTGCTTGGATCCTCAAGCTGAAAGGAGCTCTATCGAAACTGTGTAAAAAGAGAAAGGAACTTCAGTTTGCAAGTACTAATGGAACACAAGTACTGAATGTGACAAAGGAGATGAAAGCCTTCAAAGATTCACTGGGAAATCAAAAGTTGTCTTTAAAAAATCTCGCAGAAGCCGAGACAGCCATAGTTGCCTTTTGTCAGCAGGAAAGATTCCCAGATGAAATTGCTGCATTGACCTCCAAGAATCCAGTAATACCCAGGAGTAGTAGCATCTACAGAATGGACCCTGTGCTGGAGGGAGGACTTCTGCGTGTTGGGGGCCGGCTGAGCAAAGCAGCTATTCCTGAGGGCCTAAAACATCCCCTCATTCTGTCAAAAGACCAACACATCGCCTACCTTATCCTCCAGCATTACCATTTGCAGCTTGGTCATGGAGGCAGAAGTCATGTTCTTTCTTCTGTAAGGAGAAAGTTTTGGATCACAAATGGCATTTCGGCTGTGAAAAAGGTCATAACAAAATGTCTATTCTGCAAGCTGTATGGAGGAAGGACAAGTGAACAGAAGATGGCAGACCTGCCCAAGGAAAGAGTGGTTCCTGATCTACCGCCATTCACCAACGTCGGCGTAGATTATTTTGGGCCAATTGATATAAAAAGAGGGCGCAACATTGTGAAGCGATATGGAGTGTTGTTTACTTGCATGACAAGTAGGGCTGTGCACCTCGAAGTGGCTTACTCTTTGGACACTGACTCTTGCATCAATGCTTTACGGAGGTTCATCTCTCGGAGAGGACAAGTGTCACACATGAGATCAGATAATGGCACCAATTTCGTGGGAGCAGAAAGAGAGCTTCGTGAAGCCTTAGCCGCTTTAAACCATCACCGGATTGAGAAAGCCATGTCTCATAGAGAAATAAAGTGGAGTTTTAACCCGCCATCTGGATCACATCATGGTGGTGTCTGGGAGCGCCTCATACGTATGGTCAGAAAGATTCTGCATTCTGTGCTGCGGCAGCAAACATTGGATGATGAGGGATTTCATACTGTACTATGTGAAGCTGAAGCAATGCTCAATGATCGCCCCATCACAAAGTTGTCAGAGGATCCTAATGACCTTGAGGCCTTAACACCCAACCACTTACTTCTCCTGAAAGGGAAACCAGTTCTCCCACCAGGACTTTTTGACAAAAAGGATCTGTATTCCAGGAAAAGATGGAAACAAGTTCAGTACATCTCTGACCTCTTTTGGAAACGATGGATCAGAGAGTACTTACCACTGCTACAAGAACGGCAGAAATGGACCAAGGAGAGGAGGAGTTTCATGACTGGAGACATTGTTGTTGTTATGGACTCCACAACACCAAGAGGATCTTGGGTGCTTGGCAGAATTTTGAAAACCTTTCCGGATAAGAAGGGTCTGGTCCGAGTGGTTAGTCTCCAAACCAAAACAAACGTGATTGAAAGACCTGTTACAAAAATATGTTTATTATGTGAAGCTACATCTTGATGTAATATGAGATTAATGTCATGCAAAACCTTTGACTTCACTGAATGTGTATTGGAATATTGATTTTTTTTTTCATTATTATGGCTCCTTTTAAGTTAAGTTTTGTTAATTGCTATGTCTTTTGCCACACGCAATTAGGGGCTGGCGTGTAGGAGCCATGTTTTTCCCCCAGTTTTTCCCCCAACCACTGGAGGGTGGTGTTTTCATTGTTTGGGTGTTCCGCCTGTGGCTGGGGTTATTTAAGGTCAACTGTTTGTCACTCAGGTGTTGGATGATTGAGGAGGCAAACAGTTTTTTACTGTGTTCAAATGACAGGCGTTTGTCTAAAAGGAAGACGAATAAATGTTCAACTTTAACAATGAGAGTGTGATCATGAGCCTTATTGAATTCACGTAAGAAAGTAAGCTATCAGTCATCAACCGGTAGCATTTAGTGGTACTTAGTCGCTAAAGTTAGAATGTTTTGACACACATTGATCTTCGAAGCCTTCTACAATTTTAGGGTGCAACTTTCCAATTTTTCTCAATATGGAAGAAAAAAAAAAAAAGTCCCCCATATTCATTATCATCAAATCATTATTTTAATGTCATTTCATAGTTTCACCAGATACAGATTTTAACTATCCACATCTCACCTCAATGCCAAAGCTGTGGCATGGGATGTTCATTGATGCAACATCAGTCCAGATGTTAGTGAGCGGATTGTAGGCCTCCGCACTCCTCAAACGACTGGTACCATTATCAGAACCACCAACCTTTAAATAAATACACTTTTTATTGATGTATTCTGTGCATTTGTATGTGTACATCCATTTCCATACGTGCAACCTTTAAACTGTCATTGTTCTATATTTCTGTATTTGTGTCATGGTTATCATACCTAATTAAAACTATAAACTGTGTTTAATACTCACAGCATACACTAGATCTGCATAAGCGATCACACCAACAGCACTGCGACGGCTACTCATGGGAGCGATGAGAGTCCACTGGTTTGTTTCAGGGTTGAAGCTCTCAGCAGAGGAGAGATGCTCGGTCCCATTCAAACCACCACAGATATAGATCTGACAAACATAACATGCATGATGTTCGTGCACAATCATCACAGACTGATCAGAAAAGCAGTGTTTAAAACACAGTAAACTCAGTATTCCTTATGCCATATCTCTATTTCCCCTTTCCTTCATGCTTTACAGGCATTAAGAGTCTCCAGCAGAAGAGTGTGGGATCATGGGTAAGCGCTCTTACCCTGCCCTGCAGTGAGGTGGCGCTGGCACAACTCCTCCGTTCATTCATGGGTGCCATCATTGTCCACTGATTGGTGTTTGGATCGTAGCGCTCTACTGTTTTAAACCGTTGTCGTCCATCAAAACCACCAATGGCATAAATGAGCCCGTCCAGAACAGCAACACTAACAAAGCCTCGGCGTTCATACATGGGGGCCACCTACAACACACCAAATACATCAGTGTGCGAACACACACCAATACACCATCTCATTGGTTCTGTCATATCAGTTGCAAATAAATACAATGGTATTACTATTATTCTTTTTAACGGTATATTTTTACACAGTCATGATGGTAACTCTGGTGTATTATATTATATTATATTATATTATATTATATTATATTATATTATATTATATTATTAAGCTACAACAATTGCTGGAACACAAACAAAAATGTATCATGGTTATATCTATTCTTTGAAGTAATGTGGACATCTTCATTCAGCATCATTCATCATTCATCACCATTCAGCACTATGGTCCATATCAAAGTACAATCCGGTACCATCACTGTACTACAATACTGTTTTGTGAAGGAAGCTAAATTAAAGTTACATGTTGACATAGAGCATTACTCACCTCATGCCAAGTCTGAGTGATAAGATTGAATTTCCACACGCTGTTGCAATACTCAACACCATCCGAACCACCAATACAGTAGACAAACTCATCCAGGACTGCTGTACCATGAAAGGCTCTGGAACGCTCATCCTCTTGAGTCACCCTGACCCAGCAGTCTGCCTTCGCATCGTATGCCTCAATCGCATTGGTGTAACTAGTGCCGTCCCTGCATCCTCCGATGGCCAATAGGATCGATGAGGGCAGACGTGGACGTGTCAATTGATGCTTTGAGTTGGTGGGTCATCCATGTTCAGGTGCATCAAAATCTTCATTGCTTTGTTGATAACAGGCATGCAGGCTTCATTCTCCATCACTAAAGCATTGCAGTTTACACTATTGAGGAAGTAGTCTGATGACATCAACCCCAATCGAACCTGGAGCACAAGGGAGATTTTCAGAGACTGTTGCAAGACTGTTTGTAGCGGCCCTTCAGCTTCGTAGAAAAGAAGCAGAGAGTTATTGACGGGTGCCTTCGATTTATTTTGTTAAGATGCAATAAACTTCATTGCTGAAGTGTTCATTGTCTCGTTTCTTTGTTGCAAACGTTCTCCATGCATCACAACACTGTGTTTACACATTGACTTCATAGCACCATAACAATCGCATCACAGCACGGTGGCACCGTAAAACTACAAAGAAAACAACAAAAAAAAAGCAATACATAAATTTCAAAACAAAATAAACTCAAACAACATACACAAAATAAACCGTGTTCAAAGAAATCAACAAATGGTACCAAAGAAATACAGGGAAAACAAACTAAACATACCTCGCTCTCCTTGCCAAAGGGATACTAAAGCTTAAAGCTTGAACCATTTTCTCAAGCGGGTTAGCTCGAGAACAAACGTGACAATACTCTTACTCTGTTTCCTTTCCCTTATATGCAATAAATGTATTTCGCCATCTAGTGGTGACGCAAAGCAAAACAAATTAAAGGGGAAGGCCATTACACTCCCACCAATCATGTTATGTTAAATTAACAAAACAAACCCATACAAATATCATACATGATTTCAACCTTCAATGACCCTTTTTCAACAAAACACACAACAAAATACAAAAAAAAAAATACAAAATTTTTTTTAAACCTTGTGTTTAACCCAATTGTCTAATGCACGAGTCACTATCAATGAATCATTCGCTTTCAAGTAGAACCACTAATTTTTGAATTGGTCGCTCAATGATTGAAGGTTTAGAGTGATGCCCTAACTTAGTCTTTAGTTTTCGTTCTCCTGTTTGAACTTTAACTCGTCGGACTAAGCCATCGTTCCCTTGAATGACCTCAACTACTCTACCTAACTGCCACTGGTTCCTTGGCAGCAAGTCCTCTTTGATGATGACTATATCATTAACTTCGAGATTACGTCGAGGTACGTGCCACTTCTGACGTGTGGAAATATTCAGGAGATCCCTTTTCCAACGACTCCAGAATTGTTCAATTAAGTACTGGACTCTACGCCACCTTTTGGTAGCATACATGTCTTCCTTCAAAAAGTTCCCAGGAGGAGGAAGAACTGTCTTGGATTTCATTAAGATAAGATGGTTCGGTGTTATGGGTTCCAGTGACTTGGGGTCATTTATTCCATCTACAGTTAATGGTCGACTGTTAACAATAGCCATCGCTTCATAAAACAATGTTTTAAGAGAAGAGTCATCAAGTCTGCCTGGGCACTGAGAAAGCGTGGCGTTCAACACATTTCGCACAGTCCTGATTTGGCGTTCCCAGACACCACCAGAATGACTAGCTGAAGCAGCATTAAAAACAAACTCACACTGATTTTCAGCAAGAAATGTCTCCAATGTCTTTGCGTCACATTCTTTACGAGCTTCTCGGAGTTCATTTCTAGCTCCAACAAAATTTGTGCCACAATCACAATAAAGTTGACGAACAGCTCCACGGAGGCTCAGAAAACATCTTAGAGCATTAATGAACATGTCTGTGGACAAATCTTCCAACATTTCGATATGGATGGCTCTAGAAGAAAGGCACGTAAAGAGAAGACCATATCTTTTATACTCCTTTCGACCCTTCTTTATGATAAACGGGCCGAAACAGTCCATACCAGTGTAGCAGAAAGGGGCAGAGACTTCAATCCGTTCTTTAGGAAGGTCAGCCATTTGCTGCTCCTCTACTGGCCGTCTTAGCTTTCTACATTGTACACATTTGTAAATCAATTTAGATACTGATCTACTGCCACCGATAACCCAAAACCCATTTGCTCTGAGTTCCATGAGTGTTTGATACCTCCCTTGATGACAAATTTTGGCATGGTAATGTGTCAAAATAAGTTTGGTGATGTGGCTGTCTTTTGGCAAAATCACTGGATGCTTGAACTCTTCGCCAAGAGATGACTCTTTCAACCTTCCTCCAACACGAAGAAGACCGCTTTTCAGAATAGGATCGAGATGAAAAAGTGCACATGATTTCTGAACCTTCCCTCCTTAAATTGCTCTTATTTCTTGGGGAAAAGCCTGTTGTTGAACGAGCTTGAAGACAACCTCAGATGCCTTTTCTTGTTCTTCCACAGTCACAATGTCATTAAGGCATTTCTGTCTTGAGGCCAGCCTTTTTATTCTAGCAATCACATTAATGAGAGTTCTCCGGGAAGAAAGGTGATTCAATCGTTCAAGAAAGTCAGAACTAACACCACCCTTCGTCACAAATGTTTGAACTAGTCTGACTTCAGGATCTCCCACGAGTAGATTATTTGAGGAATTAGGAGGCTGGACACACCTCCGCCTCCTAAGAAACCACCACCTTATAAAAACATTGCTAAGCTACGTAATATGCTATCTGTTTCTGATGCAGAAAAGTTAGTTCATGCATTCATGACCTCGAGACTAGATTACTGTAATGCTTTATTAGCTGGTTGTCCTGCATCCTCAATAAACAAGCTACAGTTAGTCCAAAATTCCGCCGCTAGAGTTCTTACTAGATCAAGAAAATATGATCATATAACACCGATTTTATCATCTCTACATTGGTTACCTATAAAGTCACGTATTAATTACAAGGTATTGCTACTGACTTATAAAGCCCTAAACGGCTTAGCTCCAGTCTATTTAACCGATCTTCTATCGCCCTATAATCCATCGCGCTCTTTAAGATCAATAAATTCGAGGCTTTTGGTCATACCTAGGATATCCAGATCCACCAAAGGAGGGAGAGCATTTTCACATTTAGCTCCAAAACTCTGGAATAGTCTTCCGGATACTGTTCGTTGCTCAGACTCGCTCTCCCAGTTTAAAACTAGATTAAAGACGCATCTCTTCAGCCAGGCATTTATATAATACTTTTAATCTTACAGTTAAATCCGGTCTCTAGTTCATAAACGCCAGAGGAGAACTGGCCCCCGACTGAGCCCGGGTTCTCCAAAGGTTTTTTTTTTCTCCATTAGGTCACCTGATGGAGTTTTTCGGTTCCTTGCCACTGTTGCCTTTGGCTTGCTCAGTTGGGGATATTTGGGGATATTTAATTGAATTAATCAATCAACGATACCATTGATCAGCATTACCAAACATGGACGTTCCACTAGAAACAAACATTGATGTATTGTTTTAATTTATTACTGTGAAGCTGCTTTGATACAACCTATGTTGTGAAAAGCGCTATATAAATAAACTTGACTTGACTTGACTTGACTTGACACACTTCTCGTTCCCATAAAAATTTGGGTCCTGACATCCAATTTGTTGAAGATATGTCTGAGACAAGAAGACCTCTAGAAACATGATCAGCAGGATTTTCAGATGTATTGACATAATACCACTGGTGTGTATTTGTGATTTCCCTGATTAGCTGCACACGATTTGCAACAAACACATGAAACCTTCTGGCTTCGTTGTTGACATATGCTAGGACAACCTGCGAGTCAGTCCAAAAGAACTCCTGATCAATCTTCAGTTCCAGTTCAGCCTTTAACATAACACTCATTCTGGCTGAAACTACAGCAGCAGACAATTCCAGTCTCGGAATGCTTTTGATCTTGGTGGGTGCAACTCGAGCTTTGGCCATTACGTCAAATTGGCCATTACGACAAATTTACTCAGAGAAACAGATTAGTTTCCTATATTAAATTTGAAATGCTGGGTAAACCTTCATTCATAGCCACTTCCAGAATCAAATTTCAAGAATGGTTTTTCCTAGATAACGTAGTTACATTCATTTTTCTGGCAATACACTCAATCATTTTCATGCATTTATATATTTGGACTTAGGCAGTTTCAAATGTTGGCAGTGGAAATTATGTATAATTATAATCATTTCTTGGTAATTTGCGCACAATTGCAGTTCAACTGCTTCGTCTCACCTAAAGTAGGAGCTGCAGCCACACATGATGATCTTGTGCACTTGAAACTCTCTGTCATCTGATTTGATTATCTGATCGCCGTAAAAAAAAATTCAGGAGGTATTTCTTAGCGATGATGATTTTAATGTCGGCTATTTTTAGTCCAGTGCCTGTAAGTTATATAAGATTAGTACTGACCAAGTTCAGAGGCTGTCATATGTGGATCAACTTACTTTGTTGTGTATTTCAACAGTTAAAATATGAAAAATAACTTTTATATTGATTCAATGGATTAATTGCATTTTGGGGAAAAAGTGTCATGAATTTAAAACGAGGGAACAAATAAGTCGTCGTAACAACTAATTATTTAGATCAGTGGACAGGGCGCATAAGAACAAACAGTGAGAGAGCCCCGGCCGCGCGCGCGCGCACTCTCACCGCCTTCAAACAACACGAGCGCTGTATTGCTCTCTCTCCCTCGCGCATATCAACACAATAGTAAAGGTCGGAAGACCGATTGTGTTTTATAGATTAGTAGTTTGTTCATATAAAGTGTTTGATTAGCAAGTACATGTTTAGGAAATGCATGATACAAATTGTATGGGTTAATGTAACGGTAAACGGACTCGGGTAAAACTTGCGGGTAAAACTGTTGTGATGAAACTGCGCACGCGCGGGGTAAAACGCTGTGGCTCTTTGTCTGCAGACAGATATTATTGTGCTGCGATCAGTGGCGCGGATACTCATAGACATCATATAGATGTCTATGCGGATACTATGTTTGTTTCTGGCTCGCGCACAGCCTTCACTCTCGGACGCGCGCTTTCTTTGGATATTTGGACTCCCTAACTTAGGGAATACCTGTATCACACACATGCACACAGACACACACTAATAATTGTGTTGGTGACACCAACTGGCCTTATTTGGAATTGCGCCAAACATATCTTACAGCATTTCTTTTAAATATTTATATTTTTAAATAAATACGATTCAAATACAAATATGTAGCATACACATTTAAAAAATATTTGTTTAATGCAGATTGAAATCGTTAAAAAATATTCATATTACATCGGAGGCTATCATGACATGACACTGTCACTCATTCTGCACGTGCTGAAATTTGAGGCTGTCATTTAAGCTTTGAAATCAATCGTGAACAGTAGGTGATTGCAGCTTTATTACCAAGACATTGCGTTAGAATGTTTCATGTCGACATGGGTAGAGTGAAGAGAGGTAAAAAAATTAGAAAATGTGATTTATGGAGTAGATGTGGAGGATTTGCACAACTGATAAAAAAGTTCCAAGATGTCAACATAACGAAGAAGAAAACGAAATGGAGTTCTGAGGTATGGCCAGAACTGTCTATAGCTGTGTTCGGAATTAATAATGCACAATACCGTAAATGGCTTTATGTTGTGTGGACTGAAAATAGAAGAGGAGTCAGAACACATTTCATAAAAACAAAAAAATGTGACGATAAAGACAGCGATGGAGAGCGCGATGCAAAATCTGCGGCCTATCTGTCACCTGTTGTTGTAACAGACAATGATGGAGAGCATGATGGAGAGCGTGATGGAGAGCACGATGGAGAGCGCGATGCAACATCTGCGGCCTATCTGTCACCTGTTGTTGTAAAAGACAATGATGGAGACAGCGATGGAGAGAGCGATGGAGAGCGCGATGCAACATCTGCGGCCTATCTGTCACCTGTTGTTGTAACAGACAGCGATGGAGAGCGTGATGGAGAGCTTGATGGAGAGTGCGATGGAGAGCACGATGCAACATCTGCGGCCTATCTGTCACCTGTTGTTGTAAAAGACAGCGATGAAGACAATGATGGAGACAGCGATGGAGAGTGCGATGGAGAGCACGATGCAACATCTGCGGCCTATCTGTCACCTGTTGTTGTAAAAGACAGCGATGGAGAGCACGATGGAGAGCGCGATGCAACATCTGCGGCCTATCTGTCACCTCTTGTTGTAAAAGACAGCGATGAAGACAATGATGAAGACAATGATGGAGACAGCGATGGAGAGTGCGATGGAGAGCAAGATGCAACATCTGCGGCCTATCTGTCACCTGTTGTTGTAAAAGACAATGATGGAGAGCGCGATGGAGACCGCGATGGAGAGCGCGATGGAGAGCGCGATGCAACATCTGCGGCCTATCTGTCACCTCTTGTTGTAAAAGACAGCGATGGAGACAGCGATGGAGAGCACGATGGAGAGCGCGATGCAACATCTGCGGCCTATCTGTCACCTCTTGTTGTAAAAGACAATGATGGAGACAGCGATGGAGAGCACGATGGAGAGCAAGATGCAACATCTGCGGCCTATCTGTCACCTCTTGTTGTAAAAGACAATGATGGAGACAGCGATGGAGAGCGCGATGGAGAGCACGATGCAACATCTGCGGCCTATCTGTCACCTCTTGTTGTAAAAGACAATGATGGAGACAGTGATGGAGAGCACGATGGAGAGCACGATGCAACATCTGCGGCCTATCTGTCACCTCTTGTTGTAAAAGACAGCGATGGAGAGCACGATGGAGAGCGCGATGCAACATCTGCGGCCTATCTGTCACCTCTTGTTGTAAAAGACAATGATGGAGACAGCGATGGAGAGCACGATGGAGAGCAAGATGCAACATCTGCGGCCTATCTGTCACCTCTTGTTGTAAAAGACAATGATGGAGACAGCGATGGAGAGCGCGATGGAGAGCGCGATGCAACATCTGCGGCCTATCTGTCACCTCTTGTTGTAAAAGACAGCGATGGAGAGCACGATGGAGAGCGCGATGCAACATCTGCGGCCTATCTGTCACCTCTTGTTGTAAAAGACAATGATGGAGACAGCGATGGAGAGCACGATGGAGAGCAAGATGCAACATCTGCGGCCTATCTGTCACCTCTTGTTGTAAAAGACAATGATGGAGACAGCGATGGAGAGCGCGATGGAGAGCACGATGCAACATCTGCGGCCTATCTGTCACCTCTTGTTGTAAAAGACAATGATGGAGACAGTGATGGAGAGCACGATGGAGAGCACGATGGAGAGCGTGATGCAACATCTGCGGCCTATCTGTCACCTCTTGTTGTAAAAGACAATGATGGAGAGCGCGATGCAACATCTGCGGCCTATCTGTCACCTGTTGTTGTAAAAGACAGCGATGGAGACAGCGATGGAGAGCACGATGGAGAGCAAGATGCAACATCTGCGGCCTATCTGTCACCTGTTGTTGTAAAAGACAGCGATGGAGACAGCGATGGAGAGCACGATGGAGAGCAAGATGCAACATCTGCGGCCTATCTGTCACCTGTTGTTGTAAAAGACAGCGATGGAGAGCGTGATGGAGAGCACGATGGAGAGCGCGATGCAACATCTGCGGCCTATCTGTCACCTCTTGTTGTAAAAGACAGCGATGGAGACAGCGATGGAGAGCACGATGGAGAGCAAGATGCAACATCTGCGGCCTATCTGTCACCTGTTGTTGTAAAAGACAGCGATGGAGAGCGTGATGGAGAGCACGATGGAGAGCGCGATGCAACATCTGCGGCCTATCTGTCACCTCTTGTTGTAAAAGACAATGATGGAGAGCGCGATGCAACATCTGCGGCCTACACTCACAAAAAAAATTGTGTCTAAAAATAAGATTTATGTATTTAAATTGCATAACAAATTCCCATGCATTTGGATTACATAGTTTTAACATAAACCAATCAATAATCTGAATGTGATTCATATGTTTAAGTCATATCTAAATGAAACAGATAAGATGTATGTACTTGTATTAATAAACTGAATGTGATTTATATTTGTCAGTCGTATGTAAATGAAACAGGTAAGATTTATGTAATAGTACACAGAAAAACACCCATGTTAAATTAACACTGCTCAGTGTTCATATGTGTGCACACTACAGAGTTAAAGCGGTGTTGAAGTTAATGAGATAATTAACTGATGATTGAGCATTAATTATGAACACCTGCTGTTAACAAGCAGAATCACTGAAGGAAAGAGAAACACAAGAACTACAACTGACTTCAGACACAGCCTTAGATGAAATCAACTGAAGAGAAAAGAAGACATTAAATCTGTGAAGATCTCAGCAGAGGAGGATTAAACAACTCCACAAACAGCATTACCAGCTTCACTTATTACTAACCAGACTGACTTTATTTCATTTCCGTTTGAATGAAATCAATAGTTGTATTTTAAAGTCACCATGATGGTGGTTAGCGTTTGCTTTAGTTGGGCTCTTGACCATTGACTCTTTAATATAAAGTTTTCTCTGGCTGCTATAATTATGTGTTTATAAAACACGTTTGTTGCAGCGAAAAAGCCAAGAGAAAAAGAGATCAAGTGATATTGGCTGTTTATTGATGAAAGTGTAATCATCATATTGTGGCCTGAATCACTTATCTTTTTCAGTGTCTAATGCATTGATTATAGGGTTTATGTGATTTTGTTTTATTTATTATAGTAGCTGTGTGACCTGACAGCATTAGATCCAACAGTTAATCAAATAATATAAAGAATTTTAAAAACATTTAGTGCATTAAACTTTTTCTACATTATTAGACATCAAGAATCAGTGTATGACTCTCAACAATGGTGACAATCAATGAAATGCTTCATGCTGCAGTGCATGCTGGGTACCACCAATCAAAACTCACCTATATCTCCCAGCATGCATTGCGGCATTAATAAATTATACATCAGGATTTTTTGTATCTTTTGTCACCATTGTTGAGATTCATATGCTGTTTCTTGATGTCTGTGTGAGTCGAAGTAATGCCATAGATGAAAGGTTTTTGTGCACTAACTATTAAAAAAATATATATATTGTTTGATAAACAACACTGTTAGATTTCATGCTGTAAAATCAAATTGCTTCTGTTATGAATAAAACAATATTAAAAAGCATTAGACATTGAACAAGATCAGTGAATCAGGCAATTACATGATGATGACTTTGTCGTCATCATCATCATCAATAAACAGCCAACATCACCTGATCTCATTTTCTCTTGGCTTTTTTGCTGCAACAAACGTGTTTTATAAACACACAATTATAGCAGCCGAGAAAATGTTATATTAAAAAGTCAATGGTCAAGAGCACAACTAAAGCAAACGCTAACCACCATCATGGTGACTTTAAAATACAACTATTGATTTCATTAAAACGGAAATGAAATAAAGTCAGTCTGGTTAGTAATAAGTGAAGCTGGTAATGCTGTTTGTGGAGTTGTTTAATCCTCCTCTGCTGAGATCTTCACAGATTTAATGTCTTCTTTTCTCTTCAGTTGATTTCATCTAAGGCTGTGTCTGAAGTCAGTTGTAGTTCTTGTGTTTCTCTTTCCTTCAGTGATTCTGCTTGTTAACAGCAGGTGTTCATAATTAATGCTCAATCATCAGTTAATTATCTCATTAACTTTAACACCGCTTTAACTCTGTAGTGTGCAGACATATGAACACTGAGCAGTGTTAATTTAACATGGGTGTTTTTCTGTGTACTATTACATAAATCTTACCTGTTTCATTTACATACGACTGACAAATATAAATCACATTCAGTTTATTAATACAATTACATAAATCTTATCTGTTTCATTTATGTATGACTTAAACATATTAATCACATTCAGGAGTATTGATTGGTTTATGTTAAAACTATGTAATCCAAATGCATGGGAATTTGTTATGCAATTTAAATACATAAATCTTATTTTTAGACACAATTTTTTTTGTGAGTGTATCTGTCACCTGTTGTTGTAAAAGACAATGATGGAGACAGTGATGGAGAGCACGATGGAGAGCACGATGCAACATCTGCGGCCTATCTGTCACCTGTTGTTGTAAAAGACAATGATGGAGAGCACGATGGAGAGCGCGATGGAGAGCGTGATGCAACATCTGCGGCCTATCTGTCACCTCTTGTTGTAAAAGACAATGATGGAGACAGCGATGGAGAGCACGATGGAGAGCGCGATGCAACATCTGCGGCCTATCTGTCACCTCTTGTTGTAAAAGACAACGATGAAGACAATGATGGAGACAGCGATGGAGAGTGCGATGGAGAGCGTGATGCAACATCTGCGGCCTATCTGTCACCTCTTGTTGTAAAAGACAGCGATGGAGAGCGTGATGGAGAGCTTGATGGAGAGTGCGATGGAGAGCGCGATGCAACATCTGCGGCCTATCTGTCACCTCTTGTTGTAACAGACAACGATGAAGACAATGATGGAGACAGCGATGGAGAGTGCGATGGAGAGCGCGATGCAACATCTGCGGCCTATCTGTCACCTCTTGTTGTAAAAGACAGCGATGGAGACAGCGATGGAGAGCACGATGCAACATCTGCGGCCTATCTGTCACCTCTTGTTGTAAAAGACAGCGATGGAGAGCGTGATGGAGAGTGCGATGGAGAGCGTGATGCAACATCTGCGGCCTATCTGTCACCTGTTGTTGTAAAAGACAATGATGGAGACAGTGATGGAGAGCACGATGGAGAGCACGATGCAACATCTGCGGCCTATCTGTCACCTCTTGTTGTAAAAGACAATGATGGAGACAGCGATGGAGAGCGTGATGGAGAGCGCGATGCAACATCTGCGGCCTATCTGTCACCTCTTGTTGTAAAAGACAGCGATGAAGACAATGATGGAGACAGCGATGGAGAGTGCGATGGAGAGCGCGATGCAACATCTGCGGCCTATCTGTCACCTGTTGTTGTAAAAGACAATGATGGAGACAGTGATGGAGAGCACGATGGAGAGCACGATGCAACATCTGCGGCCTATCTGTCACCTCTTGTTGTAAAAGACAGCGATGAAGACAATGATGGAGACAGCGATGGAGAGTGCGATGGAGAGCGCGATGCAACATCTGCGGCCTATCTGTCACCTCTTGTTGTAAAAGACAATGATGGAGACAACGATCAAAAGCAACCGCAACATCAAAAGAAGACATATAGAAGCACAAGGCCAGGACCCAAGTCCTTTACAATGTACATATCCACACATAAATGGAGAAAGATAAGGCCTTTGCCAGGTAGCAGAAAATTGCAAAAATCATGGACACATGTCATTTATGAAATATTTCGGAAAACAAATCCCTGCTGCACACTTGTTTTTAAATACCAGCACTTAAAGGTCACTCACAGTCATAAGTATCCATTTATGACAGTTAAGGCATCATGTTCCTTCAAAACTTGCAATGCGCATTATATTTTCCGTATTACACACAAACCATTGGGCTGTGACAAACAAATTCCAATTCAGGTGACAAGAATGGGTAAGGTAACACATTTGAAACCGGAGATAAGGTCCCGGCCAGCTAGTTACCAGAAGAGAGGCAAGATTGCCAAAGAAGTGGTACAAGGAGTAAGCAATGTGTACTACAAAAATCTCAGGGAAACACCAGTTCCTGAGTTGATGGCTGGAAACATCACTAGAAGTTTAAATAAAAACATACTTAAAGGTGCATTAAGCAACTTTTCATGTTAAAAATACCTGTTTTTCTAACCCATACATGCTTAAACAATTGCCTGATGGGCTGAATGAGCCCTTCTCTGATCACTGCGATTGCCTCTATAATCCTGTACAGTAAAATAAATAAGAGGGATTCGGGCCGAATCTGAGACTGGGCGTGACGTCATGCGCGTTCAGTTGCAGTGTTGCAGTTTCATTTGTCGCCAGAGGCGGGCATAGTTCTGCAAAAACTCAGAGACTTGCTCTTTGCACCTTTAAAGTAATTTCTAGTGAAATTAAAAAAAGCTGCAGACTGCATGATGATGTGATCGTTGACACAGAAAATTATGAAAGACACAGATCTGTCATACAGATTTTGGCCAGGATATGTCCAACATCTGCAAGTGGATCCATTTGGAGTGCATCTTTATACTGAGACAGGACTGGACATCCTTGTTCAACATCTCAGAAAAGGAAATCCTGTTACCCTGTATTTGGATGCTACTGGAGGGGTTGTGAGTCGAGTTCCAAGTCAGGCAAAGAGAGTGCTGTACTACAGCATCAACCTACCAGGGCATGGAAAAGACAAGCCTCCTCTTCCTGTGTCTGAAATGATACCAAATGACCACACGATCCCAAACATTTCTTTCTGGTTGCATCAGACTGTAACAAAGTTACGTAAACTCACTGTCTACAACATACACCGGGTTGAAACTGACTATAGTTGGGCGCTCATCCAGAGTGTCCTATTGTCTTTCAACAAACAAGACATACATACCTACCTAAAGGACAGCTACAATTTAGTTACAGGAAACGACACCATGGCAGACTTCAGGAGACTAACTATTCTAGGGATGCACCGAATCCAGGATTCGGATTCGGATTCGGCCGAATCCTGGGCTTTTTGACGGGGTTCGGTTTCGGCCGAACCTTAGATTTTTTTCCCACCGAACCGAACCCTAGGCTTGCGCTACGCTTGTCGACGTTACGCAGCCGTATACGTGAAGGTGTTTACATAGGACCGTTCGAATGTAGTAGGCTGTGAGAATCTGAAAATGGAACTCGTAAGCAAAAAAGTTTTGTTTGGCAGTACTTCCAACCAAAAGAAGGCGATTCAAATCGAGCTTTATGTTCAGTTTGCAATGCCAATTTGTTTCGTGGTGGCAAGGACCCTAAGCAGTACACAACATCGCCGATGTTAAAACATTTGCGTCTAAAACATCCAAAAGAATAGGAGTTGTGCATGAAGGAATCTACAGACAGCAGCCAAAATGCAGCAACTTCAGGTACGGCAGCTGGACAGTCACAGCTAAATCTCTCATTTCATGTGAAAGGTTAGAGCTTTTCCGTTAATTTAATTATGATGCTGGAGATGTGTGTGATCTTCCGTGATATTTTTCGTTTTATTTGGCTACTGTTTTAATCGTAGCCTACTGTTATAAACGAAAACTAAACAGCCTAGCCTACTATCCATGTTTAGCCTATTGAGTAAATGTTCAATAACATTAATTTCAGTTAAATCACCAAACATATTCTGATTTAAAAAAAAGAAAAACACTTTTCTTTGCATTGTTGCACTTTTATTGACAGATTTTGGTTTGAACTTGGGTAAGCATAGGTAATTGTCAAAATAGTTTTTCCCACTTGTCATCCTGGCATAGGCCCAATGTTTCTGCTTATTCTTTTTTTATTCTTTTTTTATTAATTTTTTTTTTACAGTTAATAAAATAAATAAAGTAAAATGAAATAAAAATACACTGCTGTGGACGTTGTTTACTTCATTAATGTGTTTTACTGTGGATGCGATATAGGATTCGGTATTCGGCCGAATCTTAAACAGTGGATTCGGTATTCGGCCGAACCCAAAAAATCTGGATTCGGTGCATCCCTAAACTATTCTTCACCAATGTTCTGCCCATATAATTAAGGCAGTCCATGGAGCAATTGGCAGAAGAACAGCAGACAAGGGCTTGAAAGAGTTCGCTACTCACTGTGTGGCACAACTAATGAACACCACAAGTCTGAAGACGGCATTAGACATTTTTGAGTGCATTTCACGAGTTCACACTTACAAATAAGTCAGATAGAATAAATGCGTATTTGGCGTGCTGTCCGATTTGGCCCGAACCGTATTCCTGGCTGTGAAAGAACAAGCCAAGAGTGAGGAGTCGGGCTGGTGGAGGGATGCTGAAAACTGTCAAGGAAGTTAGATGAGTTGACAGAGTGAATATATATATGCTTCCTCTCATGCTGATAGGGTAGACATGGTAATTGTTTGATGAGTTGATTGATTGATTGCTTGATTATTTGAACGTGCTCCTCCCGAACTTTGTTAATAAAACATCATGTGCCATGTCTTTTACACCAAATCAAACACACAGTGTGTAAATCAGTTTCTTCAAAAACTCCATGGCCACATTCGTGGAACAGAAATTCCACAAGACGCTCTGGATGAGAAGCAGGCAGTGGACGACTACATCCCTCCAGAGGCAAACACAATATTGGCCAGGTCACCATTTACTAAAGAGTTTACTACTGTACTTGAGGCTGTCATGTCTATTCAAGATCCTGCGGAAGAAACAGAAATTGACAGTAACAAATATCATTGTCCAGGGATCCTGGATATTCTGATGAAAGACTACATGCCAATTTTTCCACTCTGGTCAGGGATAATACTTGGTGATTTGAAAAGATTCAAAGACAGAGAGTTTATCACAGATGACCTACAGAAAACACATGACAAACTGTCATGCTGAAAACTGGTTCTGTATTGTCAAAGACAAAATCCTGCAGAAAAAACTGTACCATCGCCCAGCAACATTTATAAAAAAAATGAATACGTCATTGCAGGGAAGGTACAGAGAACACATCCTGCAACATGACCTTCCAGACAGAATGTTACAGAAGCGTTTAAATGTGAAACAACACAGTTTGGAGGACTTTGAGGAAAAATGGGCCAAGAAGAGCGTGTGTGACCGAAAAGAAAAAAAACCCAAGTACTTTCATACCCCAGAAGTTATACCTTCTCTTAAAGAAAAGGTGAGTAGTATGGCCATTAATAAAGATTACATACATGACCATACAAAAACAATGTATTATTATAAGTATTTATAATATTAACAAAAAAGTGAATTGTTACACATTGCATCACATCCTTAATTTCTGCCTGTCCTCGTAGGCATCAAAAGATTCTGTCAGAAAGCCAAAGTCGACAGTAAAGAAGACTGACAATGTCAGAGTTGTGTCTGACACTTCCCAGGTAAGACTAAGTCAACTTAAGGCAAATTCAAGGCCACGACAACTTTTTAAAGTGTATAAATACCCTAACATTAGTAAAGTTTTTCACAACAACATGCAAATGTTGCCTCTCTTCTGTTTTCTCATCATAGACATCAAAAGCTCCTGTCGGACGGCCAAAGTCGACAGTAAAGAAGACTGACAATGTCAGAGTTGCGACTGACACTTCCCAGGTAAGACTAAGTCAACTTAAAGGAGAACTCCGGTCAATTTTAACATTGAGCTCATTTTTTTTGTACATTTGGAGTGCTGTCAATACAGAGAACAACGACAAAAATCGGTGTTGCCTACACCGAGTTATTCTATTTTTAAAATTTGCACCCTGTTGACTTCAATGGGGCAAGTTTTAAACCTGCTTTTAGCCTCTTAACATCCTTGATGTGTCATTACAAGTGCACAGAAAATGTGAGTGATTCCTTCAGAGTGAACACGAGTGGATCTGACTGCAGTAGATGTGAAAGATATGTATAAAAATGATGTTATTTAAGCCAGCGCAAATACCTGTTTACATCCTGTTTTCGGTTGAAGTCCAAAGTAGTCGATTGCCGAGTTCACGCGCATAGGTTTAGTTACCTATGATCACGCGCGTGAACTCGGCAATCGACTACTTTGGACTTTGGACATAAAAAATGTGCATGTTATATGTGAATGTACTTCTGTTAAAGGTTAATTCCACTAACATGAAAATGTAGTTACTTGTAAGTTGAGTTGTCAACTTAAATTCCCTTTCTATGTTCCCTGTAAATGTTATTACCTCCGGCCGACACCGCTGATGTGTTTGTTTGAAACATTCACTGTTTAACACAAAACAACTTGATTACATCTCTGCATAAAAAAATAATATAAAAATACGGATCAATTCTTGTCACTATAAGTATATACAAATACATTTTATTCAGCTTTGTACTCCTAGACATTAATAAATACATGATGTGTGGTTGTGGAACTTAGTATAAAGTAAGCAATTCTTTATACAAAGTCTTTATAAAGTTAACTGTCTATACTGTATATGTTCATGAAAATGGACACAAAGTAAAACCAGCACAAAGGAATTTATTGGTGTGCAGTGAATCTTGATTCTTTTTCTCTCCAATTTAATTTTCATAGGCTTTTTGGAATTCGAAAGACAGAGAAGTTGTGGTTGCAGTAATTCAATCAATTGACAAGGATGTCTCTTATACACTCCGTCTGACTGAATTCAAAAGCCTGAAACCACACAACTGGTTGAAAGGGGAGGTAATCATATGTCTACTACAGTACCAAACATTGATATACTCCAGTTACATAAATAATGATTATAAATTAACCCCCACTAAATGCCAAAATGGTACATTTTAACAAACATTTTAGGATGCATTTTAATATTTGTACTAGTAGAGTTTTATGTGAAACAACGCATGAAGCTATTTGTGTACTTGAAAGGACAATATACAGAAAGTGATTAATCTTATAATTAAAATTACATGTTTGATGCATACTGTGGATTTATATATTCATGTTAATATAATGTTAAACAGTTACTATACTGTGCATGAAGTTTTACTATCACTACTGGTAGGCTAATGAGTAAAGATATTGACAAATATTTGTTTATTTGTTATAATACATTTTAAGGTAATACATTTCATTTTATTTAATAATTGCAGATTATTGAAAGTTACATCCAAGCACTGTTGAATTCACAACCAAATGGAAGACATTTTTTTTTTTATTGAACCACTACTCTGCCGGTGTGGTTGTGTTTGGGGAGAGGTCTGAATTGCCAAGGCACAGTTTCCGAAAGGTTAGACTTTACAGTTGTTATTTAGTGCAAAATTAAAAAGGTCAGACAGACAAGTTTAATAATATTTCATCTTGTTTACAGGTCAACTTTGACAAATATGATGCCATGATTGGCTTCATGCAAGTGCATAAAAACCACTGGAAATTTCTGGTGTGTAAAACCATTTCCAAATCATAGTTAATTACTTATGTACATAGACAAACTAACTAACTGTTAAACTAACCAAACTAAATGTTTTTACAGTATCTCGATAAGAAATTGAAGAAAGTCTTTGTGGTGGATCCCCAAGGGATAGATGAAGAAGAAGAATCTAAACTTGCTGCTGCAAGATTCAGGTATTGTATTATAATATTTCTCTTTTTTTATGATCACACAGTACATTATTAAGTAGTGTTATTATCAACTTTGGTGACAGTTTAGTGAAATGATACCTGGTTATAAAGTCAATAACATACAATTCTCATACGCATGTAGAGAATACTTCAAAATGCGGCAGGAACTTCATGGTAAGACCGACTGGGTGGATGTGACATGGACACATGGTGTCTTGAACCACAGCATACAGCAAGATGGTTGCAGCTGTGGAGTTTATGTCATGCAGGTACAAAATTTATTTAACCTTGAAACAAGACAAAATTTTACATAACCTCGACAGTGTAATATTTAAATTTCTTTATTCTGCTATGGCTAATGTATTTTGAAAGTTTATTTACTGCTATTTATGTTACCAAACAGATGGCTAAGGAGGTGGTGGAGGCATTTCCAGTGACACCATCTGAAATAATGATACCTTCCCGTATGCGTCTCCTGTCCAAGCTACGTAAGGGGGTGGCTGGAATAATCCTAGAAGCATCAGGTATGTATTGTAAGCACACATCTTGCACTGATCCTTCAGTGTGAGTGCTCTTTTACTACACATGGGCATGAAAAGCCAAGGCTCCCACAAACTGATCTATAGTCATTTTTGAGTGGTGAGTTTGATTTGTATTATTATGTTGGCTTTACAATGGTAATGAAAACATACTGTTTAAATATTTATTGGTTATTATAATGGCATCAAGCATTTGTCTTTACATATGACCTAATTAAAATATTTTGATTTCTACCCTGAAAAGGAATGAAGAATTCACTATTTGTATATACTATAGTAACATATTTATAATTTAAAAGTTAAGAGACTACAATATATAAACCATGAAATAACTATAAAATTTGCAATTGATTTGGAAACACTTTATTTCTATTTATACGTATTATAAAGTGTAAATCATTTTTACTGAGTACAAAAATAATAATAATAAAAAAGTAGCTGAATTACATCTTATTACAGTTTTCAGAAATTGTATTACAAATATTAACTTGATCATAATATAAGATTATTTCTTGTCTTGTTATTGTAAGCCATTTCAGTTTTATTGACTTACCAGAAGAAATTTGATTGGCTGCCGTTTATGTAGCCAATTCATTTTGGACGTGTTAGAAGAAGATGCATTCGTTTTTAGCACCCCCAATTATCTATCTATCTATCTATCTGTCTATCTATCTGTCTGTCTGTCTGTCTGTCTGTCTGTCTGTCTGTCTGTCAAAAATCTGAACAGTTCAAATAGAGCACTGCTTTGCAAAAAATTTATTTACAGTTTTCAACCCCAAGGATCATTGCTACTTTTGTGGACAAGAGTCTCCTATTGGACTTGTGGGTCGGAATACATGGGTTTGTGTCCTTTTCTAAGTACATTTTATTATTAAATTATATATTAGAAATAGATCTCAAGTGTTAAATTATTAAAAGTACTTAAATAATTAGTATGCAGATAATTATGTAATTAGTATGCAGTTAAGTTTGAAATAACTTTATAGCAAATGTTCTGTAGTACTTTTCTAGACAGTTTTTCTCTGTCGCTTTGATACATTTCTCGAATCATCCTCTACATTTGTAAAACACTAAGTGCATTTCTCAAAACAATTCGTACAAATACAGTAGCAAAACACCATGGATTAGCCAAAAGCCAGTCTCTTGCTCATAATCCTTAGTTTATCTCTCAAAAGTCAATATCTGTGTCAATGAACATGTCAGTGCCATCAGACAAGTCCTTGTGTCATTGTGTACGGATAAGACAGTCAAATTGCTTAGTCGTGTTGTTAATATAACAGTGTACTCTGGAGGGATAATATAATGTAAACTATGGCAACCATTTTGATGACAGTTACTGTATTGAAATTTACAAAGCTGCACTTCTGTATGTCATATATCCATTTGAAAAGTACAAATTTACACACTACGGTGTGTGAGTTATTGACTGAAAGAGACTGGACAGGATTCAGTTACACTTTTACTAGTGGTCAGGCAAAAAAAAAAAAAAACACATTAAAATATTATTAGAAATAGGGGCACAAAGGCGAAAACACAACATTATCAAGGAAAACACAGAAAAGACCCCTTAGGCAGAACTTTGCTTTTGCATGCAACAGCACTGTGTATACTTGAGGGTTGAAGTATATATTGAAGGTGAAACTTTGAGCTATTTCAGAGAAATGGTTTATCATTGGTTGATCTACATTATCTTCAGCAGTGAAAATCAAGATTCACCTGCACAATTCATCAATTCATGGCACATTTACAAAAAGTATAATTGAAATGTGTAGAAAATATGCTTGTTTATGACAACTATTAGATCAACCATTTTGCATTTAATGCCTTATATAATGAACTAATGACTAGATGTTTTGAGGGGTAAGACTATTGCACAGATAAATATGTAATACATTTTAAGCAACATGGCATTAGCAACTGATAATGTAGGAAACCGCAGACAATTGTACATAATCAATAGCATGACTGTACTAAAGCTTTCACAACTTGTTCAAAAGAATGACAAACTAGTTTTATAATACGAACAAGTGAATAGAGGATGTGGAGGTTGAACAAGTAGTTTTGAGAATTTCATTTCTGATCTGAGAAATGCACCAAAGCTGTGAAAAACTATGTAAATAAAGATAAAATAGTTTCATTAGTTTCATTGTTTTCAGGTTGAAAATAATATTACTTTATTATTCATGTCGCAAGATGTTTTTTATTAAAGTTTATTTGTAAATGAATGTTCGATTTAATATAAAAGTATACAAAGTTTAATTGTCACAATTTTCCCTCACCAGATTCAGTGCAGCACATGCGAAAGGTGGTATCACTCTGTCTGTGTCAACATTCCAAAAAGAGACATTCAAACATTTAAGAATATTCTGTGGTTGTGTGCATTCTGTAGGTAAAAACTACAAAATCGGTTGAAATTGTACCTGTACAAAAAAAAAATGTTTACTCTGTTATGTTTTTTTTTTAAATGTTTTATGTTGTTTGATCAGTTTGTTCAATCTCCTCCAATTTACATAAACACGAGTTCTGTCAAAATGGCTGTTGTCCTGAACATTTTTTTGGGTGAAATCTCTGAATTTTAAATCAAACAGTATATATATATATATATTATATACTGTTATATAAAATATTATTAGAAATAGGGGCACAAAGGCTAAAACTAAAAATAATATATATATATATACTGTGTATATATATATATATATATATATATATATATATATATATATATTATTTTTAGTTTAATATCAAGTCAAGTAACCGTTATATATACAACACTTTTTACAATTCTGATTGTTTAAAGAAGCTTTACTTTAAAATTCCTCTACTTAATGACACTGGTTTGATGTCTCTGTCTAACTCATGGACAAAGCTATTACAAAAAAAGTGTTAATTTTGGACATGCAATACCCCATTTCAGCCAGTAGGGGTGAAAGTAGAGCAGTAGGGGTAAAAATAGAGGTTGTGAAAGTTGTCCCCTGTCCTCCTCTACTTAATGACACTGGTTTGATGTCTCTGTCTAACTCATGGACAAAGCTATTACAAAAAGTGTTAATTTTGGACATGCAATACCCATTTCAGCCAGTAGGGGTAAAGGAGAGGTTGTTAAAAATGCCCACTGAGGCCCCCTACCGAACTGCACTGGTCTCATGTCAATAGGCCCTTTAAAATTAAAAAGCTATTACAAAAACACACCCTCTGCGTTTTCCTTAAAAACGAAGAAAAAGTGCACTTTCCCCACCAGTGTTGCCAGATGTACGATAATTATCGTATTTGTACGATAATTTTGACCTCTGTACGATGTACGATCAATAATGGAAAAAATCCTATAATGTACGATAATTTCAGAACTGTGTGACACTTCAAATGATGGTCGTTGTAATAGGGCTTCTCATAGATCTAGCTGTGGATTCTACGTCTACCGGGGGAAGAACGTGTAGAGAGAGGGAGCGAGAGACCTTGTGTGTGTGTGCTAGTGTGCCTCACGTAAGGACCTAACCAATCAATTGTAAGTGCGGGCGGAGGGGGGCTTTTATCTATAGCCTACTCCCGAATCAGAACCGAGAAGAGAAAAGTCAGAAATGACTTTGTGCAGGTTGGGAAGTCTGTCATTTTCATGTCGTTGACTCGTGTACGATAATTTTCTTCCAAATACGATAATTTTGAGCTTCTGGTACGATACTTGGACATTTCCAATCTGGCAACACTGTTCCCCACGGTCCCTTACTCGCATCTCCGTCAAGAGCGAGCTTTCCCGGCGAAACTCACATTGCGGCAGCTTTTGAGGGACAATGCGTATTATATAGAGCGAAAATACGGAAAAATAAGTTTGTGAAACATTGTTAGCCTTGCCTTTTTAGAGGCAATAGGGTTTAAATAATTTTTGGCCAAGTCGTTTAGGAGGCCATTTTTCAGCGAATGTCCGGGGAATATCGAAAACAAAACTAACTTTACCCCGCTACACGGGCGATTTATTAAATACATTGTCATGCAAATTGTATCTCACGCCATCCTTAAAAATATTCTTGTTTGCCGTAACCCAACCGACCCTGTCAATTTAGTACCGACCAAGCGGCAACCTCCCCGTCTCTCTCTTGAAACCAACACGGAAGTGAGTTAAACTGCAATTCATTAACTGGCCGCTTGGCCTGGCTGCAGAAGTGAGTCAAATCTGTATCTCCCTCATGTTAAAATTACCAACTTTACAGCAGAAAAAAAACATGTTTACAGCCTGGTTCTCTATGTTGCTTTGGTCTATACAGATAATTTTGCCCTTCATAACAACTGTGAGGGGGGTGAATTTTTTTATAACTCATCCGTTAGTTGATTAATATTTAAATTTAAGGGTGTGGCCACTTGAGTGACAGGTGGATTCCCGCTGATGTCAATGCTAGCCGTTTGTCTGCTGTTACTAGCCGTCACTTCACCTCAGCAAATGTTAGCTGCTGAACTTGCCTTCTCTGCTGTGTTTGTGCTTTTTTTCGGGATTATTTCATACAATTTAATATTTGGGTACAAAGCCCTTTGGATTCAGTCGTTATCGTCGAGTATCGTTTGAGAGAACAACCAGCGCTGTATTTCAGTTGTTTTCCTCTGTGAACATGCACTAATGGATGTCTGACAATTTCGTTGCTTTTGGGGGTTTTCAAATTTAAAACGTCAATAAAGGCTCGTTCGTTCTGCTCTCGCGGAACAGATGGATTATAATATGCTTATGTACCGTCAGATGAAATCATGCAGGCGTCGGCGCTTTCTCCGTCCGTGCAATAAATGCACATCCATGAATGAGCGCGGATTTTCTAGCGCATTTACTTGAACTTCAAAGGCAATATCTATGGTTTAACGGTTTAACCCATTTGAGAGGCGGCCAAAATCAGAATTTAAAATGGACTGAATAAGCTCTCTACGAACTTGACGAGCGATGCCGCGCTGACGGACCATGAAAGAGTGACTGACATGTATACACATAAATCACTGTCACACACAAACACTCTCGAAGTAATACACAGTCTCACTTGTAGCCATGTATTTTAACTATTATAATATTTCGAAGGGCAAAAACAGGAACTTTTAATTGGCTTTACATCATCAGCTAACTCGATCACGTCGAGCTAGGTGATTTCAGATAGCCAGGCTCATATCTATGGCCAGGCTACTCAGCTCCACTCACGCCCCGCCTGTTTGCCTATTTTCTGCAGATTTTCTGTTATCCGGGAGTGACGCAAGGCCAAGATGGCGACGGACGGCTCCGCCCACTTTAGGCTTCAAAAATGCTCTTCAGAAACCTACGGGTGACGTCACGGACACTACGTCCATATTTTTTTTACAGTCTATGGTACCGACCCAATTATTATTATTTTTTTCCTTTTTAGTCTGACCGACTTGCCGGTTGTAAACTTGCGTTAATACCGACCGATTTACAGCAACTAAACCCAAAGAATTCACGACGTTTTTAATGCAATATTTTGCTCATTATAATGTATGTTTTTATAGGGCAGTCACAATCATAGTTATTAATGTTCTGCATTGAAGCTAATGATCATCACATATTGTAACTTTTAATTCAAAATCAAAGCTACAATTAACACTGTCTGTAAAAGACAGACTTACAATCGGTTAAATGTACTGTTATGTTGATGAAATATTGAAAAAAAAATCTACTTTAGAAAAAATGGGTGGTGATGACCAGCCTGACCAGCTAAAACCAGCTAAGCCCAACAATGACCAGCTAAGACCAGCCTGACCAGCTAAAACCAGCTAAGACCAGCTAAGCCCAACAATGACCAGCTAAGACCAGCCTGACCAGCTAAAACCAGCTAAGACCAGCTAAGCCCAACAATGACCAGCTAAGACCAGCCTGACCAGCTAAAACCAGCTAAGACCAGCTAAGCCCAACAATGACCAGCTAAGACCAGCCTGACCAGCTAAAACCAGCTAAAACCAGCTAAAACCAGCTAAGCCCAACAATGACCAGCTAAGACCAGCCTGACCAGCTAAAACCAGCTAAGACCAGCTAAGCCCAACAATGACCAGCTAAGACCAGCTAAAACCAGCTAAAACCAGCTAAGCCCAACAATGACCAGCTAAGACCAGCCTGACCAGCTAAAACCAGCTAAGCCCAACAATGACCAGCTAAGACCAGCCTGACCAGCTAAAACCAGCTAAGCCCAACAATGACCAGCTAAGACCAGCCTGACCAGCTAAAACCAGCTAAGCCCAACAATGACCAGCTAAGACCAGCCTGACCAGCTAAAACCAGCTAAGCCCAACAATGACCTGCCTGACCAGCTAAGACCAGCCTGACCAGCTAAAACCAGCAAAGCCCAACAATCACCAGCTAAGACCAGCCTGACCAGCTAAAACCAGCTAAGCCCAACAATGACCAGCTGAGACCAGCCTGACCAGCTAAAACCAGCTAAGCCCAACAATGACGCTAAGACCAGCTAAAACCAGCTAAGACCAGCCAGGCTGACCAGCTAAAACCAGCTAAGCCCAACAATGACCAGCTAAAACCAGCTAAGACCAGCCTGACCAGCTAAAAAAAGTGTTCAAAACCCCTCTAAAACCAGCCTGATAAACCAGCTATGACCAGGCTGGGAGACCAGCCAAAACCAGCCTGACCATCTTAGGCTGGTTTAAGATGGATTTTTCAGCAGGATCGCTGGCTTATGTTAATTTAGCCTATTCAGCCTCCCAGGTATATGTTCTTTATGCTATTGTGTAGCTGAATAACTGTTAATGTGTTGCGTTAACATACCGGACACCTACTCAGCCTGTTGTTCTGTGTGCTACTGTGTAGTTGAATAGCTTGCCTTTCCAGATTAAAACTCTGTTCTTGGATTTTGTGAAATAAATTTCTAAATAAATGCGACTTATAGTCCAGTGCGATTTATATATGTTTTTTTTCCTCTTCATGACGCATTTTTTGACTGATGCGACTTATACTCCGGAGCGACTTATAGTCCAGAAAATACGGTAACCATAGCATGGTTGTGCATAAAGCCAGAACGACCTCTAGTATAACTTGCGTTACTTTTCCTCACGTCAATGATGAAAAAGAATTCTTTACCTTGTAACATAAATCTGTGCTGCGACGGATCACAAGTGATAGTTTTAAAGACGCAATTGGACGAAGTCGAACTGGAAGCCATGTTAATCTTGGAATAATACGGCCACCGTAGGAGTTAAAACGCCCTCGAAATTGAAAGGAACAGAAACTAATATTCACTGGGTAGTCATATACAATTGCACCGCTAGATGGGGGAAAATATCACACAGTGTAGCTTTAAGGACCATGTTGAAAAACATGTTTTTTGAAAAAGTTTTTTTCTTAAACACACCAAACCAACAATTAATAAAAACACAGACAAAAACTGATTTTGCACGGGCACTTTGCACTAGTCTACAACCAAACCAGATAAGAGACTCAATCAACCAAGCCAACAGATCTCTACTCTCATCTTCAACCACTCACCTGCTCATCTGCTGAATTGTATCTTGTGCCCAATAAATTCTGTTTACAAACTTTACCTGTTTGCATTCTTCTGTCCTGACAGTTAGGCAATGTTTTCTCAATCAAATCATAAAATTTCCTATTGATTCAACAGAACGCGTGAGCTCACTAGGGAATACCAATATGGCGGTGTGGTGGCTTCACTGTTTATGACGTCATGAGCTATCCAGACATTCTATATAGATCAGTGGTCACGCCCCTTCATAACCGCGAGCTCTATTCAGATGTAAATATTAACAATGGCGTCAATTTCAAACCATTTCGAGCCTGATTCAGACCCTGACAATGTTAACGAACAAGAAGATTGTGCAGAACGGATTTTCACGAGTACCGATTTCACAGGGAGTTTTTTTGTATTTTTCTTATAGATATGATGTTATCCACCATTTAATCATATATGTTGGAAAACTATGGTAATACAAAAAGTATTCGATCACAAAATCATGTATAACACACTGTTTCCAACGACTGGACCAGATTTTGAACACCGACTGAACACAACTAGTTGTCTCTGGCACGTCGCGTTTGGGCATTATCAGTTGTAAGTATCAAATTACATTCAAGTCAAGTCATCTTCATTTATATAGCGCTTTTAACAATGTTATGCAAAATGACAAAATGACAAATCCTTTATTAATTCAACTAAATAATAATACCATCATTTGTAGTAAGACATTACTATATGTAACGACAACGATTATTGGGGTTATGTAACGATTACTATATGTAAACAACACTGGATGTTGATAACTCTTATAGACTAGTTCAATCCAAATAACCCATTTCAAATAGGCAAGATAACCTCAATTCACTCAAACGATACCTATGAATCAATTTCTATTATCAATTACCATTATGACTCAGTTATCACAAACACAGTTCAAATTGACATTTGAAACCTTCAGTTCATTCAAACACAGTTTGGTTCACTCTATATCAGTGAAATGTTCGTGTGTGTGTGTGTGTGTGTGTATGTCTGTGTCAAGTCAAGTCATCTTCATTTATATAGCGCTTTTAACAATGTAGATTGTTTCAAAGCAGCTTCACAGAGATAAACGTATAATTTAAGGTAACAGAGATTGTTTTGGCTTTATAGCGGTTCTTTAATAAAGTTATATTCCAGCTAAAATTAGTTTTGAATGATTAGCTTCCATCGCAACGATTATTTGTTATTAAATTAGGGGGCCGCTAAGACGACACCATTCTCTCTACACAGACTTTAAACGCGAACCTGTGAGAAACGCTGATGGCGTTCACATGCGCATTAAGAATTGGTTCTATAGTTATGTGCGTTTGAATATATGTGCGCAGGTTTGTAATTCCCTACAAAACAAGCCTAAACAAAGTACTGGTGTTTCCTTATAATTTTGATACAGAATTTTATTTTATCAATTCGGGGTAGGTACGCGAATTGAGTTTCCCGACAACGCTTTATCTGTAGAGTGGTAAAGGGATCCTCCATAGGGAGAGACTAGTTGGCACTTCAGCACTGCGTTGACATCGGGTCCAGGCGCAGGTCCTTCATCAGATCTGGATACGGCCTGGATCCGGCAGGCTGCGGGAAAACCTCGGGATAAACAAAGACACTAAAATTAGCGTAGATGCCATTCTTCTTATGATGTAACAAGTACATCAGGATTTATGAGAAGTGCTCCCGGTTCCAGCTGACCTAATCTATGCAGCCTAACATTGAATTCTATAGAAGAAAAAAAAGTCTATAATGTATTATGTGAATGCTAGGTCAAAGAGATGCGTCTTTAATCTAGCTTTGAACTGACAGAGTGTGTCTGCTTCCCGGACAATGTTAGGAAGACTGTTCCAAAGTTTTGGTGCTAAATAGGAAAAGGATCTACCGCCAGCAGTCGACTTTGATATTCTAGGTATTATCAACTGGCCGGAATTTTGAGATCGCAATAGACGTGTAGGACTATAATGCGTTAAGAGCTCGCTCAAGTACTGCGGAGCTAAACCATTTAGTGCTTTGTAAGTAATCAGCAATATTTAAAAATGTATTCACCTTATTCCGGAAGTAGCACTGGGTGGCGCCATGCGCGTAATCTCACTTCCTGGTTTAGCTACTTAGCGCTTTGTTTGCCCTGGTCCAATCTGTAATTATCTGTCTTGATATATGTAGATAGACTATAATATTATAGCCAAATGCGTTGGCCTATGGTTATTAACAACTGCTGCAACGTACTAAAGTACATTTCACTTGAAGCTTTTGAAACAATGCCACAATCAAATTATTTAATAGCTGTGTCTTTCTAATAGCTATTACTTAGTTATGAAGATGTGCACAAACACTACTACATGTAAAGTTTGAAACATTATTACACCACAGTTTGTTTGCTTAATCACCAGATACATTTGCAGTGTATAGCCAACAGATGAGAAAACAAGTAATAAAAACTCTGTGAGTGTTTTAGCGCAATTTTCTCACGTCATGGGATCACAACACTAAGAGATAGTAAATGAAAGAGAAAATATAAAAATACCCCAAATCGCACGAAAATAACACCCAAAACACACATAATTAAATCGTGCATTTATTAGAACTAGTTTCGGTGAAGAAATGTCACTTTTCAGTGGAAAATGAATAGGAATTGTATTCTGTATTGGCGAAATATTTTAGTAACATGATAATTACTCATGATAATTATATATTTCTCCAAATATACAATAATAGTTTTATAGGTGAAAAGGCAAAATTTTTCTTATTTCTCTTCATATAAAGTTTTAATTAATTTTTGTAGCATAAAGGAAAGATTTTTGATCAATTCTTTTTTTCTAATATTATTTTAAATTTTAGAAGCTATCGATTGCAATTTGTTTCAACTCGATAGCTATTATGGTTGCAGAGAAATTTGCAAAAAACGGATTTTTTTCTGGAATTTCCAGGACATAACATAATGCCGAAAACCCGAAGTCTCTAGGTGGTCTGTTGAGGAGTAGATAGAAGTGCAAGATTGGTGCGCACAGACAGAACAGAAATCATGAGTTAACAATCGCAATTTTGTCCGGTGGAAAATTGCGCTAAAAATAGCCACGAACTGGTGTAGAAAGAAAGTAGAGCCTCAACTAGATGAACAAGAGGGTAACGTTAGCTTAGCTAACTGCTAGCTGCAATTTCTTATGGTTTGATCTCTAACACAAGTAATGGCTGTAAAATAAATCCAGCGACTGAATTCTAGAGGACCATAGCTTTCAAACAAGGTATAGCATGTGTATGTGTCCTGTAGTGAGACCATTACAACATTAGATGTTTGTGGCTAATGTAGGCTAAACACTACACATCGGCCGGGCTGCGATCAGACAGGCAGGCGGGTCATATAAACACCTAAAAGTCGTTTAAAAATTACCCCGAGAAACAGTGCATTGCTGTGCTGTTGATACACACGTACATAGCACATTTGGCACAAATTAGCTTATCTTATGTGACATTTTATCAGTGAGACTTCTCTGCAGTTCTCATCGAAATTGAATGAGGGTCCGCTAAACCGGAAGTTGGTTTACAACGGAAGTACTGGACAGAAGTAAAAGTGGGCGGGGCGGAATAAGGTGAATACAATGTTTAATAGGGAGCCAGTGCAGTGTTGACAGAACTGAGCTAATATGGTCATACTTCCTGGTTCTGGTAAGAACTCGAGCTGCTGCGTTTTGGACCAGCTGTAATTTATTTATTAAGCGTGCAGGGCAACCACCCATAATATAATTACAATAATCTAGCCTTGAGGTCATAAACACATGGACTAAATTGTTCCGCATTTGTCAATGAGAGCATATGATGTAATTTTGATATATTTTTAAGATGGAAAAATGCGGTTTTACAGATACTAGACACGTGACGTTCAAATGAAAGGTTGGTATCAAAAGAGCACACCCAGGTTCCTAACCGACGGCGAAGACTTGACAGAGCAGCCATCAAGTGTTATACAGTATTCTAGATTATTACGTGAGGAAGTTTTTTGTCCAATAATTAGAATCTCTGTTTTTTCAGAATTAAGTGGTAGGAAATTACTAGTCATCCAATTTTTTATATCACCTATGCATTCCGTTAATTTTGTGAATTGGTAAGTTTCGTCAGGGCGTGAAGAAATATAGAGCTGAGTATCATCAGCATAACAGTGAAAACTAATTCCATGCTTCCTAATGATATCTCCCAAGGGTAGCATGTACAGAGTGAAAAGCAATGGTCCTAGTACTGAGCCTTGTGGTACGCCATACTGAACTTGTGATCGATGAGACATCTCTTCATTTACTGCTACAAACCGATAACAATCAGATAATTATGATTTAAACCATGTTAATGCAATTCCACTAATGCCAACATAATTTTCGAGTCTATTTAAAAGAATGTTGTGGTCAATAGTATCAAATGCAGCACTAAGATCGAGTTACACTAATAGAGAGATACAACCACGATCAGATGATAAGGCCCAATCTCATTTCTCTGTCTTACCCCTTCCCCTTCCCCTACCCCTTTGTCTGCGTCTTCCCCTTGCCCTTCGATAGCGAGTGAGGGGGGTAGGGGGAAGAACGTTTCTCTAAGAAATGAGACACCACTCGATTACCGTTTGCGTCATCTTCCCTTTCCGCTAGCTGGCTGTTACGTCAACAGAGGCGATACGCGTTGACATAAACAAACGAAGATGCCGTCGTCTCGGGTTGTGATATCGATTGCCTGGTCTCCCCTTATCTTTGCACGCTTGTGTGCCATCAGTCAAAGACATTGTTTCATTGTATTTAACGGCGGCGCCGGCGACACCATAAGCAAAACATTAGCAAACGGCAAATAGCGCATAGCTGCTAGCTAGCGGTTAACTAGTGATTCAAAACAAAAACATTACAATTAAAACCGCTTGAACGTTTTATTAAAGGTATCATAAAACACGAGTGTCATTAAACTGCTGAAAATACATACATTTGTGCGACTCACTTCTGAGAAATTCCTACCCCTCTCTTTCAAGTGTGGTCCTCCACAGACTTCGTTTCAAGGGCTATGTAGCCCTACGCCTTGGCCCTAGCCCTTAATCAAAATAAGAATTGGGACACCACTTCCCCTCACATGAACGCGCAAAACCGAGGGGAAGGGATAAGAGTAAGGGGTAAGACAGAGAAATGAGAAGCAGCCTAAGAGCAAATCAATTGTAACTCTGATGAGAGCAGTCTCAGTACTATGGTACGGTCTAAATCCTGACTGGAAATCCTCGCAGATATCATTTCTTTCTAAAAAGGAACATAGAAGATACCGCCTTTTCTAGTATCTTTGACAGAAAAGGTAGAATCGAGATCGGCCTGTAATTGACTAATTCTGTACGATCAAGTTGCGTTTTTTTTAACAAGCGGTTAAATCATAGCCAGCTTAAAGGTTTTTGGTACGTATCCTAATGACAAAGATGAATTAATGATATTAAGAAGAGGATCTATGACCTCTGGAAGCATCTCTTTCAGTAGCTTAGTCGATATAGGGTCTAAAATACATGTTGTCGATTTAGATGATTTAACGAGTTTAACGGATTCTTCCTCTTCTATAGCAACGAATTAATAAAATTTTTCCTTAGGGACACTACAATGTACTGCCTGATGCGATACTGTAGTAGACGGTTGCATTGTTATAATTTTCTCCCTGATATTATCAATCTTATAAGTGAAGAAGTTCATAAAGTCATTACTGCTGTGCTACTTGGAAACTTCTGGGCTTGAAGCTTTATTTTTCGTTAGTTTAGCCACTGTTTCAAATAAATACCAAGGGTTTTGTTTATTTTCTTCTAATAGGGTTGAAAAATAAGCAGATCTAGCAGCTTTTAAGGCCTCTCTGTATGCAATCGAGGTCTCTTTCCATGAAACGCGAAATGCCTCTAGTTTTGTTTTCTTCCAGTTGCGCTCCATTTTTCTGGCTGCTCTCTTAAGGGCCAGAGTGTGCTCTTTGTACCACGGCATTGGACTATTTTCTTTAATCTTCTTTAAGCGCAACGGAGCAACTGTGTCTGGAAAAGAGAGAGTTAAAAGTTTCTGTCGCAATATCGAGTTCTTCTAAGCTATCTGGGATTCTGAGATGATGAAACTGATCAGGAAGATTATTAATAAAGCAATCTTTAGTGGTAGAAGTGATAGGTCTAACATATTTGTAACACGGAGTCCGCTTTGCAGCCTTGGCAAAATTTCAACGGCATCAACATTGATTCCGTGTGATAATATTAGATCTAGAGAATGAATACGACAATGAGTAGGTCCTGACACATGTTGTCTAACTCCAATAGAGTTAAGAATGTCTTTAAATGCCAATCCCACTGCATCTTTTTCGTTATCTACATGTATGTTAAAATCACCAATTAGGACTTTATCTGCAGCCAGTGATAGAAAGTCAGCAAATTCTTTGATAAAGTCTGTATGGTGCCCTGGTGGCCTGTATACAGTAGCCAGGACAAATCTCAAATGTGATTTATCATTTACAAACGTGACTCTTCATCTTCTCTAACACAGCTTAGCCAGGCCTCGCCAACTTTTTTTGCGTATATTGCGTGGGCGGAGATTATTAAATGAGAAACATTATGATTTCATAAGATCTGGAAAAATCACGTTGTAGCCTGAACGAGCCGAGCCGTTCGTTGCAGTTCTTGAAAAGTGGACTCTGCAAAATAAAATATAAATATAATATAAAATAATACAATATGAAATGGAAAAGCACAACAGTACCCCTTTAAAGCTGGCTCCTCATAACCCAATTGAGTGGCTGCGCTGAGTCTTGGCACTTCCACGGCCAGCATCCACTACACTGGACCTCTGGGACTGCCAGTGGGTCTCTTCCAGTTTCCTGCAACACCATCAACAATCCACATGTCAGTTATGAGGGCAGTGACAGCAACACTGACCTTTATCAGTCAGCTTTGTTCCTGAAGTCAGTCAGCTGTGTTTGTCTAGATCTATTAATTCATTCAGAAATACATTACAAATGCAATTCATACATGCAATGACTAAGATACACCTCTTTTATGATGATCATGTTTAAAATTTCTAAATCAAAATTGATTTTAATATTTTCTTTTCTCTTGAACAAACCCACCAGGTTCCAGATGAATCACATTCCAAACTTACATCCAATCAGAAAAAAATAAAAGACTTGTGCCCGGTTTCACAGGCAAGGCTTAAAGGGGTTAGTTCATCCAAAAATAAAAATTCTGCCATCATTTACTCACCATCATGTCGTTCCAAACCCGTAAGACTTTCGTTCATCTTCTGATTACAAATTAAGATCTTTTTGATGAAGTCTGAGAGCTTTCTCCTCCATTGACAGCTATGCAACTAACACTTTGACGCTTCAAAAAGTTCATAAAGAGATCGTACAACTAATCCATATGAATTGAGCGGTTTAGTCCAAATTTTCTGAAGAGACTATCGCTTTAAATGCTTGAAAAGGTTTACTTTAGGCTTTTATTCACAAGTTGCTCATCAACTCCCACATCAGTTGTGCTAAACGGAAGCTCAAGCATGTTCACTTGACGTATGAAAACCAATGAGGTTTGATACTTGCCCTTACAAACACCACTGATCATTTCACACATGCTGCTGCTGGGACTCGGGAGCCGCCCAGTAAAAAAACAGTCTGACCTTGTTTACCATTGACTAATTTGATGTCTCCGTTAGTTCAGGCATGGATAAGATATACACACAGCACAGGCCATAAACTTGTGAGACTCAACTTGGGCAGAGACAGGGTATTTAAAGTTCAAAGGTCAAGAACAGCACCTCAGTGTTACCAGCCCTTCAACACCGTTAGCCTTGTAACTAAAATAGCTTGTGCAGTGTTCATTTACAGCCAACTTAAACAGCTTTGTTCTTCACTGCTGTGCGTGTGTTTAAAGGGGTCCTATTATATCCTTTCACGAAGTCTTGATTTTGTTTTTGGGGTGTACTAGAATATGTTTTCATGCTTGATTGTTCAAAAAAACACATTATTTTTCAAATTTTTACATTATTACAGCTCCCCAGTCTGGTTGAACGTGTCGTTTTCGTTTTCGAAGTCCCTCCTTCCGACATACGAAATGTGCTGTGATTGGTTAGCTGGAACAGTGTGTTGTGATTCGCATAGCTTAGCGTGTATTCAGGAATTGTCCCGCCCCTACATAACCGCGAGCTCTACTCAGATGCAAATATTATCGATGGCGTCAATTTCAAACCATTTCAAACTCGATTCAGACCCTGACAATTTTAACGAACAAGAAGATCGTGCAGAATGGATTTCAAGCATGGACTTTGCAAGCTCGGATTTCACAGGGCATGTCAGAGTGGTGTGTTTTTTTGTATTTTTCTTATAGAAATCAATTAGGTTCATTCTTGTGTCACGCAGCACATCTGTTCGCTGATGTATGTTTAAATATGAATAAAAGTCTAAATTAAATCTGTTCATCATATAAAGCGATTGAGTCTCTTCCGAAAATTTGGACTAAGCCGCTCAATTCATATGGATCAGTTTTGCAATCTCTTTATGAATTTTTTGAAGTGTCAAAGTTGTAGTTGCGTAGCTGTCAATGGAGGAACAGAAATCTCTCAGATTTTATTAAAAAGATCTTCATTTGTGTTCTGAAGATGAACAAAAGTCATAAGTCAATTTTCCACCGGACAAAATTGCGCTTGTTAACTCATGATTTCTGTTCTGTGCGTCTGTGCGCACCAATCTTGCACTTCTATCTACTCCTCAACCAGACCACCTAGAGACTTCGGGTTTTCGGCATTATGTTAAGGAATGTCTAATCTCGGGAACGCACAAAAATAATCCAGGAAAAGATTTACTATCTCTTAGTGTTGTGATCCCATGAGGTGAGAAAATTGCGCTAAAACACTCACCGAGTTTTTATTACTTGTTTTCTTCTAAGGCACATTTATAAAAGCTACTTAAAAGTCCTAATTTAACTAAGGCCTAATCCTGGCTTAATCTAAGCCCTGTTTGTGAAACCAGACCTTGAGGTATAAGACAGTGAGAACGTCTTTTATGAGGAAATTAAATACTTACTGATAATCATGTAATTGAATCAGAAACAACGGTATAATGGTCTGTCTTAGAATGGTCTCTTCTTCTATGAATCTTCAAGAAAAAGACTTCTGCTTTGTTGGGAAACAGACTTCTGACCTTAAAAACTGAGGGAGGCCTTCACAGGAAAGAGCCTAGTTGACATTTCAGGACTGCGCTGTCGTCGCGTCCAGGCGCAGGTCCTTCATCAGATCTGGATACGGCCTGGATCCGGCAGACTGCGGTAAACCTCGGGATAAACAGAGAGACTAATATTAGCGTAGATGCCATTCTTCTTATGATGTAACGAGTACATCAGGATTTATGGGAAGCGTTCCCAATTCCGGCTGACCTAATCTATGCAGCCTAACCTTGAATTATAAAAGTCTATAATGTGTTATGTGTATGCTAAGTCAAAGAGATGTGTTTTTAGTAGGGGTGTAACGGTACGCAAAAATCACGGTTCGGTACGTACCTCGGTTTTAAAGTCACGGTTCGGTTTATTTTCGGTACAGTAAGGGAAAGAAATGCAAACATTAAACTGCAGGTTGTGTATTACTATAAACTTTTTTTTTAACAATTTGTTTACACTTTTTTAAACACTTTTTAATAAAATATATATAAAAAAAAAAAAAAAGAATAAGAAATAAAATACTTCTGCAAAGTTCTCCACTAAATAAAATACTCTGTCTCAAACCAATATCACATAATAAATTTAATGAAAAATATAAATAAATAACTATGATTACAGTGCAGCATTACCAATCCCAGCTTGTAGGCCTGCTCATATTTAAAATTAAGACTGGGAATCAATAAAAAAAAAAAGAACTAATTAATTGCACAATTTGCTGTAATTAATTGAAATTCCTCCAAGCTTGTGATCATCAATAATTAAACTTAGAATCACCTAATTAAATGAAACACTGGGGGAAAAAAGGAACAAAAATAGCCCTATATTAAAATAATATTAAACATAAATATATCAATGTATTATTATTTGTCAATGATCAATCAACATAATCAATTTAAGATTTTTTTTTTCCATTTTTTTACTAATTATTTTTTACTAACTAATTATTTTTTACTAAATAAAATATAGTCCTACAAAGCTATTATTACCAGAGCATGTGATCAGAGCAGGTCATTTTACCATTGCTGCCAGCATAACTAAACCAGCTCAGCAAACAGAAGTCTACTACTGAGAAATTTCACCTTATTTGAGCGGACTTTGCTTTTCCAGTGCGTGATCGGTACATGATTAGAGTGTTTGGGCCGTTAACGACAGAGCAGAACGCGCAGCGCAAACACGGACTCGAACATTGAGCAGAGAGCGCAGCGCACACACACACACACACACACACACACACACACGGAACGGAGAGTGCGGCGGCGCACACGGAGCGGAAAAGCTTTTTTTCGCCCTGCAGTCGATTTCATTGGTTTAGGTTACAGTGGCGACGGGTAAAACTTTAGAATCAGCTGCAGGGCGGGATTTGCGCTGCACGCGGAGACTTCCGCCACTTAATATGTTCGTGTGGAAACACGAAAATGTACCTATGTTCCGCACACAAAATATTGCATTCGGTCATTCGGTACACACGTGCACCGAACCGAAAGCCCTGTACCGAAATGGTCCGGTACGAATACACGTACCGTTACACCCCTAGTTTTTAGTATAGCTTTGAACTGACAGAGTGTGTCTGCTTCCCAGACAATGTTAGGAAGCCTGTTCCAAAGTTTTAGTGCTAAATAGGGAAAGGATCTACCACCAGCAGTCGATTTTGATATTCTAGGTATTATCAACTGGTCGGAATTTTGAGATCGCAATAGACGTGAAGGACTATAATGCGTTAAGAGCTTGCTCAGGTCCTGCAGAGCTAAACCATTTAGTGCTTTGTAAGTAATCAGCAATATTTTAAAATGTATACGATGTTTAATAGAGAGCAGTGCAGTGTTGACAGAACTGAGCTAATATGGTCATACTTCCTGGTTCTAGTAAGAACTCGAGCTGCTGCGTTTTGGACCAGCTGTAATTTGTTTATTAAGCATGCAGGGCAACCACCCATAATAGCATTACAATAATCTTGCCTTGAGGTCATGAACACATGGACTAATTGTTCCGCATTTGTCAATGAGAGCATATGACGTAATTTTGATATATTTTTAAGATGGAAAAATGCGGTTTTACAGATACTAGACACGTGACTTTCAAATGAAAGGTTGGTATCAAAGAGTACACCCAGGTTCCTAACCGAAGGCGAAGACTTGACAGAGCAGCCATCAAGTGTTAGACAGTATTCTAGATTATTACGTGAGGAAGTTTTTTGTCCAATAATTAGAATTTCTGTTTTTTAAGAATTAAGTGGTAGGAAATTACTAGTCATCCAATTTTTTATATCACCTATGCATTCCGTTAATTTTGTGAATTGGTAAGTTTCGTCAGGGCGTGAAGAAATATAGAGCTGAGTATCATCAGCATAACAGTGAAAACTAATTCCATGCTTCCTAATGATATCTCCCAAGGGTAGCATGTACAGAGTGAAAAGCAATGGTCCTAGTACTGAGCCTTGTGGTACGCCATACTGAACTTGTGATCGATGAGACATCTCTTCATTTACTGCTACAAACCGATAACGGTCAGATAATTATGATTTAAACCATGTTAATGCAATTCCACTAATGCCAACATAATTTTCGAGTCTATTTAAAAGAATGTTGTGGTCAATAGTATCAAATGCAGCACTAAGATCGAGTTACACTAATAGAGAGATACAACCACGATCAGATGATAAGAGCAAATCAATTGTAACTCTGATGAGAGCAGTCTCAGTACTATGGTACGGTCTAAATCCTGACTGGAAATCCTCGCAGATATCATTTCTTTCTAAAAAGGAACACAGTTGTGAAGATACCGCCTTTTCTAGTATCTTTGACAGAAAAGGTAGAATGGAGATCGGCCTGTAATTGACTAATTCTGTACGATCAAGTTGCGTTTTTTTAACAAGCGGTTAAATCATAGCCAGCTTAAAGGTTTTTGGTACGTATCCTAATGACAAAGATGAATTTATGATATTAAGAAGAGGATCTATGACTCTGGAAGCATCTCTTTCAGTAGCTTAGTCGGTATAGGGTCTAACATACATGTTGTCGATTTAGATGATTTAACGAGTTTAACAAATTCTTCCTCTTCTATAGCAACGATTGAATAACATTTTTCCTTAGGGAGATTACAATGCACTGCCTGATGCGATACTGTAGTAGACGGTTGCATAGTTAGAATTTTATCCCTGATATTATCAATCTTATAAGTGAAGAAGTTCATAAAGTCATTACTGCCGTGCTACTTGGAAACTTCTGGGCTTGAAGCTTTATTTTTCGTTAGTTTAGCCACTGTTTCAAATAAATACCTAGGGTTTTGTTTATTTTCTTCTAATAGGGTTGAAAAATAAGCAGATCTAGCAGCTTTTAAGGCCTCTCTGTATGCAATCGAGGTCTCTTTCCATGAAACGCGAAATGCCTCTAGTTTTGTTTTCTTCCAGTAGCGCTCCATTTTTCTGGTTGCTCTCTTAAGGGCCAGAGTGTGCTCGTTGTACTACGGCGTTGGACTATTTTCTTTAATCTTCTTTAAGCGCAACGGAGCAACTGTGTCTGGAAAAGAGAGAGTTAAAAGTTTCTGTCGCAATATCGAGTTCTTCTAAGCTATCTGGGATGCTGAGATGATGTAACTGATGAGGAAGATTATTAATAAAGCAATCTTTAGTGGTAGAACTGATAGGTCTAACATTTTTGTAACACGAGGCCCGCTTTGCAGCCTTGGCAAAATGAAGTTTACACGAGACTAGATAATGATCTGAGATGTCATCGCTCTGCTGCAGAATTTCAACGGCATCAACATTGATTCCGTGTGATAATATTAGATCTAGACTAGAGAATGATTACGACAATGAGTAGGTCGTGACACATGTTGTCTAACTCCAATAGTTAAGAATGTCTTTAAATGCCAATCCCACTGCATCTTTTTCGTTATCTACATGTATATTAAAATCAAATTAGGACTTTATCTGCTGCCAGTGATAGAAAGTCCGCAAATTCTTTGATAAAGTCTGTATGGTGCCCTGGTGGCCTGTATACAGTAGCCAGCACAAATCTCAAACGTGATTTATCATTTACAAACGTGACTCTTCATCTTCTCTAACACAGCTTAGCCAGGCCTCGCCAACTTTTTTTGCGTATATTGCGTGGGCGGAGATTATTAAATGAGAAACATTATGATTTCATAAGATCTGGAAAAATCACGTTGTAGCCTGAACGAGCCGAGCCGTTCGTTGCAGTTCTTGAAAAGTGGACTCTGTAAAATAAAATATAAATATAATATCAAATAATACAATATAAAATGGAAAAGCACAACAGTACCCCTTTAAAGCTGGCTCCTCATAACCCAATTGAGTGGCTCACTTCCACGGCCAGCATCCACTACACTGGACCTCTGGGACTGCCAGTGGGTCTCTTCCAGTTTCCTGCAACACCATCAACAATCCACATGTCAGTTATGAGGGCAGTGACAGCAACACTGACCTTTATCAGTCAGCTTTGTTCCTGAAGTCAGTCAGCTGTGTTTGTCTAGATCTATTAATTCATTCAGAAATACATTACAAATGCAATTCATACATGCAGTGACTAAGATACACCTCTTTTATGATGATCATGTTTCACATTTCTGTGTCAAATTTCTATGAATGCAGCTCATCTTGCTCTCCAGAGCCTGTTTGTCCACTTTCTTTTCATCCAGTTCCTCCAAAACCTTGTACAGACGCTGGAAAAGCCACAACTTAAGTCAATGTGCTTTGTACAGCATCTCACATATATAACTGCTAAAGGTTTTCTGTAAGGGGTTGAGTTGGGAAAGGGTGTAATAATTATAACGAGCTTAATTTAAGTACAAATTAAGTCAGCAGGAAGTCCCTACCATGGCATGTGTCTCAGTGCAAGTAAATTTAACTAGGGATGCACCGATATGAAAACTTTGGCCGACAACCGATAACTCTTTAAATTTGAAAGTCGATAACCGATAAATTGGCTGATAAAGTTCAAATTTGTATATAATTTTTTGAGAGCCTGATTACAAAAACAAAATTCTCACCATTAAAATCCATGTCCCAAGCACACAATTATAATAATGTTCTCATTATAATTTTATGTAGCCTATATGACTTGCACTGCACATGTTGAACTTAACTGTATTTCCCTTTTTGAAGTGATTTCAATCATATTTTAAGCAATTCAAAACCATCATAGCGAACAAAGTGTTTAAGTTAGAATCCACTCACAACTCTAAACGGCAGAATTTTTGTCCAGTTAACGCATTAAACTTTCGTTTACAAAGACGTGAAACTCACCGAGTGGTCAGGGGTGTTCACTGATATGCTCACACAAAAATCGCTGCAAAAGATGCTTTCCAACAGGTTTTATCGTAGTTTTTGTCCAACTCCATTGACTTGTATTGGATGTGCTGTGAGGGGGGGGGGAGCGAAAGAAACCTAAAATTCTCTGGCCAGCAGCATGTGTCCAAATTTTAATCTTAACCGTTCTATTTCATCAGAAACGATCTGTAAACAGGGCTTTAAGTGTAAAATACCAAACTTGTTCTTTAAGTGTCTGGCAACATTACATTTAGTTCCCACTTAAGTATGTTATTTCCGTATAAGGAGTTTTTTTTTTTTTTTTAAAGGGGTCATATGATGCGATTTCTTGTTTCCTTTATCTTTAGTGTGTTATGTAGCGGTGCAAGTATAAGATCTGCAGAGTTACAAAGCTCAAAGTGTCAAACCTTAAGAGATGTGCTTTAAAAAAGTTAAGACTCAGCCACACCTTCCTAAAACGCTTTGTTCAAACACTCCCCCACAAATCTATGTCAGTGTGTGTGGGCAGAGTTTCCTAACACCGCCCAAATGTATACGCAAATAAAGCAGGCGTAACTCTTATTCTCTCTGTATTATTGTTGCCGCCGGTGTTTTTCGTTGCAAAAGCATAAATTGGTCAGATTTTGATCAGAAGCGAAAGTAGAACACCGTGGTTAAGCTTTATTTACAACACTGTTCTAGAACGTACAACTAACATTTTCGATTGTGTGCTGCATATTTTTTGGAAGACGATTTCCAGAACCTGGGAGAGTACAAGGTCGACTGATTCTAAAAAGTGGCGCAATTCCATATTTGCGAGTACATTCTGGTGCTTCTGACTCACAGACACAATCTGTAAGTATGTTTTCATATTTTAAGAATTTGCTACTGACTATTCAAACGCAAGTTCGAGCAGTATAGAGTGGCACTTGCTTGTCGCTTCTAAGATCACAAATGCAGACAGTTTTACGTTTACATAGTCTTCTAGGCTGACATTATCATCTTTCATTATTACTTTGGGAGCTGATGTTCCAAATATGGTAAGGAGCGTGACATTTCTGTCACACGCGAGTCTACGAGTGTGCGCGCGCCCGGGGAGAAGTGCCCTTAGGACCCATATAAGGAAATTCCGCCCTATCAGAGCCATACTCGAAAAAAACTTTCCGAAACTTGTGACAAACCGGAAGGACAATTTTTGGCACAGAAATACTCCTTCAAACGTACAATTTAATTTTTGAAACTTTGTCCATGTTTAGCATGGGAATCCAACTCTTTAACAGTGTAAAAAAACTCAGTATGCATGAAACAGCAATTCACCCCAGACAGAAATGTCACGCTCCTTACCATATTTGGAACATCAGCTCCCAAAGTAATAATGAAAGATGATAATGTCAGCCTAGAAGACTATGTAAACGTAAAACTGTCTGCATTTGTGATCTTAGAAGCGACAAGCAAGTGCTACTCTATACTGCTCGAACTTGCGTTTGAATAGTCAGTAGCAAATTCTTAAAATATGAAAACATACTTACAGATTGTGTCTGTGAGTCAGAAGCACCAGAATGTACTCGCAAATATGGAATTGCGCCACTTTTTAGAATCAGTCGACCTTGTACTCTCCCAGGTTCTGGAAATAGTCTTCCAAAAAATATGCAGCACACAATCGAAAATGTTAGTTGTACTGTTCTAGAACAGTGTTTTAAATAAAGCTTAACCACGGTGTTCTACTTTCGCTTCTGATCAAAATCTGACCAATTTATGCTTTTGCAACGAAAAACACCGGCGGCAACAATAATACAGAGAGAATAAGAGTTACGCCTTCTTTATTTGCGTAGACCAGAGAGAGAGAGAGTGAAAGCAATAACTCATCAAAGCGCTGCTCTGCCCGGGTTTTGGAAGTCAATGTCACCAAAGAAGTGTGTTTTTGGTTGCCAGGGCAAGACAACCCTGCACAGATTCCCAAAGAACCCAGCATTAAGGCACCAGTGGATGGAGTTTGTTTTTCCTGAGCATAAACGGAGCTGTGTAAGACTGTCTGTTCCCTGCATTTCGACGATGATTGTTTTATAAACAAAGCCCAGATCGACGGATTTGCAGATCGTCTAATGCTTAACCCTCTGGGGTCTAAGGTGTTTTTGGGGTCCTTGAGATGTTCTGACATGCCCTGACATTTTTGCTTTTTTCAGTTGCTTATAAACATATTAATGGCAAAAAAAATTACACACTATTTAGCACAAACAGGGCTACCATGAAATGTGAGCAACAAGAATGTACATGTCTGCATTTTTGAGAGAATAATGTTTATGCGTGGTTATTGAAAAAACTAAAAACTAAAGTTTCTGAAATAAGGCCATAAAACACATTCTAAATATGTACCAATAAGACTTTTGTCTAATGGATGTCGTTGCCTAGTGTTTTTTCTTCAAAATGAAGTGAAAATCACCCTGCCTTATCATTCACATAACACAATACATTGATTTGAATTTTGCAAAGCACTTTCTGTTTGGAAAGGCCATATGCGGAGTGGGCGTCAACGGTCATGTATATGTAGTAGTTCACACCTGAGGAGACAATGGGGCCCGCATACCTAATTAGCCATTCATTCAGGTGAGTCACTGAGCCACAAGAATGCAAGAGCAACAGTTGGAAGCATCTCAATTCTTTTTTATTTTTCCTCATATTGTGCTTGCAATTTGGCCTATAATATCCAAGGAAAACATGTCTAGTAATTGTGCAGTTAATTCTCATACTGTATTTTCAGTTTTGGAATATTTATGCTCTCCCCAAATTTGTCAATAATAAAACACAATAAAAGTTATTTAAAGAAAATATTTACCTTTTAATAGTTTGTTTACATCTACCTTGTAAATATATTTTTTTATTAAAAAGGTTACAATTACAACAACAATTCAAGTGTAATCTTTCTTTGTAAAAACTAAAGTATACATTTTATCATACATATTTCAAAGTTAAGGATTTGATTGATTATTTGATAACTTTATTTTTGACAAAACATATTATATTTAACATAAGCAAATATTGGCAAACAAAAGCTTATTTGAGGTGGCAGATATTTTACATTAAAAATGTATAATCTATCCAAAACTAATCAACGAAATGTTGTCTTTCATATGTCTTTAACATAGGTCTTTCATTTTTATTATAAGAAATATAAATGTTAATTTGCAGTTTAAATCCAGGAAATTTGTTAATGAAAAAATTATTAAAAGTAAGATACAATTGATACAAAACGAAATTCGTTTTAAAGAAAGGATTTGTACTTTCTGTTTTGAGGTCTCTGTGAAAGTTTGAAAGTCTTTTAGTGATTTTTTTAGAGTGCTCGCGTCCATAATGGAGAACTGTCACGTAATATTGTTTTTTTCCTCATAAATGCGAACACGAAAAATAAAAGACAAAAGACTTTTAAGTAAAACTTACTCCGAAATTGTGTTCTCGGCGGAATTCGCTCTTCAAAATGCTGGCGTTCGTCGTCTGAGTTACAATCTTCCTCTGAGGAAAAGGTGCATTCTTCCTCGCCGTCCAGAATCATCTGAAGGGAGTCTTTATTACCGGAGAAGCGTGTCATACTCAAAACGCGATGAACTATCAGTAAGTCTGATGAAGAAACTTTTTATGGCATTGATCGGGGGGCGGGTGCGCTGCATACTAGATCATCTAACGATTTACATGTGAATCGCACCGGGGGCGGGGCGGCCGCAGCTGATTATAGAGATAATGAGGCAGAAGGAAAAACGGTACCTCTCCTTGCTTTCAAACGGATTACATGAGTTGAAAACATTTGTTTTTCATTTAAAAGAGGAGATTTCAAGCTTCATAAAGACATATCTCACGTGCCTGTGTGAGAAGTATTCGCTGAGTTATGATTCATTTTCGGACACGTTTCAGAATGGACTACACGGACAGAGAGAAGGCAGAACTCGCTTCGTGTTTATTTTTCTTTATTTGGCGAAAAGCATAACACTTTGTTTTTATTGTGAGTGTACACAAAAATAATACACACTTAACAGGATAGATTGATGTATAACACAAGCATATAAGATAAAAATTAATATTTTTATTTTATTATTTTTTTGCACTCATACGGAAAAAAACGAGCCTATCGCGCCGGCGCGATAGCCGACCTCAGGGGGTTAAGGATTGAGCAGTCACAATGATAAAGGTTCGGTGAGTAAAACTGCTTCTATTGTCTCTGTGTGTTGTTAGCTCGGCGCGTTAGCACAGCTTTAGCTTCGCCCACACGGCCCGCCTGCAGCCGCTCGTTTTTTTCCGGAAAGACTCGGTACAGCCTATCTTTCTTTTATAAATATAATAAAAACTAAAGACTTTTTGGAGATATGAAGGATGCAATACTACTCTATAGGTACTCAAGATTAACAGGAGATTGAGTGAAAATGAGCATTTCACCCACCCTTTCAGGTTTTTGGGCCAATCACAATGCTCTGGATCACTGGCCAATCAGAGTACTCCGCCCTTTTCAGAACGATGAGCTTTATAAAAATCTACGCGTTTCAGAAAGGCGTTGACATAGAGGAGCAACAATAATGTACATTAATTATTTTTTTTAACCTAAAACCGGGTAAACACATTAAACCAAATACACAAAATAATGTGCTTTTTAGAATCATAGATCATATGTCCCCTTTAATTATATGCTAAAGTGTTCTTCTCTTTTTTTAAAAGGGTAATAATTTAATATCACTGCGTATTAAAATCAGTAACTGAGTCTGAATGTGCTGTAAATGCCCCTGTTTCTCGATGAACACAAGCTATGCTGCTCTCACTCACGTCGATGTGGATCTGTTTCTCGCTGTGTTCCTCCATCAGGCGTCTGGATGTGCTGTGGAGTCTCTCGTTGTCGGTCTGCGACTGCAGTAAGACTCCGTTCACATCACTCGCCACATCAGTGTTCTGCAGCAAAACACACATTTCATAACATCACATACACGCAGAGGACATTTTCACCGATCTGTCAGAGATCGGGAGACTCTGCTTCATTTCAGTTTCAACATAGTGTCGGCCCAGATCCGGCCCACACCTGGGCCGTGTGGTATCCACGAGTACCAGATGTGAGCCGGATCTGGGCCGACACTATGTTGCCGTCTGGGTTGCAACTTTGTCTCAAATGTTTTTTAAAATGTCTTAAGAAGAATAATTATAGACTCTTTTCATCTCTGTTTAATCTCTGTCCCTGTCTGTCATGTACCTTAATCCTGTCCCGGTGTTCCTGGTTCTTGATGTGAGTGGTCTTGTCCTCCGGTGGTTTGTAGTAACTCTTGGGCAACTGACTGACCTCCTGGTTTAGATTGTGACCTTCTGTCTGCTATTAAACCTGACCCTGACGAGAACTCTCATCCTGACCTGAACTCTGAACCTGACCCTGAACTCTGAACTTGATCCTGACCTGAACTCTGATCCTGACCCTGATCCTGTTCCTGACCTGAACTCTCAACCTGACCTGAACTCTGAACCTGATCCTGACCTGAACTCTGATCCTGACCTGAACTCTGAACCTGATCCTGACCTGAACTCTGATCCTGACCTGAACTCTGAACCTGATCCTGACCTGAACTCTGATCCTGACCTGAACTCTGATCCTGACCCTGATCCTGTTCCTGACCTGAACTCTGAACCTGACCTGAACTCTGAACCTGATCCTGACCTGAACTCTGATCCTGACCTGAACTCTGAACCTGATCCTGACCTGAACTCTGATCCTGACCTGAACTCTGATCCTGATCCTGACCTGAACTCTGATCCTGACCTGAACTCTGATCCTGATCCTGACCTGAACTCTGATCCTGACCTGAACTCTGAACCTGATCCTGACCTGAACTCTGATCCTGACCTGAACTCTGAACCTGATCCTGACCTGAACTCTGAACCTGACCTGAACTCTGAACCTGATCCTGGCCTGATCTTTGGACGTGCGCCACTGCTTTGCTGATCTCTGAACCTGATCCTGACCTGAACTCTGAACCTGATCCTGGCCTGATCTTTGGATGCGCGCCGCTGCTTTGCTGAACTCTACTGCCTCCTGCTGTTGCTCCATCCTCAACCATAACCCTGAGTCTGTTTAACTACAGGTGAACCGTAAAGAAAAAAATGAATATAATGTTAAGGAAAAATAATAACCCAATGCTAGGGTATTAAAACAACAGGGCTGAGCGATATATCGGTTATTGTGATTTATTAGTTATATTATAATATAAATGTTTAAAAATGGAAATGTTTAAAATGGTTAAAAATAAATTAAAATAAATAAACTCTTCTGCTCACCAAGCAGTGAGCTTTTGATAAAGGAGCAGGTTTTTTTGATAAAAAAATACAGTACAAATAGTAATATTGTAAAATATTAATTTCCCATGGAAAAACATTGTGACAGGTCTAAAATATAAACACTTATAATATTTTTCCCAGACAGCAACATAGTGTCGGCCCAGATCCGGCCCAAATCTGGTACGCATGTATCAGATGTGGCTCGGATCTGGGCCGACACTATGTTGATGTCAGGGTCACCATAGTGAATCACGGTAAGGCCGTGTGTCCACCAAAGCGTTTTTTTCACGCGGCTGGCGTGTTTTTTCAATTGTTTTCAACGGAAGCGCCGCGTTTTTAAAACGCCATGAGCGTAGCGAGGCGCTGAGCGTTTTTTTTTCATGCTGAAGCACGCTTTTTCAGCTAAAAACGCTTTGGTGGACACACGGCCTAAGACAAAAACATGTTTTGGAGGAAGGACTGATGATGCATTGACTCATTATTTAAATGTTGTTACATAGTACCTTCAAATATATTCTCCTATCCCAGTTAGATTGATTGCGCTGAAAAGTGTCCAGTGTCATTGTGGCTCAATCAATACATTGCTCTGTTTGTTTGAGCATCTCGACATTGGTTGTTCAGTCACAGGCATTAGTTTAGGCTGGACTTTCTATTTGACTGACACAAATGACACACTTCACCTTTTACAACAATAGAAGTCTAGGGGAAGTTCTGTTTAGATAATTACATAAACTGTACTGATAAAAACAGCCTTTAGAGGAACTTGACTATCATATAATCTGATAACCCTAAACTGTGTTTTTAAAGCCACACTAGGTAGGAATTCCGTTTTGGTCAAACAACGCCCCCTAGAGTCGCTGTGGACTACTTGTATTTAACGTTACTGTCGTAAATACCACTCACGCAGAGCAGTCTCTTCACTCACGGCCTGATCCCCTTCCCCCTGTATACCGGTCCCTGTTCAGTCGGATGGAAGCTGTAACGAGTGGAAATAAGGTGTGGCCCCTTTAAGAGCTGCGCGCGCCCTGTTTAACTTTCGGCAGTCTGTATTGTATGTGCGCCTCGAACAGTAAGCGGGTTTCTGTTTGATGCTCATTCTTGTTATTTTTGATTTTGTCTATCAAAGTAATGCTGTGTACGGTAAAACGTGTGACAGACAGTTACACAAGTTCGATTGGGGAATAAACACAACGTGTTTCAAATCGTCGGACATCGAACATCGAGCTAGCCTCCGAAGATGTCTAAGTTACTAATCCATCAACAAGAACGCCAGGTGCTTTTTAGCTCACACCAACGAGTGAAAGCTTGTCCGAGTGATATACAATATAAGCAATATACTTAAAAGTCTAACAGCACGTGAGGACGTGTTGGATGAAGTTAGGTAGCCTATGCCGTAAAGCAGTCGAATTTTGTAGTTCTTTTTGTGCGCGGGGGTTACTACCCGAACCCCGAAGTTTAAAAGTACGATTAAAAACGATACAGACCCCGTCAGGCTATGGCAGACATGTCATTCAACCTATTGTAGGTCGATGTACCATCACAAGAGTCTTGGAAATATATTATGAAGGTTGAAAAGTTACCTAGTGCTGCTTTAAAGAGAGGGTTAGAGGAAAGGTTAGGTTTGATTATTTTCTCTCATACCTTCTCTTTATCTTCTAGAAGACTGTCCACAAGAGTCCTCAGATGAATCAGCTGCTCCAGCACACGGTCAGGAATCTGCCGCTCTCCTGCAGACGTCACAAACAAAAAGTCAGAAACATACTTACACAAGCATGTTAACGAAAAGTAACTTGCCTGTGAATAAAAATTGGGACCCACTTCATATTAAGTGTATTTAACTAGAACTAACTATGCACTTATTGTGTACATTTTTATATTGACCTTGAATTTTTATAAAAATACCTGTGTGTGTTCCAACGCAGGATGTTGTCGGTTGAGACCCTGCTGTGTATGTCGTACCCATTGCAGTGAGAAGATCCTGCAGATGTTGAATCAGGGTCCGATCTACCACTTTAGCTTCCAGCTGTCCCACACGGGTCTCCAGACTCTCAAGCTGTCTTCTCAGTCTGTCTTCTGCCTCTCGCTGATGAATGCGGTCTGCGTAATTTCCCATGTGACGCTGTGTGAGCTTGCCTGAAACAGGGTGGTGGGCCATCTTGTCCTTCAGCTCTTTCTGAGAGAGAGGAAAAATGTAATTCGGCATTTTCTTAATAAACATGACACAATAATTCTCCGACCACATAAAGCCCTTGTTATTGTTTCAGCACAAATCTCGATCATCAGGAACAGTTACCCTAAAGTGGAAAACTCTGACGACACTAACCCTAACATTTACATGAACCCCGCCCCCGGGAACGCGATTTATAGATCATCATGACAGAATATGCTGATCAATGACTAGATTAGAAGATAACTACACATAAGCTACATAAATTCACCAACTAATCATTCAGAAATGCATTTTTGCTCACCCTCAAAAAGTGACAATTTTAAAATGCAATAAAAAATATCTGAGGGGTATTTTGTGCACTCTGGGGACATCAGAGACTTATTTTACATCTTGTGAAAAGGACATTATCGGACCGCTTTAATACTTTTATTTCAAAAGGACTTTCAACAGGAATCGGCGTGATCTGGAGATCGCGTGAGGGATGTGAAGTGACTTCTGTGTACAAGAGGCTTCATACATTGGCACACTTTTGACAGTGGACTTTCTTTGTTTGTGAAATTTCATGAGGGTGAATTTGAAAAGTTATTTTTGGTTGAACTATTCCTTACTCACCATGGTGTTGTCCAGATCTTGCAGTCGGTTGCAATGCAGCTCCAATACGGGCACAAGACGGTCAACCAACCAATCATTCATGTTCCGCTGAGGATGACAACATGTTATCAAGTGCTGAATATAAATGAGCAGAAATGTGAGTGATACTGGTTTGTGTGTGTGTGTGTGTGTGTGTGTGTGTGTGTGTGTGTGTGTGTGCGTGCGTGTGTGTGTGTGTGTGTGTGTGCGTGTGTGCGTGCGTGTGTGCGTGCGTGTGTGCGTGTGTGTGTGCGTGTGTGTGTGCGTGCGTGTGTGTGTGTGCGTTCACCTGGCTGAGCTGACCATTCGCCGCATCAACTTCCAGTCTCAGAGCATTTCTGAACTTTATGAGTACCTGAACTTCCAGTCTCAGAACATGTATGAACTCTAGTAGCACCTGAATTTCATATCTCAGATCATCTCTGGACTCTAAGAGCGACTGAACTTTCAGTCTCAGAAATTCTCTGCACTCTATGTGCCCCTGAACTTCCTGTATCATAACATGTCTGTACTCTGTGAGCACCTCAGCTTTCTTTCTCAGATCATCTCTGGACTTTATGGCCGCCTGGACTTCCTTCAGCAGGTCTTGGATTAAGTCCATAAACTGAGGAGGAAACAGTTTTTGAAGATTTACTTGGTTTCATTTCATACCTCTCATACAGTAACTGGGAAACCAACACACTCTTCAGAGAAAAAGCCCATATAAAGTCAGTTTGTGAGTTATAAAGTCAGAATTAATAGATACAAACCCAATTCTAAGAAAAGAAATTCAGTCTTTTTTCCATCAGAATTGCACTTTTGAACTCACAATTGCAAGTTTATATTAGGGGTGCACGATATTGACAAAAAGTGATATTGCGATATCGATAATGAATATTGCGATATCGATATTAATTTCGATATTTTTAAACATATGTAAAACTACAAAAGTTATGGGAAAACGCATCAAAATAGATTCATAACAAATAAAACAAGTTTTCTTACAACATAAGCTTTATTGAGCGCATTCGAGACGGATTTGAATCTGATCGCTGAAACCACATGAGGAGATCTGGGGTGCGTTTCCCGAAAGCATCGTTGGCCAACTATGGTCGCAAGTTCATCGCAATGTCCATTGAACTCTATTGGTAACGACGGAACTTGCGACCATAGTTGGCCAACGATGCTTTCGGGAAACGCACCCCTGGGCCGCATTCCAGACGAAACTGGACGAAGTGTAAATGCATCTGGTTGTTGAAACCACATATGTAAAATGTACTCCTCCCAAAAACACTAAAAAATAAACGTGTGAGAACGTGTTATAGGCTACATGTCATGTTATGGCCAGATATGACGACGCTACGTCTGCAACACGCATCACCGCATGAGCAGCTGCATCTACCGGTCAAGACAACGCGCAAACTATCGCAAATCAAAGTGAAAGTAAGTTGCAGACGCTTTACACACAAGTATCTTCATTAAAAGTAACCCAGCGGGCACCTTGATGTCAAAATGACGTCAAGAAATAGGTCAAAAATGAAAGTCATATTGACGTCAGAGTGTCGATGTCAATTTGATGTCAAGATTTTGACCTCTGCTGATGTCATTTTGCCAAACAAAAATGTGCAATGCATGACCGTACACTTATTACCACACTGTTAACCCTTGCTGTAAAATTCTGACAATATTATACCATTTTCCATTAAAACAGTAATATACCGTAGAAAATAAAAGTAGCCTACAGGAATATACTGTGAATTAACAGTGCTCAAAGTCGGCACTCAGAGGCTGTTTTCCCAATCACACCCTATACCCTCATTCACTATTCCCTACATTAGTTCATAAATATAGTCCACTTGAATGAAAGTAAGTGAGTGAATTGAGACACTGATGAACACCTGATAATCAGAATCACTGAAGGACAGAGAATCAAGAACAGAAAAAAGAGAAACACAAAAACTACAACTGACTTCCAGCTACACTGAGTGTGAAAACAGTTTACAAACCAGTTTATGATTATTTCTTTCATACATGTACAAAAGTTCTTGTTGAGAATTAACAGAGATTTAGTTATTAATAAAATTTGTTGTCACCATGATGGAGATCAGTACTTGCTTTAGTTGGTCTCTTGTCCCTGAACTTCTTACCTTTCATCTCTCTCTGACTGCTGTAACAGTGAGTTTATAAAACACATTTGATATGGCAAGAAAAAGTCGAGAGGAAGATGATCAGGTGTTTTTGGATTTTGTGATGATGTCACAATTATCCTGGACGTGTCTGATTCTCTGATCTTTTCTGTATATATTAATTGAAATTATAGTTATCTCATATTTAGCATATATCTGTGAATCTACAAAATGAAATCAATATTTCTGTAATCAGGTCTTCTGAAGAATATTGTAATCATATAGTGCATTCAATTTTATTTTACTCTTGCTTGACTCAGACACACACAGATATCAACAATCAGCATATGAATCTCAACAGTGGTGAAAAGTTTCAGGTCGCAATGCATGCTGGGTTCCAGGATAATATAAAACTCCCAGCATGCACTGCTGCATGAATAATAATAATAATAAAAAAGAAATATTGCCACCATTGTTGAGATTAATGTGCTAAATTGTGATATCTCTGTGTTTCTAAAACATAGTGTAGATTTGTTTCTCTGGTTATGCATCATGTGTTAAAAAAAAAAGAGTCATTGTTTCTTATTGCTGCGTTTTTACAGTGGTGGTAATGTAACACTTTTGATTGGGGATTAAACTCTGAATAAGTGAGAATTAATTCCTTAGTGAATGTACAGGCAATATGATGATTTTGTCATCATAATCATTATAACTGCAGTCATTCATAAACTGTGTGTGCACAAGTGTGACTTGCAAAAACACAGCTCAAGCAGCAAAAGAAAATCTAATGTTTTAGCATCAGCAACCCAACTAAAGCAAACACTGATCTCTATAACGGTAACTTCAAACCAAACATTTTCAATTAAACATCTCAATAACAACTTCTGTATGACAGAAATAAAGTCATACTGGTTAATAATAAGTGTAATAATGTGTAATGGCTGGAAGTCAGTCGTAGTTATTGTGTTCCTCTATTTTCTGTTCTTGTGTTTCTCTTTTCTTCAGTGATTCTGCTTACAATCACTTACATATTCCCTTAATTATCTCACTGCATCGCTACTTTTTACTCGTAGTGTGGATTTCCCTGTGGGGTTGAAAGGGTTAACTGTGTAAGATAAAAAGACACACCCACAAAATGTATTTTAACAGTAATAAACTGTAAGTTATGAAACAGGTTTATACTGGCAACACTGTTGCCAGTAGTTTACTGTAAAATTATTTTTTTTGGGTCACCATTGTGCAGAAGAGTAGAGCCTGTGCTTCAGTCCAGGAGAAGATCTACAAACATTGATGATATGCTGCATGTTGCTTTATTTAAAAGGCGGTGACTGTGTAGTTGCTGATCCAGTGGAAATCTTTTTAAGTACAATAGTTTTTTAGTGGTCTCAAATGAAAGAAGTTCACAGTAATACTTTGCTCACATTATTAATGCATTATAAATTTTAGTTAATACATTTAAATGACAGATGGTCAATTTAAGGCAGTCGGTTTCTGCAAGTGTAATTAGTTAACTATAATTTAGTGCATTTTTACAGAAACAAACTAGATTACAGTAAAGAACTGTACAATTAACAGTATTTTACTGGCAACAGTGTTGCCAGTATTTTACTGTAAAAAAACCCGGTAAGGTCTAACAGTGCAGCTTCACTTAAACTAACCAGATTTACTGTATTTAACTTTCGGGGGTAATGAAATCATAATCATAAATATTTTTGTATTTTAAAGTCACCATGATGGTGGTTAGCGTTTGCTTTAGTTGTGCTCTTGACCCATGACTTGGTAATATAAAATTTTCTCTGACTGCTATAATTGTGTGTTTTTAATGCACAATTGTTGTAGCTATAAAAGCCATGAGATCAGGTGATGTTGGCTGTTCAATGACAATGATGATGATGCTATCATCATGTTGTGGCCTGAATCCTTGATCTAATTCAGTCTAAGGCTTTGATTATGTAGGACTTGTGTTTTTAATGGTTTATAATAGAAGCAATTTAATTTGACAGTATGAGAGCAATGTTGTTTATAAAATAATATTAATGATTTTAAAGACATTTAGTGCATTCAAACTTTTCCTTTACATTATTACTTAGACATCAAGAATCAGTGTATGACTCTCAACAATGGTGACAATCAATGAAATGCTTCATGCTGCAGTGCATGCTGGGTACCACCAATCAAAACTCACCCACATCTCCCAGCATGCATTGCGGCTTTAATAAATTATGCAGCTGGAGTTGATCTGATTATCTGGATATGTTGTTTGATTGTCACCATTGTTGAGATTCATACGCTGTTTCTTGATGTATGTGTGTGTCTAAGTGCTGCCATAGACTGAAGGGTTTTGTGCACTAAATATTTAAAAAAAAAAACAAGTATATTGTTTGATATAATTGTAGGCATGCTGAAGAATCAAATAACTTCTATTATGAATTAAACAATATTAAATAAAATATTAAATCCTATATAATCAAAACATGAAACACTGAATAAGAGCAGAAATTCAGGCATTTACATGATGATATCATCATCATAAATAAACAACCATCACCTGATCTCATTTTCTCATGGCTGTTTAAGCTTCAACACATGTGCTTTACAAACACACAATTATAGCAGCCAGAGAAAAGTTTATTTTAACGAGTCAATGGTCAAGAACACAACTAAAGCAAACGCTAACCACCATTATGGTGACTTTAAAATACAAAATATGATTTCATTACACTGGAAATTAAATACAGTAAATCTGGTTAGTTTTAAGTGAAGCTGGTAATAAGTGTACGGCCATGCATTTCACCTTTTTGTTTGGCAAAATGACATCAGCAGAGGTCAAAATCTTGACATCAAATTGACATCGACACTTTGACGTCAATATGACTTTCATTTTTGACCTATTTCGTGACGTCATTTTGACATCAATGTTGATGTCATATTGATGTTAAATTGACGTCAAGGTGCCCGCTGGGAAAGAAGTGAAATTATCTTACCAGGGCTGTTGCCGGTCTCTATTATTGCGGTATTTGATTTTGACATTTTAGCTGATGATCTATAAAATGCAGATCAGTGTGCGGTGACGTGAACTCCAATTAAATCTGCATATAGCGCGGGAATTGAAGATCGGATTTATATCCGTTTTGCAAAAAAACACATTTATGTGAACAGGTGTAAAAGGAATCGTTTTGATAAATTAGATAGCTATCCGATCTGTGATAACGCATGAAGTGGCCAGGTGGCCTGATGTTTATACTTGCGCGCTGGTGTGTGCGTCGAGCCGGCAAGTGTGTGTGTTGTGGGGACTGTGTGGTAGAGCAAGGGAGAAGTGAAACAAAGTGTCTCCCCTGTTCTTTCTGACCACTGTTGGAAATATGTAGCATGAAAAGTTAACCCTCTCCTTGATTTCATGTTTATGGAGAAGTAGAACCAGGAAATCAGTCGGGGGAAATGCAACGGTGCATGTCAGATGGGACGCATCATAAACAAAATATCGCATAAATATCGCGAGACTTTCAATATGATATCGAGCAACGTGATATCGCGATAACGATATTGATTCGATATATCGTGCACCCCTAGTTTATATCTCACAAGAAGTCAGAATTGTGAGTTATAAAGTCAGAAATGCGAGTACATATCTTTTTTTCGATCAGAATTGACCTTTGCAAGTTTATATACAAGAAAAAAAGTCTGAAATTGCGAGATATAAACTCTCAATTGCGGGAACACTGACTTTATGTCTCGCAATTCTGACTTTATAACTTGCAATTGTGAGTTTATTTCTCACAATTGTGAGGGGAAAGAGATAAAAAGTCGCAATTATCTTTTGAATTGTTTTATTCTGTAGAGGAAGTGTAGATGTGTAGATGACAAACATGAATTAGATTATTATACTGACTATCAAGACAGTTCAATCCTTCCTTGTCAATAAAAATAAAACTCTAGCAAAAAGAACAAGCTATTAACATGTTTTTAGACAGTGCATGAGTTATACAGTGTTTGTGGACACATAGCATGAAAATATGATTATGTTTTAAGATGGCATGTTTTTGAGCATGTGCCATGGTAATATATGGGTGGGTATATACATATATATATAATATATATATGTGTGTGTGTGTGTGTGTGTGTGCCTTATTTATGCATATATACGCTATTTTTTTTAGACGTGTATTAAAGTAATTCCCTTTTTTATTTATCTATTTTGGTATAGTTGGGACATATTACAATGGAAATACTAGGTGTCACCTTATAGTACGTTGTAAACACTATGGTGTAAACACTGTGTGTGTGTGTGTGTGTGTGTGTGTGTGTGTGTGTGTGTGTGTGTGTGTGTGTGTGTGTGTGTGTGTGTGTGTGTGTGTCTTTTTGAAAATCTCTAATACTTACCATATAGGCCTATTTCATAAAAATTACAGTAAAAACAGTTATATTGTGAAATATTAGTACAATTTTAATTTAAAAACTTTACTCTTTTGTAATGTACATATTACGCTTTAATATGTATATTACATATACTATATATATATATATATACACACAATATATATGTAATATACATATTAAAGTGTAATTTATTCCTGTGATCAAAGCTGAGTTTGTACAGTACTCCAGTCTTCAGTGTCACGTGATCCTTCAGAAATCATTATTGTTATTATCAATGTTGATAGAATTTTTGCTGCTTCATATTTCTGTTAAAATACACTCTGGGGATATCAAATACTTATTTTACATCTTGAGAAAAGCACATTATACCACCTCTTTAACTAAGTTAATGTTAACTACACTGTTAACCCTTGCTGTAAAAAAAGGACAATATCATACCATTTTCCATTAAAACAGTAATATACCGTAGAAAACAAAACTAGCCTACAGGAATATACTGTGAATTAACAGCGCTCAAAATTGACACTCAGAGGCTGTTTTCCCAATCACACCCTATATCCTCAATCACTATTCACTACATTAGTTCACTAATATAGTCCCCTTGACAGAGTGAATGAAAAGAAGAGAGTGAATTGAGAAACTGATGAACACCTGATAAGCAGAATCACTGAAGGACAGAGAAACAAGAACAGAAAAAAGAGAAACACAGAAACTACAACTGACTTCCAGCAACACTGAGTGTGAAACCAGTTTACAAACCAGTTTATGATTATTTCTTTCATACATGTACAAAAGTTCTTGTATAGAATTAACAGAGATTGAGTTAATAATAAAATTTGTTGTCACCATGATGGAGATCAGTATTTGCTTTAGTTGGTCTCTTGTCCCTGGACTGCTTACCATTCATCTCTCTCTGACTGCTGTAACAGTGAGTTTATAAAACACATCTGTTATGGCAAGAAAAAGTCAAGAGGAAGATGATTAGTTGTTTTTAGCTTTTGTGATGATTTGACATTCATCCTGGAAATGTCTGAATTTCAGATCTTTCCTGTATATATTCTTTTGAATTTATGGGTATTTCATATTTAGCATATTTATCTGTGAATCTACAATCAACATTTCTGTAATCAGGTCTTCTGAAAAATATCATAATCATATAGTGCATTAAAACATGTTTAACTCCAGCTTGACTCAGACACACACAGATATCAACAATCAGCACATGAATCTCAGCAATGGTGACAATCAAAAGTTTCATGTCGCAATGCATGCTGGGTTCCAGGATAATATAAAACTCCCAGCATGCACTGCTGCATGAATAATTAAAAAAAATATTGCCACCATTGTTGAGATTCATGTGCTAAATCGTGATATCTCTGTGTTTCTAAAATAAGGTGTAGTTCTGTTTTTTTGGTTTATGCATGATGTGTTAAAAAAATAAGTCATTGTAATTTATTGCTGTATTTTCACAGTGGTGCTAATGTAACACTTTTGATTGAGGATAAAACTCTGAATGAGTGATAATAATTTCCTTTGTGAATGAACAGGCAATATGATGATTTTATCACCATAATCAACATAACCACCATCATTCATAAACTGTGTGTGTGCACAAGTGTGACTTGCACAAAAACAGCTCAAGCAGCAAAAGAAAGATGAATGTTTTAGCATCAGCATCCCAACTAAAGCAAGCACTGATCTCTATAATGGCAACTTCCAAACAAACATTTTTAATTAAACATCTCAACAACAACTTCTGTAGATGACAGAAATAAAGTCATACTGGTTAATAATAAGTGCAATAATGTGTAATGGCTGGAAGTCAGTTGTAGTTCTTGTGTTTCTCTATTTTCTGTTCTTGTGTTCCTCTTTTCTTCAGTGATTCTGCTTGTTAACAGCAGGTGTTCATCACTAATGCTCAACAATCTTACATATTCTCTTAATTATCTCACTGCAACACTGCGTCAGTGTTACTTTTTACTCTTTGTAGTGTGGATTTCCCTGTGGGGTTGAAAGGGTTAACAGTGTAAGATAAAAAGACACACCCACAAAATGTATTTTAACAGTAATAAACTGTAAGTTATGAAACAGGTTTATACTGGCAACACTGTTGCCAGTAGTTTACTGTAAAATTTTGTTTTTTGGGTCACCATTGTGCAGAAGAGTAGAGCCTGTGCTTCAGTCCAGGAGAAGATCTACAAACATTGATGATATGCTGCATGTTGCTTTATTTGACTGTGTAGTTGCTGGTCCAGTGGAAATCTCTTTATTTACCAATATTTTTTTGTGGTTTCAAAAGAAATAAGTTCACAGTAATACTTTGTTCACTTTATTAATGCATTATAAATTTTAGTCAATACATTTAAATGATAGTTGGTTAATTTAAGACAGTCGGTTTCTGCAAGTGAAATTAGTTAACTCGAGTTTTAGTGCATTTTTACAGTAACATACTGTAGATTACAGTAAAGAACTGTACAATTAACAGTAAATTACTGGCAACAGTGTTGCCAGTATTTTACTGTAAAAAAACCCGGTAAGGTCTAACAGTGTAACGAACTGTAAAGTGTTACCAGCAAGTTATTAACTGTGTTCTGTGGTGATAGGCCTACAGTGTAACGTTAGTGGAGGGACCATGGTTTTGTAAAGCACACACACTGCTACTAGTTCACAGTAACGTTACTAGTTTTTGTAAGTTTCCTCCTTTCTCTAACCTGGTTTGACCTTACGTCCTCGTTCCCCTGGGCGATGGGAAGAGCTATCAGCGCCCGCACTCTCTCCTCCAACACCCGATGCGAGCTCGACGGCTCCGGCAGGGAGGCTGTGATCTGCAGGTGTTCCAGGATGGAGTTTAGCAAAGGGTGCAGGGCCCTGAAATCGACTGTTTCGACATCAAATATAATTGAGAGATCCATCAGCTTCTGTGAGCTGTTGCTGAGATTGCAGAGCTTTGCTCTGTTTACTATTGTTTGCTCTGTTTCCGCTTAGTGTTGTGAGCGGAGCCAGAGGCGTCTTTAGGTGCTTAGCAACCGATTGGTATTCCGATTCCGATCGGCTCTTTATGCCTGTGCAACATGCACTCGTCACAATGAACGTGACGTCTGGGGGGTGGGGGTGGGGGGAGGGGGGATTTAATTGAAATAAAATGAAAATGAATAGGGGAGAGGCGGGACAGTTGAAACACTTTTCAGATAAATGTCGTTTTCTAAGATTAGGTTACAGATAGATTTTTTATTTTTTTGTGATTAACAACTCACATATGTGTTCGCTTAGTATCATGTGTTATTCGGTACAAATATAGAATGATTTAAGGAAAATATGACTTTGAACGGGAGTTGTGCTTTGTTTCAATCGTCCCGCCTGTGCGGGACGGTTGAAACACAGGGGTGGGACGGATGAAACATAACAGTTTAAATGGCAACTATTCATCTAATGCTTATTTTTGTGAACAACACCTGACAAGTAACTTATGTACATATTGTTACAAACATATTTTGTAATTTATTTTCATTTAAAGGTTCATATTAACCATTTTTGTTCTGTCGCCCAATAAACAATAGGCGATAAGCCTATGCGCATTTTGTAATCTTTCTAACAGGCTATTTTGACGAAGACAGACAACAAATCAGTTTACAATTAATTTTCTTACATTTCTTCCTTGAGTCATATTGAGTGTTTGCTAGTTGAATAGCCTGTTATTATGAAGAAAACGAGGCCAACCAGAAGACGATAAATTAAATTTATTGAATATTGAAGATTGGACAATCGATGATTATTACAGAGATAGCATGTGTTGCGTAATTGAAAATTAATTTGCATTAAAAGAAACACAAGTCTAGAAAAAGTATATGAATCTATGAACAGTAGCCTATAGGCTATGACCAGGTTTAACGTGCAGGACGCGCGGTCGGGACGGTTGAAACACTGTTTCAACCGTCCCGACAGCGCATCCTGTCATTTAAACCTCTATTGCTCTTAAACTAAAAAACTCTGATATTGCACACTTAAGGGTGTGTTGCAGTACTAATACACCTGCCGTATTATCATTACAATGGCACATGAAACAATAAATCCAACTTGTCAGTCCAAAAAAAGTACCGCACGAAATAATTCACTCACCGCATTCAAAAACAGCTTTGCGGCTTTAACTCCAAAACGACACGACGTAAAGAAGAAATGTTTTCGCGGGTATGTTAGGCATTGCGTGCTGTACGTGCTGACGAAATTTGACGTACATGACGTGAGTGGTTTTCAAGGAAATCTCAGTGTTTCATCCGTCCCGCGTTTCAATCGTCCCGCCTCTCCCCTACCTTATTAGGGCCCGAGCACCGATGGTGAGAGGACCCTATTGTTTTTGCTCCGTTTATTATTATTATTATTATTATCCCAGATAGCATGTATAATCGGCCCGAGCTCGGCTGCCCCGCGGCGCCTGCGGCTCAGACTCTGCATCGGCGTGTGTTAACCGGGCCGACTGTGGCCCGCAGCTCGCTCTGGCACATGCATTTTTGTTACGGCTGTAAAGCACTGGGCCGATTCATGTTCACCGTAACTGGTTGGCTCTGCTGTATGATCTGGACCACTTCTGGAAATGACTCGGCTTAGGTTAAATCAAGGATGGTTTTAATTTAGCAATAATTAACATATAAAAATATTTTAAAATTGACGTAAATTCCTGACTGTATCTTAGGATGTTATACTCGTCGAATGTCGTGACTTCCAAAACAAAATATCTGCGGTAAATAATAATAATAATAATAATAATAATAATAATAGTGTAATTTTGCACAGAGCATTCTTTAATATTTATAACCATAGCAAAAATATTTAGTTGTCATGAAGATCATTCTTTACGTGTATTTTAAACATGATATCTATGGGATGGGTAGCCTATGCATAACGTCTTGTTAGCAACATGAGTCTAAAATTAATTTTACTGGCTATTTCAAATGTTTACCAGCAGTGACGGTTAAACTTTGGGCGCTCGGCTCAGATGCGTTTACCAGTATGAAGCCGATTTCAACAGTTGCTGCAGCAAGCGTCAGCACGCAAGACGTGTGCACAACTTTCGGTGAGATAAAACTCAACGCCTGACTTAAAATCACCCCCTTTCGATCCTGCGCCATTACGGTGAACTTGAGGTAAGTCTTGTGTTCAATTTCCTTAAAAAGCATCAACATTTCAACAATAAATTCTTATTTGAGTAAAGTAACGTTAGTGCAAGTGGGGGTAATATGAAAGCTACTTTTATGGCGCGAACGAAGCTAACATTGACTAACTTAGCTGCGCTGTTTTTGCGCTAGCAGCTCATATTTTCGTTCTGCTAGCTTGGCAAAGAATTAGTCGCTAGGCTAGACACCGTTTTTATTGAATGCAATTTACGTGAATAATATTTACGAGCACAGTCTGTGATCTGTGGAAGTGGAACAAATGTTAGCTGGCTTAAGGCCAATTCATACCGCACAGAGAAACGCCAACAAACACGTTTTGTCATAAAGTATGTGGACATTTTGATCCTGTAAGAAAATATTTATTTTAATATGTAAATAGAGGAATGATGTGGGACTTTGGACGAGAAGAAAGTCGTGTCTGAAAGCTGCAATCTTTTACTTGTATTGCTAAAATGAATGAATATCTCGTGTTTTTCCGTGGGTGCTTGAGTTTGTCGGTGTCTGTTGGGGCAGTGTGAACATGACACCTATTTTTCATAACATTCTGAATACAACGGCCAACTTTTGGTGACTTTTTTTTGTTGGTGTTTGCTGGCGTTTGTCTGCGGTGTGAATTGGCCTCTAGATGTACTTATGGCGCAAACTGAAATCGCACTTTATAGCTAACATCAACATTACCTTTGGCTAAATGTGGTCTGTACAGGCAGGTTTTTAGCTAACGTTACCTTCATTAGGGCTGGGCAATATGGCTGAAAACTGTATCATGATATAGTCTAAGCGTTTCATATCTATCGATAATTATTGATATTTTTATTTATTTATTTAAAATAAGGACCAGGAGAAAAATATAATTACTTTATGACAGTATATTTACATTTAACATTTTTTATTTTAAACTTAACCTTCCTCTGATTATAATCCCCTCAGTTATAAAGGCGGAAATGTCAACACAACCATGGAAAACAACACCATGGAAGACAAAAAACAGGTCTTCTCTGGAGGCTGTGCCTACAGGTAGGAATTCTACAAAGTGATCTCTCTCGGTTTACTCTGACATATCTACGTACAATGTTTTGCTACTAATCTGTTATGCCTGCTTTTTCTTGTGTCTTACAGCAATTGCTAAGGAGATCCTCATCCAGCTTGATTCTATCAGACAGCAGCAGTTGCTCATCCTGATGCAGCTCCTACAAATCTCCAGCAGTTCCAGACTTCATGCCAGACCCAACACATTTTGGGCTCCCACTTTCAACTATTGAGGAGCTACAATGTTTGGAGGAGACATTAAAGAATCCAGAGGAGAAGAAGAATTTGGTGAGTTAAATTATGCATTAATCAGATCATTCCTAAAAGTCAGTCCCCACTCTCACTCATGCTATATTCCTTAAATAACTAACGAGTTACATGTCTTTGTTTCAGACTGTTCTCCTTGGAATGGTCGGAGGCATGACTCTTAAAAACACTGTGGGGCAGGTCCTGAAAAGAGCAATGAACACTTCGCTGGCGAGACTCATTAAAAGTGTGGTTCTGGGTGAGTGTCAGTGCTGGATAACTGCACTGTGGTGACATCCCAGGGCTTTACAGTTCAAAATTTTTTTTTTTTTTTTTTACTGGGTGTGACAGTGACAAAGTATTTAGGAGCACCAGTGCGACTGACCTGATCAGGGTTTTTGGGTGCACCCTCCATTGAAACTAGGGCTGTAACGATTCCTTAATTAAAGTCGAGTACTCGATTAAAAAAAAATCCTCAATTGCAATTTACCCGTGTTGAGTAACCTGCAAAATACTGGAAGTGGGGCATTCCACAGACGAGAATCCATGAACCACATTATTACACCATTTTCTAAGGATACGCGATCTATTTAAAACCATTTACAATCATAATATAGCATAATGCTATCATGAAATCACAAAGGCTGTGATTTAGTTAAGAATGCTCCGGCATCGCCTTATAATGGGTAGGTTAATTTGTCATTGATCAGAAGGTGCTCCTAAATTTTTGACTGTGCTCCTAAACTTTTTAAATTAAAAAGAAATGTAGGCTAAGTGTAGAGCTCTGCATCCAAATTAAGTTTTGGTAGTTGCTGAGTAACATCACGTGGTCATGCTGCCCTCTTCTATCTTGTGTTTTTCTCAGATGCAGTCCGCCGAAATGCCCTGACCAAAGATTCTACAGAATAGGAAACAGAGCTGCTCATCACCAGGTGTCTGTGGTTAGCCTCTGATAGAGATGGTGGCCGAAGCCAGAGGGCGAACAGGCAGACAACGTAGACAACTCAAAAACGCGGTGGGCCAGAATTAAATGTTTCAAAGTTAAAAATGTTGATATTGGCAAATGGTATTTGAACTCCTTGATTCTACATTAATGCTGTGATATTATTTCTATTCTATTCAAATCTGTTATTAATAAGTGTGTGTGCGTAGACAACTCAAACGCAGTGGGCCAGAATTAAATGTTTCAAAGTTAAAAATGTTGATATTGGAAAGTGGTATTTGAACTCCTTGATTCTACATTAATGCTGTGATATTATTTCTATTCTATTCAAATCTGTTATTAAAAAGTTTGTGTGTTTATCCTATTTTTGTAGTGTGGTCCAATAAAAAATGCATTAAACATGAAACCTGTCTTCCTTGTGCTGTTTTACTTTGTTTATCTTGCATAAATAACGGCTGCTAAGCAATTTTAGTATTAACTTGACATGAATGGAAATCAATAAAGTTCCCAAATAAGGAACGGGATTGGAGGCGATCTTACGTCCTCTCACTCGGGGTTCCGCAATCGGGCCGCGTTAAAACCGAGCGCTCAGCCGAGTGTCTTTAGCCTTAATCGGGCCGCGTTAAAACCGAGCGCTCGCAGAGTAATCGGACCTAGATTCATGCCGAGGATCGGCCGATTGTTTTAGCCTTCATCGGGCCGCTTTCGGCCCGCGCAATTTTTGCTAGCTGGGATTCTTCTCCAAAGTGAATCGCTTTTTAGAGGGCCTAAACATGCTCGAAAACTCATGAAACTTTTCACACGCTTCAGAAGTGGTGAAAATTTACGTGTGATATGGTTTTCAAAATTGGGTGGGGCAAATTCGGTAAATTATTGCCCCCACATTTTGCCCCGGCTCCTGGTTTCACTTACAGGTATGAAATTTGGTACATACATGTAATGACCCAATACCTACAAAAAAGTCTCTTGGAGCATAGCCCTAAACACAACAGGAAGTGAGCCATTTTGAACTTCCTCCTAGATTTTGGGCATTTTTCGTAATTTCCTGATGTTGTACTTTAACGAACTCCTCCTACAGTTTTGATCTGATCCTCTTCAAATTTGGTGAGTGTAATCTGAAGGCCTTTGCGACGTTAAATTGCGAAAATCTTGAGTTTTCGTCGAAGGGTGTGCCCTCGGCGGCCTGACAAATGCTCACCCAATTTCGGCCTTTTGGTGATATATGCATGATCAGATAAGTTCAATATTAATGTTGCTTGCAGTTCCGATGTTGCTAGGCAACCACAGACAGCCTGCAGTAACTCAGCCATACATTTTTCAATCTGCCCCAAACTTCACATGTTTGATAAGAGTCCTGTCCTGAACACATGACCATGCTCATTATGGTTATAGCAATAGCGCCACCTGCTGGTAGCAGGAAGTGTGGCAAATACAAAACGTGCTCGAAAAATCATGAAACTTTGCACACGCTTCAGATGTGGTGAAAATTTACGTGTGATGTGGCTTTCAAAATTGGGTGGGGCAAAATGGCTTACTTATTGCCCCTATATTTTGCCCCGTCTCCTGGTTTCACATACAGGTATGAAATTTGGTACATACATGTAAAGACCCAATACCTACAAAAAAGTCTCTTGGCGCGTAGCCCTAGACACAACAGGAAGTCAGCTATTTTGAACTTCCTCTCAGATTTTGGGCAGTTTTTGCCATTTCCTGATGTTGTACTTTAACAAACTCCTCCTACAGTTTTGATCTGATCCTCTTCAAATTTGGTAAGTGTAATCTTAAGGCATTTCCTAAAGGCGCCGGGTGGCGGTGGCAGGGGTGCGAGGGCCCTTTCATCGCTGCTTGCAGCTTTAATTCCATTTTTATTTTCTTCTCCCCACTGATCTTCAATTGTTTTATTATCATTTAAGTGTTTTACCGTAAAATGGATTTTTATATTGTAAACGTAGGCTTTTTTTTTCAAAAAGTAAATATTAATTTACACAAATTACCTTATTTTATTTTATTTTTGTTTGCCATTGTTTCTTGTCAACATACTGTATCCACAGATACTTGTAAAGAACTCATAAAAAGTTGTTATAGTATGTAAGCTACTATTCACCACTAGGAGTCTCTTGACCAACACAAATAATATTTGTAATGTTCAATTTTAGCGTTGTAATATTTCGTTTAGAGTTTCGCAGAAGTTTGATTGACAGGCGATTTGACAGTTACAGATTTAGGCCTATACGTAAAAACAATTATAGGCCTAGCTGCTACCTCAAAAGAGAAAGGCGAACGCAGTTTATTATAGGCTAATATTTAGACTAATTTAGCAGATAATTAAAATTTTAGACCCAGGGTTTTTAATTATCCCATGGTTTTTAACATCACACAAACAACATGTCCTCAAATTCTGTGTTATGTAGCTACAAGAGATGATCGATCAGTTCACATGCTGCTTGAGCTGAGGCTATACAAGTCCCAAAACGGTCAGTCTATTGTTTTGATTTTATTAAAAGCTGCTGTTTCATACGTCCTTCCAGACAGCTACTGACACTAGCTAAGGCTACACCTTCACATGGAGGACATTTGAACAGAAAAAAGCTTATGCTACACCTTTTACTATAATAAACTTTATGTTTAAATTAAATGTTCAATAGGCTAATATCTGCTGAACATTTGGAATACAAAATATGCTGAAAACCGAAACACGGCTATTGGTTTATGATTCTGTTATGAATTTTGAATAGCCTAAATAAATAGCCTAAATAAACAAACAAACAAACAAACAAACAAACTACAGTAAAGTAGGCATATAGGTAGGTCATAAACTGTTTTGTGTTTATACCCTAATACATTATTTGCAGATTGTAGTTGTAGGATATTATTTCGGTTATCAGACATAATGTAGCCTAGGCTATTTCTATTTTTTTTCTATTCTTTCTGGATTTTCAGAAACAATATCATACCAATCGACGAGGTCGAGTTTGACCTCTGATGTTTAATTCAATTCAATTCAATTCAATTCAATTCAATTCAAATTTATTTGTATAGCGCTTTTCACAATACATATTGTTTCAAAGCAGCTTTACAGAAAGTGCATTTCAGAAATGTACATAGAGAAATACAGTTAGTTAATCATGTATTGATTTAGGGCATAAACATATCGCCAGCGTCGAGTCGTCTCTTCACAGGCGCCGAGTCGTCTCTGCACGGGTGTTGGAGAATCTGTAGTTTCCATGAGAGGCTGGATACAAACTGGAGCTGACGATCTGTATTTACCTCGGGACTAGCGTCCCGAGATAACAACAGAAAAGCATATGGGAAATAATTAGCGTAGCTGCTGTTCGCAATATTAATGCATTCAATATGATTCAACTGTAGTATAAAATGTAAGGATTATGTGAATGCCTGGCTGAAGAGATGCGTCTTTAATCTAGTTTTAAACTGGGACAGCGAGTCTGAGCCTCGAACAATATCAGGAAGGCCATTCCACAGTTTAGGAGCTAAATGTGAAAACGCTCTCCCTCCTTTAGTGGACTTAGATATCCTAGGAATGACCAGAAGCCTCGAATTTAGAGATCTTAAAGAGCGCGATGGATTGTAGGGCGATAGTAGTTCCGTTAAATACACGGGAGCTAAACCATTTAGGGCTTTATAGGTCAGTAGCAATACTTTATAATTGATACGGAACTTTATAGGTAACCAATGTAGAGACGACAGAATTGGTGTTATATGATCGTATTTTCTTGATCTAGTAAGAACTCTAGCGGCGGCATTTTGGACTAACTGTAGCTTGTTTATTGAGGATGCAGGACAACCAGCTAATAAAGCATTACAGTAATCTAGTCTCGAGGTCATGAATGCATGAACTAACTTTTCTGCATCAGAAACAGATAGCATGTTACGTAGCTTAGCAATGTTTCTAAGGTGGAAAAAGGCTGTTCTTGTAACATATGAAATATGATTTTCAAAAGACAAGTTGCGGTCTAATATAACACCCAGGTCTTTTACTGTAGAGGATAAAGTAACAGGACACCCTTCTAAATTAAAGTTGTATTGTAAGAGGTTTTGTGGGCAGTTTTTTGGACTAATAAGTAATACCTCCGTTTTATCTGAATTTAATAGCAGAAAATTACATGTCATCCAGTATTTTATATCTTTAACACACTCTGTTAATTTAGATAATTTAGCGTTTTCATCTGGTCGTGATGAAATATATAATTGAGTGTCATCAGCATAACAGTGGAAATTAATTCCATGTTTTCTTATAATATTACCAAGTGGTAGCATATATATTGAGAATAGCAGAGGGCCTAACACAGATCCTTGCGGTACACCGTAGTTTACTGACGTTATCTTCGATTTTTCCCCATTTACGCAGACAAAATGGTAACAGTCTGATAAATACGATCTGAACCAGCTTAATGCCTGTCCCTGAACACCAGTGTAGTTTTGTAGTCGGTCTAAGAGTATTGTGTGATCTATAGTATCGAACGCAGCACTAAGATCAAGTAAAACTAGTATTGAGATACAGCCTTGGTCAGAAGCTAAAAGTAAATCATTTGTGATTTTAACGAGCGCAGTTTCTGTGCTATGATGCGGTCTGAATCCAGACTGAAACTTTTCATAGATATCATTTTCTTGCAAGAAAGAGCACAGTTGAGCGGACACAACTTTTTCTAGTATTTTAGACATAAATGGAAGATTTGAAATGGGTCTATAATTTGCTAGGTTATTATGATCTAATTGTGGTTTCTTAATAAGAGGTTTTATAACTGCCAACTTGAATATTCTTGGAACATGACCTAAGGATAAAGACGAGTTAATAATATTGAGAAGAGGCTTTCCACTACAGGTAACACTTGTTTCAGTAGTTTAGTTGGTATTGGATCTAATAAACACGTTGTTGGTTTAGATGCAATGATAAGTTTATTTAACTCTTCCTGTCCTATAGTTGTAAAGCGCTGTAATTGTTCTTGCGGGGTGATAATTGAGGCTGAATCATAAGACACCATTAAAGATTGTACATTTACAATTGTGTTTCTGATGCTTTCTATTTTCTCAGTGAAGAAATTCATAAAATCATTACTACTAAACTGTGACGGAATATTTTGCTCCGGTAACGTCTGTTTATTTGTTAGTCTAGCGACGGTGTTAAATAAAAACCTAGGATTATTTTGGTTGTTTTCTATTAGTTTGCGGAGATGCTCAGCCCTGGCTGCTTTTAGGGCCTTTTTATAACGTGACATACTGTCTTTCCATGCGATTCTAAAGACCTCTAGATTAGTTTGTTTCCATTTACGCTCTAAATTACGAGTTTCTCTCTTTAGAACATGCGTAACACTGTTGTACCATGGTGCTTTAGTTTTCTCTCTAACCTTTTTTAATCTAATTGGTGCAACGATGTCTAATGTACTAGAGAAAATGGTGCTCATAGTGCTAGTCATTTCCTCTAGTTCATCTGTATGTTTGGGTTCACTGAGCAGCTGAGATAGATCAGGTAAGCTATTTGAGAAATGATCTATAGTTGTTGGAAGGATTGTTCTGCCTGGTCGATAACGCTGCGCAACATGACAAATTTCAGCGGTACGTAGTATGCAAGTGACCATGTAGTGGTCAGTGACTTCATCACTTTGCGGTATAATCGGTTGGATCGGCTCCATGTGATATAATTAAATCTAGCAAGGGGTAGTTTAAGGGGTAACTAAACCCTAAACCAACTTTGTTTTAGTTAATGATCTGTAATGGGGCTTTATTTGTGCTGGTCGTTGATTCAAATAACTTTTTTGACATTTGGGTTTAAAGTGTTTTAATTCTACAATGTTGTAAAAACCTCTGTGTGCTGCCCTCTTCAGGTTGAACAGTAGCTACTGCAGTTGAATTTTCATTTTTTTTATTGCAAAAAAGGTACAAAATCACAGGCGACTAACCAAAATATACTTAACAACTATTGCCAGGGGAAGCTTATGGGCCATTACAAAGAGAAAGAGGGCCATATGTTGACAGTTTTAACTGCCTTTTTGTTGTTGGAGTCAGAAATCAGATTAATATAAAGTACAACTTCATGGAGAAACATTACAAAATTAGTTTTTTTAGTGCTGAATTTACACTTATGAATGTGAAATTTTGCCAAAAGAATGAATAAATTTATAATAAAGTACATATTTTCTTTACTTTAACTTCTATAAAAGCAAAATACAACATTCATCCACAATAAGGTAAAGTCTTTATAAATATGATCAATGATGAATCTGCTAAAGTTTTGCCAAAATGTTCTGGTGCACAGCAAACACTCCAGTGTTAAATTAACACTCCTTGGAGTTTATATGAGTCCATACTCAAGAGTGTAAAGTGTTAAAATGAGTGTTAAATTAACTTTAGAGCATTTAGAGCTATTTAAATCTTTAACTGCCGTTTTCTCAAAATGAGTTTTTTGTCATTCTCCAGTACTAACATCTCAGCCTATGTACTGTAGCACGTATGTACACCAAACTTTCCAGTTATACACTTAGCAGTATTTTGAAGATATTTTCAGAGGGATTTGTTATTAAATCATTCCTGGCCTGATTTATGTGACATTTTAATAAAAAATAAAAAATATGGCGAAAATCTATTTTTTTATGGCTATGGGCAGTATGTTTCGATTTCCTAGGTAATGAAAGCGTAGCCTATATCCTGAAATCACTCTGAGTTTTTATTTTCATCTTGTGTGTAAAGACTTTTGTTCATATGTTCATATCTATCTACCGAAAATATATGCAAAATCGTGCATATTTAATGAGATAATGCATAATTTGCATAATTAAACATACAAATTTCTAAAACTTGTAATACATTTTTTAATATACTTGTGTAAGCAATCAACTGAGGAAGTTTCATGCGGTGATATCTATTATTTTTTAAATTTTACCCTATTCACCTGTATTGTATCTCCTTAACTTTAAATTTTGTTTGACTGCTGTTAGTGAGTTATAACAGCCAGATGAACAAAAAGAAAAACTGATCTGATGGTGTTGATTATGTTATGACAATCATCATTTGAACTTGATCACTGAACTCATTAGAATCCTTATTTCTGACTTAGATTTATGTTATTGATTACATCATAACTGTGACTCTGCATAAATATCCTGAATTTTTGCTATTATATAAAGGATTTCTTAAAAGTTGTTTTGAAAAAAAAAATCAAGATTAAGTCTATGCATCTCAACAATGGTGACGAGCTCAATTAGGAAAAGTAAATTACATAGACAATTCAGATCATAATTTATTCATACCGCAATGCATGATGGGAGCCATAAATGAGATGTGATTGGTGGAGGCCACTGCAACATGCTTTATTATTGTCACCATTGTTGAGATTCACAGGCTGATTATTGATATCTGTGTGTCTAAATAAAATTAATTTAAAAGTCTTTTGATCAGGACAAGGTTTGTTAGATATTTTTGGATTAGATGAAAAATACTGATAATCATATGCTGTAGAATCTCAAAGCTGCTGTAGTTAACAAGTTAAACCAAACTATCTCAATAAGTCTCATTTTTCAGATCACAACATGATTATGTCAAAATATAACCAACACTATCAGATCACACTTTTCTCTTTGTTCATCTGACTGTTATAAATCAATAACAGCAGACAAGCAAAACATAAAGTAAACATATAAGGGTCAATAGCCCAACTAAAGCAAATACTGATCACCATAATGATGACTTACTATTTGTGATTTCCTCCTTCAGTGATTCTGCTTGTTAACATCAGGTGTCTTCAATAATGCTCAATCATCACTCAATGAATCACTAAATTATCTCATTAACTTTAACACCCTTGAGTGTTAATTTAATACTCATATAAACTCCCAGTACTTTTAAAATATTTTTCAACTCATTTGTTGGAGTCATTATTTTACATCAACCTGTATTCATCAATTCACTTATAAAAAAATGTCATTATAGCTCTTTCCTTCAAAAGGATTCCCTTAAGAATTCAATCTTTTGACCTTCTTTTAACCTTCAATCTTCTTACGACTTCCATCTATCAACTTTCTTTTCACTTTCTTTAGCACTACGTTCACATTTTTAGTTCTTTCTCAGACGAAAACTTTAATATCGTCATTTAAACACTGATCTACTTTAAAACCCACATTAATACCAGAAATTTCTATTACTTTCACCTTTTCTCACCTTCCGAGTGGCATTTACAATTACGGGCTAAATGGCCCTGCTGACCATAATTAAAACAATTCTCTTTGTCTATTACATCACTATGTGTTTGCAAACGGCTCCAACTTACTGCACACTCTTGAAGCAGTGTGTCCCGATCAGGAATGTAAACAGAGCCACTGATAAGCAGTTCTCTGTATTCTTACAGTCCACCAGTGGCGGATTCAATTACAATAGCCAAATCATAATCTTCATCATTATCATTGGCAGCACATTAATTTTCATAAGCTGCACAGAAAATCACTCAACATATTCTAAGGGGATTTCACAATGTTTCTGTATAACTTGAATCACATTTTTTGAAGTCAGAGCTTCAGTGCACAGCTGCTTACAGTGTTTGCTCTCTTCTGTCTCACTGTTTGTTTCAGGACTCTTTATAAAGTATAAAATGTGTAAATAAAATAAAATGTCATCAATTTCATTAAACCTGGTTTGAAACAGTATTCCTCTATCACATGGTTAGTCTGCAGATTCAGCCTAATGTTATCATTATTTTCTCAGTCCCACTTATCTTTACTGTTCCACAAAAAAAAAAAAAATATATATATATATATTACTCATATCTCAGTACCTTAAGTGCAGAGACAGCCATTATAGCTGCTTGCTCCTTCAACTCTCGTTAGGAAAAATCTCTAGACATCATTATTTTACCACTAAAACATATAATTGTTCCCCATTCTGCTTAATAAAACTTTTTTTTCGCTCTGCCTCATCTAACCAGTACACGATTGTTTGCTTACAATCCACACACACGTCTCTCACCGCTGTCAGCCTAGTGACACTTAACATTCCCTCCCTGGGAAAACCATGGTACCTGATCAACTTTTGTATGTCCAGCATACATTTATGTCCGTAATTTTTTTTTTTCATTTGACAGAAAACTGGTGTATAAATATGATCGAGCTTACTGTGAGACGACCCTACTGGCATACTGGATTTTCCTTCGACGCGTGTCTAATAATCTGTCAAACATCTTCAACAGATCCGATTTTGTCACCTCAATTCGGCAAGGGTAGCAAAGATGCTCTGTAATTACGGTTTACACAAAATCTTTCCGTGAGCGCATTCCAGCCCTCGATTGATTCTGGTTCGCCTAATTAATCAGGTGTGGCTCTTCCATCCACTTTTACGAGCTAGTTACTGGCCTTCCACCGGTAACTTTCTATGCCTGCACCAAAGAAATAGTCTCAGCCACCATGGTTCACTCACGGTCATACCAAAATTACACCACCACACAAAATAAATTTGACTGTCTCTTACCAGAGATTCTTCTATTGCCACCGGGCTCTTTCTGATTCCAGTGGAGTTCCTCCTGGCCCTGATAGCAGTTTGCTCTTCTCTCTCATTTCTGCGAGGTAAGACTAAAGCCTGGTGCTTCAGGGTGATCATTCGTCAATCCGCTTTACTCAGGGTCAGAAGAAACTGCCATGGAATCCCAACTTCTGACACCAATTGTTGTGGCAAAAACAATCATTAAACAATCATCATCACTGCATAAGAGACACCAATAATCAATTTGTACTTTAAAATATATTTATTCTCTTCCATGAGCTTAGTCACAAATTCACAGCAGCTACCCAATGATGTGAGCAAGACCTGACACCCAGCCCAGGAAATTCCCTTTTTATACTCCTTCAAGGTCTTTCCTCTGTAGTTTTCCACTCACCCAGCCACATCTATCTGATTTAGAATAGAATGACCCCTCTAAACCCCCTTGGCTAAATTATCTTCCATACCCAAAGAGTCTTACTGTGTGTGTTACGCCAGGTGCACAAACATACGTATATCCTGTTCACATTCCACAATATAGACACGTGACACATTACTTTGCAATATATGTTGAAGATCAATGGAAATAAAATTTTTCCATTACACATGGAAGGTGGTACGTACGCTCAGGGGAAGGTGATTCTCGGCAGGACTTGTAACTTTCCCTCCCAGTCTCTCCAGGCTTGTAGCAAATCCTGGGGCAGTAGGGGATCATCCCAGTCTCTGTGTTTGTTCCAAAGTGGTCTCACTAGGATTTTGGCACAGGTGGTGTATGGCAGGATTAACCTGAGGGGGTCGTGCTGGCTAGCTAAGGCCCTTTAAATGTTACGCATGGTAGGAGCATCATAATTTACTGGTCGATGTTTGTACCTCAATGTGTCTGTGGAACAGTGCCAGCTGAGGCCCAGAGCGGATTTATATTGGTTCAACTGGCACAGCATGGGCTACAAAGGGTATTGAAGGGCAGGACTTGCCACTCAACACACAGATGGAGTTTGGTCTCCTTTCATGTCATGCCAGACAAATCTCAGAAGGGTCTTCAGAGAGCAAGCGGACCTGGAGGAACATGGTTTTTACATAACCACTACAGTGTGCTCCCGGAACCTTAACAGCACTCCTAGGAGTGAAGGTCCTAAGGTGGGGCCATATTAATTTAGGTTCAGACCTCGGTACTACTACTACTACTGCTGCTACTACTACTACTACTAATAGATTTTATTTGTAATGCACTTTACATTTGGAGCAAATCTCAAAGTGAGGGTCACCATGTGATGTGGGATATACCATTATTCCCCTGACTGTGTCAACTGGTGGGAACTCAACTTCTTGACGGTTCCTGCCTGGGTCAGTTTCAGAATTTCAGCATTGTATGCCTTAGCTTGATCTGGATCTTTAGCGAGGTACCGTTCAGTGTTCTGGAGGCTGGGCATTACCATTTCCTTTGGGGCTTGGGAATCTTTGTGCCTTAGCAGAGGGGTGGTGTGACATATTGGTCTTGTCAGGATCTAGTGACCTCCTTTTCGTTCCTGAAGGGACGTACGTCAATTCGCGAGATCTCGTGGGTCCTCGTGACTTCAGCTGTTAGTCATGGCCACAGCCGTTCCACAACAAATCCGGACCTGGTGGGTATTGAAGGACAGCGGAGCACAGATCCGACACGCAGCGGAGCTGATCCGCAGCCGTTCTGCAGTTGGTGGGCATCCGGGGAAAGCCTACTACTCCTCTTCCACCAGTGCCACTGTAACGGAAAGCAGATGATCAGGTCTGCCTTTGTGTTGATTAATCAAATCTAATCAACAAACAAAAGGTACTGATTAACCCCTCAAAACAAAACAACAGTGTTAGCAGATGCTCGGTCAGGTCCCCTGAGTTAATCTCATCAACTCAAGAAGATATTCACACTGAAAAGGAAGGACAAAGTTCGCCACGCGGTTCCACGTGTGCACGACTCTGCATACACACACACACAAAACACAGACTCCTTATCATGCCCGACCACTTGTGGTCAAAATTACCTTTTTAAAATGTTTAAAATGTATTTCTTGCTGTGCTTATGATCCTTATACCCGAAATACGATATCTATAAGCTTTATTGATATGTAATCAGTTTAATATGCATGTAATCACGAGAAATCCTGTTTCTTTGTGTTGTTGACTAACAGAATTGTCATTCGCGGTATTGTTTTGTTCAGAGGAACACAACGGTGTTGAATATTTAGCACAGAATATTAGAGGATGCATTATTTGATTAATACCAGTTTTATAAATGTTTATGAACGAAGTTTATTCCGCCAGCATTAGTTAGAAGAGGCGTGTACCTTTCCAAATGAAAGGACATGACCACAATACGTCCTCCCAGGCGATTGGGTCACGCACGCAAGGGGGCGTGACTTTAGCTCCTTCAAAACACAGCGGGCTCTCTCACCTCGCTCTCTCACCTCGCTCTCATCCTTCCTCCTCTTCTCCCGGTGCGACGCTTCCCCGAGGAACATCCCGGAAGGCCTCGGACAAACACATGTTCGAGTCGTAGCAGCCGTTCTTTTGCAACTAAGTTATATTTGCCTCTTCCTTCACGGAAGATGAAGACGAACTTTCTCGGTAACGTTACATTTCAGTGAGCCTTTTCAAGCTTCCCGCGACACCGGAAGACGCAGTCGAAACAGGACCTCGTCCGCGCTTTCAGCATCAACCAAACAGAGAACAGACTTGCAAGTATATTTATCTGATAAAAGCTGCTTTTCTGGGGTCCGGCTTTTAGGTTTCTGTATGTAACAATTAGCTTTTCCCTTCTCTCTATTTCTTTCTTTCTTTCTTTCATTTAATTTTATTCTTATCACGTATGTTATTATTGTTTAAATGTTTGTTTGTGTTTATTGTTTGCATTTTTATGTACGTTTCTATTCGTAGCTCATATAATCTTTAGTCACATTTATTAAAATCCATTTATACTTTTCACTGTCTCTGTGTTTGAAAACCCACCATTCTAAAGTCAATGAAACAAAAGATCCAGCTACAAGCTCGATATTAGACTACATTCAGTAGTTTTGATTAATAAACTCATAAAGTTTACTGTTCGTGGCCAGAACCTAAACTTTATTGGAGTTTGTAAATACCCCTTCTGGACGAATAACTGATGATTAGACCAGTTATAGAACAAGGTAATCTCGATAATTGATAAAATAAATGTACATGCGACTTATGAATTATGACCATGGGTTATGATTATTAATATTTCCAAAATTCCCTATATCCTTGAGCTAATTCACATTTACCCAGAGTCGTATACGCTACACCACTTATCAATTGCCTGAAGGACATAAAGCACTGGCTGGACAGTAACCTTCTCAAACTCAACAAAGACAAAACAGAACTCATGGTGTTTGCCCCGCTGTCACTTCTTAAAAATGATGATGACATCATACTGAATGTGGATGGCTGCTCAATCTCTGCATCTCAAGTACATAACCTGGGTGTCATCATGGACTCCACTCTCTCCTTCCAACAACACATCAAAAACACTCCTAAAATTGCCTTTTACCATCTTAAGAACATCTCCAGACTCCGACAGTGCCTCTCCAACTCTGTAGCTGAGACCCTCATCCACTCCTTCATCACCTACCAAATTGACTATTGTAACGGTATCCTGTTCGGTCTGCCCAGCAAGGCTACTGACAGACTCCAGTATGTACACAACTCTGCGGCTAGGATGCTCACCCACACAAAACTTCACATTACTCCCATCCTGAAGAAGCTTCACTCGCTGCCAGTTAAGTCCCGGATCAAATATAAAATCCTCCTCCTGACGTACAAATCTCTCCATGGACTTGCACCCCAGTACATTACTGATCTACTTCATCCCTACACTCAGTCACGGTCCCTGCGGTCCTCTGAGAAGGACCTGCTCGCTGTCCCTAAGTCCAGGCTCCGGACATTTGGTGATAGAGCCTTCTGTGTTTGGTGCACCGTCACTCTGGAACAAGCTTCCTCTTGCAATCTGCTCTGCCTCCTCTCTAATAACCTTTAAAAACCAGCTTAAAACACACCTCTTCACTGAGGCCTAGGCTTCACACCCCTCTTCTCTTATCCCCCTCCCCCTTCTCTTGTTGTTTGTTAAGCGTCCTTGGGTTCTGTGAAAGGCGCTATATAAATTAAAGTTATTAGGGGTTCAAGCACGAAGTGCTGAAACCCTATTGTAATTGTACTGATTTTTATTATTATTATTTTTCTTCTGCCGTAAAACGCATCGTGCAGCCCAAACCGTAAGTGCTAGAGACTTGAAACTTTGCCAGATGGTAGTACAAAAATCGAGGAGAGGTTATCAAAATATGACCCCGATTGGCCCATAGGTGGCGCTACAGTGCAAAAAACAAAAAAAAATCATATTTTTGCTTAAATCTCATTAACCGTTTGTCACAGACTCAAGTGTCTTATATCATTGGAATCCTTGGGTCAAGCCGAACAAAAAAGGCCTCAAGGATTTCATTTCCGGTATGCAAATTTTCCGCCATTTTGAATTATGTCCAAAACCTACTTTTGCGAACTAGTCCCTGGTTTTGTGTCCGATCGGAACCAAACCAGTGCAGAAATGTTCTCTGGAGGCAGAATATCAATAATTATTGAAAAAAAGTTGAAATTTCGATTGACGGTCGCTAAGGGGCGCCAAAATGTTTGAAGAAGGCGGAGCCTATTTTACTAAAATGGCTATAACTCCAGAAGTAAATGAGGTATATTCACCAAACTCGGTACACCTGTGTAAGAGGTCAATCTGAGGTCATAGTAAAAAGATTGCGGCGATTGGCCACATGGTGGCGCTATAACATGAAAAAAACTTAAATCAGGCTGTAACCACCTGACCGTTAGTCCGATTGACTTGAAAATTGGTATGCAGTGTCTTGGTCCAAGCTGTCATGTATATCTATGAGGACATTGGTGTATCTCAAAAAACATGGCCGCCATCGGCCAATGAAGTTTGAGCACCTATTAGACAAGGTTAACGGAGGCCGATCGGAACAAAACTCGGTGGGCATGTTCGACTCATGGCCCTAGAGGTCTGTAAGAATTTTGAAAGAAATCGGCCACTAGTTGGCGCTAACGAGTTTTATGGCTCTGTAATCACGTGGTGTTACACTTATCATCACAAAATGCATATCATTTGATAGACCTGCTCATGCTGAACAACTTTGCCTCTAGAACCATTGCTGTCAATCAAACAGTTTATTAATTATTCACGAATATGTTAAAAACCTACTTTTGCGAACTAGTCCCTGGTTTTTTGCCCGATCGGAACCAAGCGAGTCTAGGACAATTCTCTGGACTCTTTAGATCAATAATTATCAAAAAAAGTTGAACTTTTGCATTTTTCGCATGGGTATAATTGGGTCATAAAGAAAATGGGCGTGGCAAAATGCAAACAAAAGCCTATAAATCCTAAACAAAAACTCAGAACATCACGAAAATTGGTGAGCATATGTGCCATAACATTCTAAATAAGCATGCAAAATTGTATGTAGATCGGATGATAGTTGGCGCTATAACTGTTAAAAAGCAATGGTAAATTGCCTGTATTGGCTGTAAATGGACTTTTCAATCTATTATTTCAGTGGTTAAAAGCTTTCTAAATAAATCTTAATGTCTTGAATGCTTAAATGCCTTAAAGGCCTTAAATGCTTGAACCCCGATAAATGCTGCTTGCAGCTTTAATTATTATTATTATTATTATTAAACACTGCTGCGGGTGAATGGACAATTGTTCTGACTTCATGAACCCTGATGGTGTGAATGAAACATTAAACTGACTCAAACTCTTAGAAATGTATATATGATACTGGATATCAAGGGTGAAACTGTTAATAATGTAGACAGACAGCAATCTCATTCAATGCCAGTCATGTGTGCAGTGAAATATAATTTAGTTAAGCATTTAAAAGCTCTGTTGAGAAGTTTAAAACACGGAAAGCTCAAAAAGCAATCATATCAGGATACTTCATGAATTTCAGAACTAAAATGAAGAAATTGCTTTTAATTCAAGCAGAATCAACAGAAAATTAAAAAAGGACAATAACAATGAGATGTTGATAAAATGAGTGAAGAGTTTAATCAATAATTACATGAAGCAAATACAAACATTAAGAAAAAGTGAAAGCGAATTAGACAGATCTCTCTCTTTACTGACTTATAAGAGCCAAAGCATCTCAAGAGAAGAAGAGAAGAAAAGAGTCCAGTTTCAAAGATACATGAAAGTTTATCTTGCGTTTCCGTGGAAGAGTAGAAGTGAAACTAGATGTTCTAATGAAAAACAATGAAGAACGAGTTAAAAATTAATATAAGATTAATGTCTCTATTAAAAGTGTTAAGGCCTCTTCTTCAGCTCCTGAACTTTGCCTCCAAAGGTTTTTCCAGGGTGAATTTTCTGGTGGTCTTTCAGTTCATCTCTTTCTATCATCCACAGTAAAGGACTTCCTGCACTGAAACACACACCGCCGTGTCTTTTCTGCTGTAATATTCCGAATGAATCTTCTCCTTTGTGTGAATCTTCAAGTGTTTCTTCAGGACTGAAGCCCAATGAAACTGTTTACCGCACTGATTACAGTTAAATGGTCTTTCTTCAGAATGAGAGTAGATGTGATTTCAGAGAGAAAGCCTCCCAGCTAACAGACTTTTGTTATACGTTCTCCAAATATTCAGTGTTGGTTCTGGGAACGTAAAAAATGTCCAATTTTCTTGACGTTAGACTGGAACGTTTTTTTAAAAGGTATAATGTTCCTCAAACGTTGTTTCAACTTAATTTTGATTTAAGATTCAACATTATAGGAACGTTGATTTCTAACATTCCAAGAACAAAAACAATATCCAGTTTCCTTAATGTTACTAGAACGTTATTTGAAGGTTAGTGTCATGTTCCTGAAACATTCAGACACAACCTTAGATGAACTGAAGATAAAAGACATTAACTCTCTCAAGATCTGATTAAACAACTCCACAAACAGCATTACCAGCTTCACTTATTACTAACCAGACTGACTTTATTTCTGTCACATCTACAGAAGTTCTTATTGAGAATTAACAGAGATTTAGATGTTAATGTCTTAATGAAAATGTTTCGTTTGAGGTCACCATCATGGAGATCAGTCTTTTAGTTGGGCTCTTGACCCATGATTATTATTGGGCTTGTGATTTATCAGCAATTGCAGGTGTTCATGGAGAACATTTCTGCATTGATAAAGCGGATCAACTTGTCTGCTTTAATAACAGACAAATGACTGCTTTTTCTGTAATTGATAAATTAATGAATGGAAACACTATTGAAAAATATGGTACTCAACAAAAGAAAAATAAGATTTGTAACATTGTTTCAGTTGCTGAATGTTGATTTCTGTTGGCTTAGATATAAAACACTGAATTTGTTATAGATATGTTGCTTTGAGTTGCAACCTTGCTTTGAGACATTTATTCACTCTCAGACATCAACATTCAGTACACAACAATGGTGACGTTTTTCATGCCAGCATACAAAACACATCCATGGCTCCCAGCATGCATTGCGGAATGAATGAAATTATGCTTTGGATTTTTTTTTTGATTGTCACCATTGTTGAGGTTTGTATGACGAGTACTGATGTTTAATTGTGTCGTTTTTAACTTTTAAAAAGTTTTGGACTATCTCACATACATTTCTCCAGTTGTAAATGAATTTTATCACATCAATGGAGTCCATTACCTTCTTCTTTTATTACTTTTAAGTTCAATTCAAATTACAATGAATGCAGTTGTTTAACTCCAGTTCTTTGTCTGTTATTAAAGCAGACAAGTTGGTCTGCTTTATCAATGGAGAAATGTTCTCCATGATTACCTGCAAATGCTGATAAAGCACAAATCTAATTCAAGTCAAGGGTCAAGAGCTCAACTAAAGCAAACACTGATCTCCATAACGGTGATCTCAAATTAAACATTTTCAATAAGACATCAACATCTAAACCTCTGTTAATTCTCAATAAGAGCTTCTGTAGATGTGTGACAGAAATAAAGTCAGTCTGGTTAGTAATAAGTGAAGCTGGTAATGCTGTTTGTGGAGTTGTTTAATCAGATCTTGAGAGAGTTAATGTCTTTTATCTTCAGTTCATCTAAGGCTGTGTCTGAATAAAGTTGTAGTTTGTGTTCTTATCACTCTTTCGAAAGAGGATTGAAAGAATGTTTCAGGAACATCACACTAACCACACTAACATTCAGGAAACTGGATATTTTTATGTTCTTGGAATGTTAGAAATCAACGTTCCTATAATGTTGAATTTTAAATCAAAATCAAGTTGAAAGAACTTTCGAGAAACATTATACCTTTTAAAAAACTTCCTCTAACATCAAGAAAACTGGACATTTTTCACGTTCCCAGAACCAACACTGAATATTTGGAGAACGTTCTTATAACAAAAGTCTGTTAGCTGGGCTGAGCCGCTTCTTCACAGTGTGAACTCTCATGTGAATCTTGATCAGACTTGATTTACATGTGAAGCATTTTTTACACTGAGGGCAGGAGACAGATTTTTGGGCTTCTGTTTTTTCTTTCTTGTTCACGTCCATCAGGTCTAAAAGAAACATTAAATCAAATGAGATTTAAAATAAGAGACAAATGTGAAATGAAAAATAAAGCCCAAAGTCAAGATCACTGATGAGTTCAATAGTCATTTTAATCCCATCATATCTGGTCATCAACTGCTGTGCACAATTATGATCTATTTTAATATCATGTAGATAATTTGTGATATAAATCACTAGTTTGGTCATGAAACTCTAGATGGCGCATACTTGACATGTAATCTGTAAGCAATCACATAGTTTCCAACACCTTTCTAACATTAACAGAGGAAGAATCTGGAAGCTTCTCGTCTCTGTATTCTTGATAAGCACCAGAGCAAATACAAAATCATGAACTGCTGTTAGAAAACATGAAAATGCTGTTTGATGTTTTATCTTTACCATAATAAGCAGTGTCAGAAAGAGAAAGTTGCACAGCACTGCTATGTATATTGTCAGAGAGTGATTTTGCTCTGAACAGACAAATCACATGTCAAAATCAGACTGATTTCTTTATATCACACATTCATGTTGGGTTGAACAAGTTAATAAAAACCAATCAAACTGCAAAATGTCCGTTGCTCATCGTGGCTGTTAAGAAACTAATGAATGAATGAGGCATTTATATAGCGCTACTATTTACTACTGTACACACCAAGCGCTTTACAATCACATCAGGTGTCGGCCTCATTCACAACCTGGATGATTCAACAGCAGCCGCAGTGAAACAGCGCCAACTATAGGTGGAGATAGAGTGATTTGACTGTGACTAACTTACACAGAAGAGATTTTGTTTCTCAGCACATAAAGATGAACTTCTTACCGTGATCTCAGACTGTGGTGATGTGTTTCTCCACTGTATGGATCTTCATGTGTATCTTCAAGTGACTTTTAAAACAGAAACTCTTTCCACACTGATCACACATGTGCAGCTTCTCTCTGCTGTGGATTTTCTCATGTGTTTTCAGATTAGCTGACACACTGAATCTCTTGTGACAGTGTGAACACTTGTAAGGTTTTTCTCCAGTGTGGATCCTCTCATGTGATTTCAAAGATGATAACTGACTGAATCTCTTGTCACAGTGTGAACACTTGTAAGGTTTTTCTCCAGTGTGAATTCTCTGGTGCAGTTTTAATTGTTGAGCTGTAGTAAAAGTCTTCTCACACTCAAAGCACATGTACTCTCTCACAACAGTATGAGTTTTCTGATGTTTATGTAAATTTTCCTGCAGTGAAAAACTCTTTCCACACACAGAACATGAATATGGCTTCTCCTTCGTATGAACTGTCAGGTGTTTCTTCAGGATTGATGCCCGAGGAAATGTTTTGCCGCAATGATCACATGTGAACAGCTTCTCTCCAGTGTGGATACTCATGTGACTTTTAAGGTGTCCTGATTGGCCGAATATCTTCCCACATTGATTGCATGGGTAAGGCTTCTCTCCAGTGTGAACTCTCATGTGAATCCCAAGACTTTGTTTGGTTGTGAAACTCTTTCCACACTGATCACACGTGTGCAGCTTCTCTCCGCTGTGGATCTTCTCATGTGATTTCAGAGATGATGACTGACTGAATCTCTTGTCACAGTGTGAACACTTGTAAGGTTTTTCTCCGCTGTGGATCCTCTCATGTGTTTTCAGATGTGATGACTGACTGAATCTCTTGTCACAGTGTGAACACTTGTAAGGTTTTTCTCCAGTGTGGATCCTCTGGTGCAGTTTTAAACAGTTTGCTGTCATAAAAGTATTCTCACACTCAAAGCACATGTACTCTCTCACACCAGTGTGTATTTTCTGATGTTTATGTAAATTTTCCTGCTGTGAAAAACTCTTTCCACACACAGAACATGAATGTGGCTTCTCCTTTGTATGAACTGTCAGGTGTTTCTTCAGGCTTGATGACCTAAGAAATGTTTTTCCACACTCATCACATGAGAACGGCTTCTCTCCTGTGTGGATCATCATGTGAATCTCAAGACTTCGTTTGCTTGTTAGACTCTTCCCACACTGAGTGCAGGTGAAAGATTTCTTGGCTATTCTTTTCTTTAAAAATGTCTTTTTAGTCTTTGAGCGACTCAAAGGTTTTTCTCCAGGTTTGACATGATGTTCCTCCTCCACTTCACTCAGTTCTTCACTCTCCTCCTTCACTTCACTCAGTTCTTCACTCTCCTCCTTCACTTCACTCAGTTCTTCACTCTCCTCCTTCACTTCACTCAGTTCTTCTCTCTCCTCCTTCAATTCACTCAGTTCTTCTCTCTCCTCCTTCACTTCACTCAGTTCTTCACTCTCCTCCTTCACTTCACTCAGTTCTTCACTCTCCTCCTTCAATTCACACAGTTCTTCACTCTCCTCCTTCACTTCACTCAGTTCTTCACTCTCCTCCTTCACTTCACTCAGTTCTTCACTCTCCTCCTTCACTTCACTCAGTTCTTCTCTCTCCTCCTCCACTTCACTCAGTTCTTCACTCTCCTCCTTCACTTCACTCAGTTCTTCACTCTCCTCCTTCACTTCACTCAGTTCTTCACTCTCCTCCTTCACTTCACTCAGTTCTTCACTCTCCTCCTTCACTTCACTCAGTTCTTCTCTCTCCTCCTTCAATTCACACAGTTCTTCACTCTCCTCCTTCACTTCACTCAGTTCTTCACTCTCCTCCTTCACTTCACTCAGTTCTTCACTCTCCTCCTTCACTTCACTCAGTTCTTCACTCTCCTCCTTCACTTCACTCAGTTCTTCACTCTCCTCCTTCACTTCACTCAGTTCTTCTCTCTCCTCCTCCACTTCACTCAGTTCTTCACTCTCCTCCTTCACTTCACTCAGTTCTTCACTCTCCTCCTTCACTTCACTCAGTTCTTCACTCTCCTCCTTCACTTCACTCAGTTCTTCACTCTCCTCCTTCACTTCACTCAGTTCTTCTCTCTCCTCCTCCACTTCACTCAGTTCTTCACTCTCCTCCTTCACTTCACTCAGTTCTTCACTCTCCTCCTTCACTTCACTCAGTTCTTCACTCTCCTCCTTCACTTCACTCAGTTCTTCACTCTCCTCCTTCACTTCACTCAGTTCTTCACTCTCCTCCTTCACTTCACTCAGTTCTTCTCTCTCCTCCTTCAATTCACTCAGTTCTTCTCTCTCCTCCTTCACTTCACTCAGTTCTTCACTCTCCTCCTTCACTTCACTCAGTTCTTCTCTCTCCTCCTTCAATTCACTCAGTTCTTCTCTCTCCTCCTTCAATTCACACAGTTCTTCACTCTCCTCGCTCTCTTCCTTTAGCTCTGAAATGAAAGAAAAAAGTTTAATTGCATTTCCAGTACGTCTGTCACCTTTAGTGTCTGTGTTCATGTTATGTTTGCCTGTGACACCCAATTTGCCCACGTGTTTCTGTGATTTAATCCCTGTCTTGTTAATTAGTTATGAGTTCATTTGTCCCAGCTGTGTCTCGCTTTCCAGTCTTCTGTTCGGTGTATTTAAGCAATGTGTTTCAGTCTGTTCCTTGTCTGTTGTCGTTGCTATATGTTTGGTTGTTCTGTTCATGTTTCTTTTGATCCAGTTTGTGAGTATTAGAGTTTGTTTAAATAAATACTGCTGCAATTAAGATCCTGCATTCTTCCCTGCTTCAACCAATGTGTGACAACATCCAAATTCACAGAGAGAAATATGATTATAAAGTCAAAGGACATAAACAGAGCCCTAAAATATTCCCATCATTTTGATGAGATTTTATAAATTAATTATGCATGTCCCTGAAAATCTTCATGAATGAGGAACATAGATCTTCCAATTATTACTTTTAAAACATTATATGAATTAGATGCCCATTGGATTCAACGGAGAAAAGTGAAGTCAATTAGAAGCACTCACTTCCTGATGGTCAAGCGTACTGCGCAGACTCAAACTGAGCTTGACCATAGATATCATATATAAACGCTAGATGTCTTATGGCGCAGTCACTTCCGGCATCACCGTTCGGCCATCTTGTCACAGTGAAGCTGTGCATTAGGTGAGTGATCAGCATGCACACAAATCCTCATATCTCGCTGAAATCTTGACGGATTTACAAATGGTTTGGTTTCTTACAAACGTTATTAACGTGGCTATAATTCCGAATGCTTGAACATGTATGTTATAATTTTTCATATGTATGCAGTGTATGTATGTAGTGTCATAACTACATCTCTGACGTTTATAACAAACCAAACCGTTTGAAAATCGGTAGAAAATTTAGCAAGTTATGGTTATTTAAAAGTATATGCACCATTAAACGAGTGAGCGAGCACACTGTGGCAAGATGGCCGCCACGTGCGGACGTCGACCTCCATTGGCCAGCAGCGCGGACGAGACATCTAGCCTTTATATATGATATCTATGAGCTTGACGACGTAGATGTGACGTGAGCAACCTGTCTGTCTTCTAGCAGCTGTGCCAAGAGAAATCTGAATAATTCCCTTCTGAAACTTGCAGAGACGGAGAGTGTGAGTAGAGGTGTCCATGAGCTAGGAGCAGGAGAAACTTTTGCTACACTGTAATGAATTGCTGTAAAAATTACAGAATTATTTTACAGCAGCTGGCGGTTTTCTAATAATACAGCATATTGCTGTAAACGGCAATGCATTCTGGGGTCGCTAGGCGGTTTAATTCAAAATGCAGAATATTGTTGTAAATTTCAATTCTTCAGAGGCGTTGTGATCTTCAACGGTCGTGTCGTCGACTTTCGGGTAGCGCAAGACAAGAGGAGTGCTTCACAACTCTGTGGTAAGTGACTTATTATTTCAGTTTCTTATTTTTCATGTTTGGTAACTCATAGACTATGAAGGTAACGTTATATTCGCGGTTCATATTGGTAACCACGGATTACGCATCCTCCGACCGCGGGGCGCGAAGGAGACTTGCGCCGGGCTTCAGCAGCGTGGGCGCAGTAGTATTTTACATATCTCACACCGGCGCTACAGCGGCTATGGGCAGAAAATCTGTGGGCTCCTATGTTAAGAATTAAATGCTTTAATGAGAACAGTCGGTATTCACACAAGCTTCGTGTTGATCAGCACACTTAATCGTGATTATTTTATGGTGTAAATCAAATCAAAATCAAGTCATCGGTTAAAATGGGCGCCGAAATGAAAACGGCGTTGCTAAAGCCTTGCGTCAGACTCACGGAGGAATACTAGTATTAGTATTCGGAGTTCCTGCACTCCGAATACTAAAATATAGTTTAAATGTAAAAAGCTGAAAAATAAAAACGGTATAGTTAAAAATAACTATTGTCACATGTTGTATTGTTTTAGGAGACACAAGTGGACACTGGAAGGCCAAGTTGTGTGTGAGGAGGGCTTTCAGCCCAGCTTCTGTCTGGCTTTGCCGTACTGTTCACAGCATATTACATATTCAATCAGGAGAAGGCAGTCTGTACCTTGGAGTTCTTTCAAAGTTAATGATTGAATTCTTAACAACCTCAGTAGCCTACCTGCATTTTACACATGTATTCAATATCAGAACTTGCCTTTTATAGATATATTATCTGTTGAGGCCTTTAACACAATGTTTCTCAACTCAAGAAGAGAGAATTTTTAGGGCAAATGATTTAGATGTCTCCCTCTTTAACACTAGCAAGCTAATGAGTTAAATCAGGTGTTTTAATTAGTGGACATGTGAAACTTTCTGGGAGGTCCTCATGACTGGAGTTGAGAAACACTGCTCTAATATATGGTCCAATTTCAAAAACATGATTACAAGCCTCAAAAACTTAAAACCAATCTTAATTACATATTGTCTGTTTCCTGACCCTTTAGGCACGTTGTATGTATTAATCCGGAAAGAGGAACAAAGAAGTTGAGAGGAAAATTGCCATCTAAAACGACAGGGCAAATGGTACAGAAGAAACAGGTTGCAGTGAACCCACATGTTGCCATTCTGCCCAGCAAAGTGATGGATTATCAGTGGAATGCAAGTAGTACACACACACACACACACACACACACACACACACACACACACACACACACACACACACACACACACACACACACACACACACACACACACACACACACACACACAGAGATCTATTTTTCCTTTAATTGTAACCTTATTGTAATATTCTCTATCTGTCTCTAAAGCCCCTTTCAGTGCGATGACCCCGGGAAATTGCCAGAACGCCTTCTGTGTGAACGCGAACACGACCTGGGATCGATGCCGTTGGGGACCTAGTAACATTGCCGTGTTCAGTCCCAGAACGCGCGCTGTGTGAACAAAAGCCGTCATAGTGATGATGACGCTGAAGCCGGGATCGTTCGCCAGCTGTGAAACGGTATGTAATGCGCAAGTTTATGATCGAATCAGCGAAAAAAAATGCACAAGCGTGGTTTCTCGAGAAACTTAAGACGCTGCTGAGACCATTACAAGTTACATCGATGTCACGTGTCTTTACGCCATTTTTACGGGTTGTGTGTGAACGCACTCTCTGTTTCCGGAAAATCACTGGCAGTGTGAATGAACCAAATCAAATTAACCTGGGTCAAATTCCGGGTCACTTTATCCGTGTATTTTCTGGAATCTCTGTGTGAAAGGGGCTTAACTGTATTTGTCATCCCTCTATCTGTCTCTGACTGTATCATTATGTTTTGTAATATTTCTAATATATTGTCCTCTTTGTTCTTTTCAATGTTTCTAGCCACTCTTTGCATCCTGTGATGGAACAGCATTCTGGAGCTGAATTGTTCTCCAATTTTGATCAGAAGTTTGTTGGACTTACTTGGGGCCTTGTTGTTTGGACATGTTTGTCTGGTAATGAAGTGGTGAAAATGAATCAGTGTCTTTGTGTTTTTTATTATGATCATGTTTGTCAACTTGTGGTTTTAAATGTATGTTTGTGTATTTCTTCTTTGTGTGAAGGGCCATGATGGCTAATTTGTTACAAGTAATTTAAAAATATTTAATTTCCTGTCCATTTAAAAAAAATACAATTTTGTAAATAAAAATGAAATCAAAATAATACAAAATACACTGTTTTATGACTTTTTTTCATGCAGATTTTAAAGTTATAAATTAAATAAATTTTGACCTGTTTTTCAAGATTAGTATGTTGAATTATTTTTTTGTTTTGTGAAGTAATAGGGGAATTAAGTTGTGCATTATACAAAACTTTATGTATTTAAAAACAATTGTTTAAACTTTTGCAGTTTTGCATTTAAAATTCAGCTGCCAGTCATTAATATTCAGAAATCAGGAAAATATATTGTATATACTTTATTTTGCATACTTCCTCTAGATATACCAAATACAGATATTCTGTAGCTTACTGTAAAAAAAAAAAAACAATTTAAAATTTACTGTAATCAGAGAATCTGTAAGTTAAATTATAGAACCGCTACAGTAAAAAAATACAGTAACTGGCTGGCAACCCAGCTGCCAGTATTTTACTGTAAAATTTACAGGTAATTTTAATTATTTTGTCATTTTGCCTCCACGTCCCCCCAATTGCCGGCGAGCTTCTCCTCCTGTCCATATGGTAATTTCTCTACTGTGCGACAGAGAGTCGAGTGGTTATGACGCAATCGTTAGCCTATTTTTACAAAAATTGCTTCTACGTGGCCATAACGTAAGATACAAGGTAATGGAGCCTTTTATACATTTTCACGTTTCTTTAGAAATAAATAATGGACAAATGGAGTCTTTAAACGCCTCAGATGTAAAGTTATTCACTGTCAAAGTGACGCCAAAATGAATGGGAGTCAATGGAATGCTAACAGCAGGTGATGGTCCGCTAATCAATGGCGGCGCCCGGGGAAGCTTCAAAATAATATGAAACACTGCCCCCCCCCCCCCCCCCCCCCCAGTGTGTGATCAGGCGCTGCCATTCTCTTCCCAGGCGCTGGTGTTCTCAGCGCCACCCGTCAAAATAAAAGTCCCGCTTCCAACACATCAGCCAATCAGAAAAACTTATTGGCCAATGCCGATATTTTAAAAATGGCAAATATCAGCCGATATATCAGCCTTGGCAATATATTGGTCGACCACTATATACAACAGTGCCATAACATTTTAATTCAAGAGCTGTTATTATTTTTCAGATGATTTGTTGTTTATTATAACAGATGACATCATTAACAGCAGGAGATTTAATAGGCTACATTCAAAATAACACACAGATCTATTTTGAAATAAAAAGATTTTTTTTCCTTTATCTTTAATCCCGGCTTAAAGACGTAACTGACTGTTTACATTCATTTTGCATCATGAAAGCATTTTGAAATGCAAGAACATTTAACCGCTTACACAGAGATGATCACTCTTCACGAAAAAAAGGGTCGCAGCTTAATGTTCATGGGAAATGTGGGTCCAATGGCATAACCAGTTGAGAACCACTGCATTAGAGAACAGACAAAGTTATTATTACTTATCCATATAGCAATGTTTATTATGGAAATATATTACAGTAATCAGTATTGTTACATAAAATGTGATGCAATAAAGAAGGTCTAATTTAACTATGTTTATCCTCCAAAACAGACATAACAGAGAGAGTGTAGAATGGTAAAAAGGTTTCGGCAAAATACGATAGATGTATTTCTTTAAAAAAAAAAAAAAAAAAAAAAAAACTAAATTGAAAGATCAGACGGAAAGAAAGACGGATATGAGTACAAAGAGGAGAGCAACAGAGAGGAAGAGGATAGAGATCAGAAGGAGACAAATGAGATGTCAAAAAGACAAAAAGAATGACAAAAGAATGTCTGTCTATTTTTTAGTTTAAGCTATATGTAGTGTATTTGAGTTGCATTTGTGGGTGTTATTATAGCACAATTCTTAACACCTCACCCCGGACCTCACTAATTTTCAAACCCTGGTTACGGCCTTGCGAAGAGTACATTAGGGACTGTTCGGTATTTATGGAAAGGACCACCGGAGGAAAATAGGGGAGGGTCATGTCTTTTTATTCTTTGTTGAGGGGAGGGTCATCCAACTTTTTTTAGTCTAGGGGGAGGGTTACCCAACTTTTGTATTCATGAAAACAGCAAAATTTCAAAGTGGCTTGTTTGATGCATATTTTTTCTATGTAGCTCCATGTAGCTCTCGCAGTCTTGGCCCCCCGTCGCTATCAGATGGGTCTGACCCAACAAAAATCCAGTTTGGCGCTGTTTGACAGTGCACGCGCACTTCAGTACGAGCTCAGAAAAAGTGCATCATGTCAGAACAGAACGCCAATTAAATGTTTACTCGGCAAAGCTTTAAAGCACAAGCAAATAATGAACTTTTGTGATAGCGAATAAGTGCAGTGTCCTGTGAGTGTAACTGTATTAACATGTGATGTAAATGTATGTCGAGTTTTACAGTATTGGGACTGAGACGGCAGAACTGCAGCTGATAGAATGTGTGCTGTAGCGCGATACTACCATATTTTAGTTTCCATTCTTATTGTGTTTTCACAACAATGTAAGTAAGTAAATCTACTGAAATTGCCACCATAACAGTGGAGTGTGATGTGTAAGATGTAGGGCTACCACATCTTTAAATTACTATTAGTATTATTTGAAGTTATCATAATAAAATACGTAGACCTACACCAAAAAACTAGTTGTGGATAAATTCTTTAAAACTGGGCAATTCCAGCGTTATGGACGTGACATTTGCAGTCAAAACTTGAAATATAAATTCTCAGAAAATGCATTTAATACCAATATATTGAAACGTCTGTTTATATATCCATACTCCCTTACTAAAGGAGTCCAGACATTAGAAAAATATCACTCGACATGCGTTTTATATTTAACATGAGGGAAATACACATGCGTTACGGACATGACACACAAATCGTTAACTTTTAGGAGGCAAAATATGTTTTAGTAATTCTATGACTTACACTGCGCAAAACAAAAGTAGGCCTAATACTACCCAGCGGATGAAGAATGGTCGGCCTCCACAGAACATAAAATAATCTTTTTATTTTATTTTTCGTGTTCGTATTTATGAGAAAAAAAAAACAATGTTATGGTCGCAACAGTTCTCCGTTACAGTCATGACCGCTCTGAAAGCGACTTTAAAACTTTCACAGACACTTCAAGCATAAAGCACAAAGCCTTTCTTTAAAGTGAATTTCGTTTTGTATTAATTGTATCTTAATTTTAATCAATGTTTCATCAACCAATTGTCTGGATTTAATAAATAAGAAGTAAATACAGCAGACAATAGATAATCACGACATGGAGGCGCCGGCACGTGAACTGGACTCACGTCTCATAAATGAACCGAAACTCAACGTAAGGTACTTGCCTCACAGACCTGAGACAGAAAGCTTGAAATATCTACTTTTAAACAGAACAATTCAAAACAAAAGAAAACAGACTGCTCTCTGCTTATGTAATCCGTATGAAATGCACCTCTGGCGCGTTCACTACTGCGATCGTGAGTCAGCATAGTCAACTTCATCTTTGCAGTCGACACAGAAAACACTTGTTAATTAATGAACATTAATTTTACATTAATAAAATGTCTCCTTGCTATATTTGACATATTCATAATAATTACTTTTAATATTACAATAAATTAATCAGTTCCAACGAACTCTTTGATTATTCATTTATTCTAAGAAAAGTGTATCTTTCACCACTCATGTAACTTAGTAGCCTGGTTAAAACCAGACCATTCTCAGTAGTAACTGAGTTATGGTCTGGCAAAGCTCCATAGACAAATCATTTCCAAAGGGGCATCACCAACGGACGTCGCTCAAATGCCTCTGGACGCAGTTGGATAGACCTAAAACCAATCAGAGCGATCGTCATCGTGTAAAGCCATACGCTGCGTCCCAATTCGCCTAAGTTACACTACGCCATAAAAGTATGTACTCTTTTTGTGAAGAAAAGGTATTTACTTTTGAATGTGTAGCAAAAAAGTAGGCAAGCTTTGGAACATACTACTTCGTCATCTTTATCGGACGGATCTGTCACGTGCATCCTGTCACTTAAACTGCCCTGTCAATCATCGTGTCACAGTTAAAATCCTCTATTAAATCTAATTTAATTTCCTACCGTTTCGGAGAGAAATGTAGTAGCACGTTCATCTACCAGTGGGTCTTTCATGGAGACTGTCCTCATGTGTTTGCAATTTGAATATAATAATGCATTTTAAAGTTGAACGGACGTCACTCAAATGCCTCTGGGCGCAATTGGATAGACCTAAAACCAATCAGAGCGATCGTCATTGTGTAAAGCCCGCCTCAACGTTTCTGATTGGTGCCGCGATTTCGACGGCATGGAAATGGGCAGAGGTGTCAAAAGTATTCACATTCATTACTCAGGTAGAAGTATAGATACTAGGGTTTAAAAAGACTTCTGTAGAAGTTGAAGTATCAACTCAAGCTTTTTACTCAAGTAAAAGTATAAAAAATAAATATTTCAAAACTACTTAAAGTATAAAAGTACAAGTAATGTAAGGAAAAAAATCTCTCTCTCTCTCTCTCTCTCTCTCTCTCTCTCTCTCTCTCTCTCTCTCTCTCTCTCTCTCTCTCTCTCTCTCTCTCTCTCTCTCTCTCTCTCTCTCTCTCTCTCTCTCTCTCTCTCTCTCTCTCTCTCTCTCTCTCTCTCTCTCTCTCACCGCATCTAGGTTTCCTTCGGACGACTTTTGGCGCTGCGCACAAACAAATGTGACTACAGCCTCTCAAAAGCTTGAAAGACACCACAACGCCAATCAGTTTAGCGATGTGTATTCAGGAGGCGGGAGTCAGGTCTAAACCGTTTGTGTAATTGGCCAATTTTTTTTTTTTTTTTACGACGACAAGCCGAAATTAAATAGGAGTAACGAGGCTATTTTTAAAATGTAAGGAGTAGAAAGTACAGATAATTGCGTCAAAATGTAAGGAGTAGAAGTAAAAAGTCGTCTGAAAAATAATTACTCCAGTAAAGTATAGATACCCCAAATGTCTACTTAAGTAAGGTAACGAAGTATTTGTACTTCGTTACTTGACACCTCTGGAAATGGGCTTGAATGAGCTCTTTGCCAGACTACTTGCAGAGCAAATCTGAATTTGCCGGAAGTTGTCTGGGTTTTCCCAGGCTAGTAACTTAGCGAAAATCATTTCTGGGGAAAAATAATGAAAGGTTTATGAATATGATTTGCTTATCGTCTACACAGATTAAATTACCCAAAAAGGGAATATTTGATCAATTTGTCAAGGTAACTTTTATCAGCATTAGTTTCAGTTATCTAAACATACTGTTTGTCCCACAAACTTCATGTAAGACTTCCTTATCAAATATCAATAAAAGTACCCTTCATACACACTCCAAGAAATATTAATTTTCTGGATACAGAATACAATTCACACGAGTATATGTATATAGACTACGAACACGTAAACAAATAACGAATAAGGAATGGGAGTGAGAGATAGAAAGGGAGGAAAGATTGAGAGAAAGTGAAAGCAAAATCTCAGGAAGGCAGTTTCACTGACAAAGTAACCCTTTTGAGAGACAACAAGAAATCACATCACCCTAAATAGGGCGAACGACAAAAGCTCGATAAACTTCTGGAGCAAACGGAGTTCGTGGGAAGTTTAAAAGGTCTACTCAAAGTTACGTTGCCGGCTACGTTCACTTCACTGAACGTAGGAGAAGGTCCGAAGACGAAAAATAAAGACTAAAGAAAGACTGAAGAAAAGAAAAGAAAAGAAAAGAAAAGAAAAGAAAAGAAAAGAAAAGAAAAGAAAAGAAAAACGGAGAAAACTCCCTAAGGAGTCGTGGGACAACTCTCACAGACAAAGTGCTCTCTAGAAACTTTCTGTGTCAGTCTCTTATGGAGAGTCTTAGTTTCGCCTACTTCGCGTACGTGGACCAATCACCTTCAGAGATTTCAGTGCGGTATTGCAACACACCAACAATATGTCATATACCTTTGGAAATGACTTTAAATGATAAGTTTGAAGAAATGTTTGGGTGCGTGCGTATTGGAATGTCTGGGTGTGTGTGTGGAAGGCCTGGGTCGCAAGGGGGCGAGCTCCATATCTCCCCTGGGAATATTTTGAAGTGTGCAAAGCTGGGAGAATATCCTGTATCGTGTTGTCTGTTAACACTTAAGGTGCCATAAAAGTCATCAAGACCATCTTCTTGCAGACTAGCTGGAGCCTAACGCATGATTTGCATTCATGAGTTCAGAGGCTAAAAGCTTTGGATTTCAGAAGGAATGTGCTCAGAACACAGAGTCAGAATTTGTTAATTCAGAACAAATGAAAGAATGATTCATAGGCCAGACGCTACACCGCATCAGCACCGAAAACATGTTTGTTTTTGTTTTTTTCAAATCTAAAATCAAAAAATCGTGATACGAACCGAATCGTAGGTTTGGTCTATCGTTACAGCCCTAGTAAGATGAGAAAGCAGGAGTTTAGTTGTTTGTCATGGTTGTAAAAAAAAAAACAATGGCTATCTGAACATCTTTGCCAAGCGCAAACCAGGGCTGGGTTTCCCGAAACCTTCTTAACGCTACTACGTGGTTCTTAAGTTACACCTTAAGCTGTACCTTATCGTTAATACGTGCTTCCCAAAACTTTCTTAGTTAAGTTTACCTTCTGTAAGTCATAAGTTCGGAAGGTTGGTCTGGACCACTAGCTTTACCTTATCACTGTTGCAGGTCTATACAAATGTAATTCTGAAGTTTTAATACACACAGACAGTGTTCAATTAGGCTTGTAGGGAACTTTTTCCTTCTTCAAAGAAGAGACCAGGAGATGTTGGGATCGCGTTCAAACAGAAGTCATTCTTCATTGAGCGTGGCTGCAGGTTGTCCAACCAAATCTTAATACAGTATTCATTGTAGATATATACATTCCAAGGGGGAGGGATTACATAAAGGCGGAGACTCTGAACAAAGCATGCAAATGAAGTAGGAACACACCCTACTCTGAGAGCGCTACTAGTCCAATTGAATCAGCATAACTATTCAAATGCTGATATTGGCCAGGAACTCCAGTTCCAAGAGCCATCCCAGAGCCATTAAAGACAAAAGGTGAAAGTCTCCCCTACAGCTAATCCAATCAACCTAACGATTCAACGTCTGGGCCAGAAAGCCATTTGGGCTCCGAAAGGTGAGAATCTCAGTGATCTGCCTAAAACACAATAGAGAAAACAGGACTGGCAGAAGTCTCTAGCTAGAAGCTGACCCTAATCAAATCAAAGTCTTAACTTTTAATGTTGGAACCTAAATGAAACATTTAATAAATTTGTAATACAACAGGCTAATTCAAGTGTTTTCATGCAAAGAATAAAATGATCATTACACTGATTGTTGTTAGAATTTTTAATTATATTATTATACAATATTATTAATTTAATTAAAGAGCGCTTTTAAAGGCCAGGGAAAGCATAGGCTACAGTCAGTTAAGTTCTATTCGGACGCTAATATTGTTTCTCATGGGCTCGTCCGGTATTTTAAACATTTACAGGGGTAAGTCGGTGATTTTAGTGCCGTCCGAATCCATAATATCAGTGTTTTTTCTCACTCAACCAGCGTAAAAATTCCTGGCCAAATTAGTACTGTTTTTTGACAAACAGGTTGTGTGGTAATTTAATTGCCACATCTCTTAGTTTACAAGAAGAGATTCACAATCCACAGTTTAAATCCTTTTTGATCACTGCTGAGCACCGTACGTAAGGTGTACACTTTTATTACTGAAATGCTGGAAAGTATTTACAAGAACAATATTTCATAGCTCCACCTCAGCGAACAAAAAAGGGAAAGAGAAGGAAGCACATAAAAATTTGAAATGGTTATAATATATGTAGGTAGTATATACATATAAAATGTGTAGGCTAGGATATTATAGGCTATTATTATAGTTTGGATTATTTTTTATAACATCCCATAAGTCCTAATAAATGGAATTTCAACTATTTCTGAAGTGCTTCTTTTATAAAGAACACCGCTTTCTCACATAAACAGAGAATAACTGATTCTCGAGCCATCGATAACAACAAATTCAGCAGCATCGCCCCGGACAGCACCAGGTAACGTTGCACGTAAGAAGGTATATCTTAAGCAGCTTCCTAAAATATAGTTCGGGGAACACGCCTAGAAATGGTATACCTTCAGTTATACCTTAAGAGTCTTCGTAGAGCGCTAAGAGACAACGTTATCTGGAAACCCAGCCCAGTACAGAAGTAGGCCTAATCACTAAATTATCGGGGAGGGTCATGCCTTTTTTCACAATCATTTTGGAGGGTCATAGAAAAATCTATTGCTGGCGAAGGGAGGGTCAAGTCTTTTTTGACTACAGATCTCAAAACTCCTCCGGTAGCCCCTTAAATAAAAAACGAACAGTCCCTTAGTATTTGAAATCGAAAGCAGCCGTCTGTCATTGAGTTTCATATTTTTAATATATAATCCCACTGCATTCCCAAAAACATAAATTATGTCTTCATAGAGCATTTTTAAGGAAAATACCATCAGGGGAGAACACACACTGCAAGCGCATCATCAAGCAAAGTGTGTTTCTCACAGCGCATATCCTGTGCAATGAAGCCCGTGATTCAATCTTTTGAACTTTATGAATTATTATTTTATGGAAGGTTTGAGTAGTGTGTGTGTGTGTGAGGTAGGGCAAGAGGTGGGTCTCTTCTATAGTCTCTTCTGTTTTTGTTGCAAAGATATCTACTTATGATAATAATAGTCATTTAAATAAAAAAAATCTAAATAATATCATTTTATAATATGACGACTTCATGATGCAAAAGCCTCTGAGTGCTTTTTCTAGTATAACTTTATTATTATTTAAAAAAAACATCCTTGAATGTAATTTAAGTGTTTGTATACAAATCAGTAAATTTTCACCTTCAATATTATATTAATGTAGTCCAAACTGACTCCCATGTGTAGTTTACAGCATTATTTGAGAGATTTTCTTTCCTTGAGAACATTTGCCATGTACTTGATCTAATATAGTATATCCAAAACAATCGATATCGAATCGTGGCAATACTCAGCAAACTATATTGAGAAATGTCAAAATGTTTGGTAACATGGTTGCAAAAAATGTGAGCCAGTTATAAATGTAAAATAAAACATTAAAATATTTAGTTGGACCTGATGTTGACAATCAATATAACAGTTCCTCAAACCTCCCTTTACTGACCATTTGTGGTAAACAAACAAGAAAGAAAATATTCTTCTATTTCATAGTTTACCCGTTTATCTAAATGTGAAGAATGTTTCTAACATGAATGTTCTTCAGCATCATGAATGAATGAAGAATAAACACCAACCTCTATGTTCTTCAGGATCATCAGTGTGTTTCATTCTGCAGGGTTCTGGATCACTCATGTTCTCACTGTCCTCTTTAATAAACTCAGTCTTTGCAGATTTCAGCTCTTCCTGATGCTCTGATGCCCGTTTTCACTTGTAGACTGATGGGAATATTCCAGCATTTATAAGAGAATTACAGTAGGAGGAGCTTCACTGATGATGTGATTGCTGTGGGAGGAGCTTCACTGATGATGTGATTGATGTGGGAGGGGCTTCACTGATGATGAATTTCACTGTAGGAGGAGCTGAAAATCAAAGTTATCAGTTACTGAGTTTGTTTTAATACTAAATGACATATCTAAGCATTTATGTCTGTATCTCTATATAGAAACCAACCAAGCGTGCCGCACAAGCCCTGAAAAGTGAAGCCAAAACGTCTCGATCGCCCCCCGGTGACTGGTCCTAGAATAGGTCATAAACCCCGCCTCCCGTGTTATTCAACGGGACTTGAGATCAACTAAACAATTTTAATTACACTTAATATCTTTTTTCCGAAGGTGGTTTCTGTCATTTACTGTAGTTTTTTATCACGCTGATGTAAATTCAAGTGTTCGTTTTTAAAATAAGTTTGTTTTTAGTTAGTTATTTGATGCTATAAAAACGGTGATGTGACGTCATGATTGACAGCTGTGATTGACAGGTTCTCTGAGCGAAGTAGTCACTGAAGCACCAACAGACTTTCGGGATCTTCGGAGGACTGAGGAGATTGGAGCTTTAAACTTAATATCTAAATTTCTATAATTAATTATTTCACACCGAGAGTGAGTGGGGCCTTGATTTCGCGGCTTTACTTCCTGCTCACTACTGCGCAGGTCTGGTCCCGAGATCGCTACTGCGCAGACTCAGCCCAAGATATCAGCGACATATCGGGACACTGGCGGCTTCACTTCTCACCAGGGGGTCAGGGATTCATATTATTTTGAAGTTTCCCCGGGCGCCGCCATTGGCTAGCAGACCATCACCTGCTGTTAGCATCCCATTGACTCCCATTCATTTTGGCGTCACTTTGACAGCGAATAACTTTACATCTGAGGCGTTTAAAGACTCCATTTGTCCATTATTTATTTCTAAAAAAGAAACACGAAAATGTATAAAAGGCTCCATTACCTTGTATCTTACGTTATGGCCCCGTAGAAGCAGTTTTTGTAAAAATAGGCTAACAATTGCGTCATAACCACGCGACTCTCTGTCGCACAGTAGAGAGATTACCGTATGGACAGGAGGAGAAGCTTGCGGGCAATCGGGGGGACGTGGAGGCAAAATGACAAAATAATTAATCAGAATACTTAGCAAAAGTTGCTCCTGCTGCTAGCTCATGGACAGCTCCTACTCACACTCTCCGTCTCTGCAAGTTTAGGAAGGGAATAATTCAGATTTCGCTTGGCACAGCTACTAGAAGACAGACGGGTTGCTCACGTCACATCTACGTCGTCAAGCTCAGTTTGAGTCTGCGCAGTACGCTGGACCATCAGGAAGTGAGTGCTTCTAATTGACTTCACTTGTCTCCGTTTAATCCAATGGGGTCGCTGTGTCCAGTTTATATTTATTATATACTTTACTCTTAACACCTTTTACCTATTTATTTATTATTCTCAGGTAAGGTAAAGAAAGTCAAATCTGACCTAAACCATAAGCATTCAAAAGGTACTTACAATTTGGTCAGAAGACTCCTCTGTGGTATGTTCTCATTAAAAGTCTTCCAGCATCATAAATCTAAGTCTCTGTAGGCAGATTTTGTAATCAATAAAATTTCTTTTAATTGGTTACTTTTCTTTTTATAATAAACAAAAATATAAAGGCAACTAAAACTTCATCGTTTAAGTATAAAATACAATAATCACGTTTTGAATCAAAGGTGTAGTAAGCTCTGGGCTTCGTATCTTCTGCTTGGGGTTTCTTGTCCTCAGCTCTGGGCTTCAGTATCAGTACCCCAAGAGGAAATCAGTTCATCAGTCTTTTATACTCCTGTTGTTTAACCCGCTCTTAAAGACCGATACAGACGCCGGCGGCATAAAATAACTATCGTTCTAAAATGTTTAATAACTTTTGATTTGCTAATCCAATCCGTATGCTTTAAAATGCACCGTAAACATGAGATAATCAGCTTTCCCGTGTTATCACGGTTGTCCCTATTGGTCATTCAGTGGCTCCGCCTCCGTAGTGCCGGTGATTGCGTCATCAAAATCTGCAGCATTGATTCGTCAAGGAAACACATGTGGTTTCTTTCTCTGAGCCAAACAGGAACGATTGTTGAAGTCCCACCCCCATGCCCAGATCCGTCCAAACGGTCATCAACTCAACCAATAAACATAGTGATTGGTGTTTTTAACAAACGCAAGACATTGAAACGAAATGCATTGAAAACTAACGGATACAAAGTTTTTGACCACAGCGCAAAAACATGAAAGAGCACAAAACACAAAAGAGCATGAGTAAATAAATAAATATATAAAACATTTATTTTTGTGAATGGATGCAGCACTATCGCCAATAGAAATGGACAACTTTAAAGGCGATTTTCGATTTTTCTGTACCCTCATATTCCAGATATTCAAATAGTTTTATCTCGGCCAAATATTGTCCTATCCTAACAAACCATACATCAATGGGAAGATTATGTATTCAGCTTTCAGATGATATATAAATCTCAATTTTAAGAAAAATTACACATAGCCTAAGACTGGTTTTGTGGTCCAGTAGACCTACACATCGGAGGATGTGTTAGAATTGAAACCTTAGGACTGTCGTCACGCAATCCAGTTTGGTTATCATATTATGTAACGTACATAGTTTGAGAAGATTGTCTCATTTGCACTGTTTATTTATCTATTTGTATCTAGTTTGTGAAGATTATTTGCACTATTTGTTCATTAGCACTCAGTATATTACCCTCAATGAACCATTTCTTCATTTGCACTGTTTATTTCTTTTTGTATTTAGTTTGTGAAAATTATTTGAACCATTTGTTCATTTACACTCTGAATTTTGTATTGTTAGTATTTATATTGCACTTTGTCATTACTTTGTATATTGTTTGCATTTGTTGTTTACGTTCAAATTATAACACAATTTTCTGAAGAAAAATGTTTGCTTCAGTGCTCTGTTGTAATATAACAACTTTTCTATTTACTTTACTCCCTGAACTTATTTGGACACAATCTACATTGTCAGTAAGTGTAATACACCTGTTTTTACTCAAAAACGCCTAGAATAATATTATAATAAATGGCTATAACTTGCTGAGGGATTGTTAAATGTAGACAAAATTTCATAAAACAACCAAGTCTAACTTTCTAAAGGAAAAAAAAAACTAAACTTCAGGAAGTTCTGTTTGAGTTCACACTGAAAACACCACATTTTTTGCTGCCGTTTTTCTTAAAATTCTGTTAATTTCATAAATTCTCTGACAAAATAAATGTAAAACTGGGACTTTAAATGAGCTAGATGGAAACTTTAGGTTCTCCTGTTTAAAATGATATATGGCACTTGATGCTTGCTGCTAGAATAGGTTAGAAAAACAAAGACAATTACAGGTGAGTCAGGCGCCCCAAAAAGTTCTTTAAGGGTTAAAACAGGCGTTAGGTTGCCACTCCTCCAAAGTTTCCCAGATCCTTCTCCAGTCAGGTGCAAGCGGTCCACCTCTAACTGTCCTTTAACTCCACACTGTAAAAAAATTGCTGTAGTTTTGCAGCTGTTTGCCAGTAACTTACTGTAGATTTAAATTTATGTTATTTACTGGCAACAGTTTGTTCAAAGTTAAATGAACATTAAACATTAACAAGTCTTTGTCTTTAAAGAATAAAATTATAAAATAACAATCTAATGCAAAGCATTCTGGGAACCAGAAATCTTCATCAACCTTTTTCTGTTTTTTTTCCTTCAGATTTTGGTTCCCAGAATGCTTTGCATGAGGATGTTATTTAAGTTTTATTCTGTAAAGATAAAGACTTGTTAATGTTTAATGTTCATTTAATTTTGAACAAATTGTTGCCAGTAAATAACATAATTTTAAATCTACAGTAAGTTACTGGCAAGTAGCTGCCAGTAATACTGTAATTTCTACAGATTTTTCTAACAGTGCAGTAAACTCAACTAAGATGACTGAGTTCATTTAAAGTTCTAGGAGTCCTCTATAGTGCATAATCGCACTTTTCTGCTCCTCTCAACATGGGCTGGCACAGTCACATATACATACATAACTAATTACTGTACATCTATGCCAAAACAATATAAGCCATCTTTTACAAACAAAATAAATAACAACATTGAATGCAATGCATTATATCCAATACACTGGCTAAATATGTGTAACAAAAAGGCATCTGCAATAAACAAGGAGGCAGGTAATTGCATTTTCTTGATATTACAACAAAATAAAGAGTGTTTTCAGCAGATCTGTTAATATTGATGAGCCTCAGACTATCAACACTCATTCAACAAGCCGTTCAGGATCATCAGCAGATCATCTCACTTTATTCGGAGTGTCTGCTGTTAGAAACACATTATTTGACTCAGGATACATGACAAAAGCCTAAAACTGCTCAAAAGCAATAGAGGAGTGACTGACAGAATGCTTTAGACCCGAGATTGATAATATAACATACTTTGTCAGAAGAAAGTTAGAGGTTATTTCGGAAAACAAACTGTTTTGCACAAAGCTTTGCGATATGCAGCAGAAAAATGTAATTGA
>CM040792.1:13910436-14135436 GCA_022829025.1 Squalius cephalus | reverse complement strand
ATTTTTGCAGATCCAATTTCACAACTTTGACCAATCTCTAATTAACTACTTAATAATAGCAAATTTACAGTCAATTTCTGTTAAATTAACTAAACGTATAAGTACAGAATACCTGCACATTTACAGTATTACTCATTAAACACTGAACATCAAGATACGTGAATGATAGGAAATACAAGCTTAGTATATAATTTAGAACACGTAAAAATATCCACATTAAAAGACATTTGCTGTATACCTTTATAATATAACTTATTATTTTACAATTACATTTTATCCAAAGTGACATAGAAATTAAGAGAACAATAAAAGCAATAAGTGCATGCAGTGACAAGTCCCAGTTAGTGTAGCACAGTACACATATCAAGTGTTTATTTATTTTTTTTTTTTATTTTTTTTTTTATTAAAACAAAGATTTAGTATTATTGGGTCAAGTGTTTACAAAAAAGATGGATCTTTAGTTTCTTGAAAATGTTTTGAGTTGCGCCGGTCATTCCACTAGCAGGGAACAGTCCAGGGAAAGGTCAGTGAAAGCGGTTTTGTGTCTCTTTGGGATGATGGTACCACAAGGCACCATTCACTTGCAGAACACAAGCTTCTGTAAAAAAGAATACATTGATTTTATTGATATATAATCAATAAAATTGAGGCAACAGATTACAAGCAATATTATTAATTAAATTTAACAAATTAGAATTGAGTAATAATTAATCAAATTAATTCCTTAAAAGTTAACCATTTAAAATGAGTAAAATTTACAAAATATATTTTATTGCCAACATTGAAGACACCTGGTGTTAACAAGCAGAATCACTGAAGGAGAAAACCATAATTAAAGTCACCATTGTGGAGATCAGTGTGTGTTTTAGTTGGGCTCTTGACCCTTAAATTATTAACTTTAAGTTTTGTTTGGCTGCTGTACATGAGTTATAACAGCCAGATGAACAAAGAGAAAAGGTGATCTGATGGTGTTGGTTGTGTTTTAACATAATCATTATTTCACAATCATTAGACCTGAATCACTTTTTTAGGCTCCCAAGGACAAACCCCCAAGAAAGGAAACTTCTCTTCTCCAAACTCACCTTATGAGACGCCACAGCCTCTCTCAGTGCCTGAAGATCTTTCTCTCTCTGCTGGAGTAGAGTTGGACTCGGTGGCCTTGACAGCACATGTTTCTCAACACCGTGCTCAGTTTTCAGAGGCTCCTGGGGCTTATGGCTTCCTCAGCCGTGGTCACGCTGCTGTGATTGTTACATATGAGACTGCTGCAGCATTGGCTTCAGGCCTGAGTCCAGAGATTCAAGGACACACATTGCATGACCATCACACGATCTGTCGCCATCTATTCAGCCCTTTGTCTGACTTTGATCTTCGCAATGGAAGTGAATCAATCAGTCAAAACTAACTTAACCCTTGTGTGGTGTTCATATTTTTGTTACTCAGCCAGTGTTCGTGGGTCTGGTGGACCCGCTGCATTTTTGGGTTTTTAATTCAACACAATCAAAAATGTTATGTTAAAATACTCAACAGATGTTTACTTCATCCCAATTACAAGCAATATAAACAGCATATATGGTCAATATTTTCTCTTTACCTTTGTTAGATCACATTTAAGAATTGCAACCTCGTGTGGGAATGGCAGGATTAGAAGCACAAAACTCACTCTTGCACTCTTTCGCACTTACACACAATCTCTCTCTCACACGCACGCACACACACACTCATGCAGACACAAAACACACACCCACACACCCACACACATACACATGCACATACACACACAAACACTCACTTGGATATGTGGTGTACGGTCACTCTCCATAGGCATAATGGTTTTTCTAATGTACAAACTGTATAATATATCCCCCTACACTAACCCTACCACTAAACCTACCAATCACAGAAAACTTTTGGCATTTTTTGAATTTCAAAAAACACCATTTAGTATGTTTTAGTATGAGGACACAGATGTCGTCATAAACCATGTTTACGTTGTAATACCCATGTCATTATACACATTTGTGTCCTCATAAACCATATACAAGAACATACACACACTAACAGCAGGCCCTGACAGGAGGAGGACAGAGTAAAGGTACACAGGACCTACAATTTCCACACTTTTATTAGCCCCGGGTCCAGTGGACCCGAACATCCTGTGTGTAATATAAATGTGTAGGGAGGGTGTACAGTGTGTTTTCATTAAAAATGTGTTCTGATATATATTCCTCACAGAAAATGAGCCAAGGCCAATGAGTCTCAGTTTGAAAAAATAATTAATTGTATCATTTTTCTTTTGATAAAAAATGAAAACGGGTCCAACCGACCCGAACACCATACAAGGCTTAAGCTGGACAATGACTTTATTCTAGAGCTGCTGTAAAGCCAAAACAATCTCTGTTACTGTAATTTCCTATTATCACTGTAAAGCTGCTTTGAAACAATTCATATTGTTAAAAGCGCTATATAAATAGTGACTTGACTTGACTTTGTGTTTCTTGGGCAGGAGTTCCCTTAGAACAAGTGTCCTACATCATGTCCTACATCATGTCACGACAGATGTATCCAAGACAGGCTTGGGCCCCGTTTGCAATGGACATGTGGTCTTGGGGTTCTGGACAGGGCCCCACCTGCACTGGCACATCAACTGCCTAGAGTTGTTGGCTGTGCTGTTGGCCCTGAGAAGGTTTTGGCCATTGATTCAGGGCAAGCACGTGTTAGTCTGCACAGACAACACAGCGAAAGTGGCATGTATAAATTGCCAGGGATCTGCTCTCGTCACGTTACAACTTGGCTGTCATCTCCTCCTCTGGAGTCAGCAGCAGCTGAAGTCACCTCGCACCATTCAACATTGGGCGACCTCAATCGCGCAGCCGATGCACTCTCGCGACAGGAGAATGTAGACTTCATCCCCAGATGGTCCAGCTGTTTTGGAGTCGATTGGCGAGGCACAGGTAGACCTGTTTGGCTCTTAGGAATCCTCCCACTGTGCTCTGTGGTACTCTCTGACCTCTGCCCCTCTCGGCCCGGATGCTCTTGTGCACAGCTGGCCTCGGGGCCTATGGAAGTATGCATTTCCCCCAGTGAGCTTCATTGCACAGACACTGTGCAAGGTCAGAGAGGAAGAACATCAAGTCCTAATGGTTGCGCCCTACTGGCCCAACCAGACTTGGTTCTCGGAGCTCACACTCATGGCATCGACTCCTCCCTGGCGAATTCCCCTGAGGAAGGACCTTCCTTCTCGGGAGCAGGGAACAATCTGGCACTCTGGACCTTGTAGATGACATTCTTCAGGCATATCAGGCCCAAAATGTACCATGCCCCCTCTGGATATTGCCTCCTCTTCAGCAATGGCACTCTATACTTCTCTAGCAGACATATGTAGAGTTGCGAGCTGATCACAAAATCTTTGCTAGATTTTACAATCTCCGAATGGAGTCTCGTCCCGAGTTTTCTGTGATATCCTGTAAGCTTCGGTTGAGCTGGCTGGGTGTAGTGGGTGTACTTTCCATTCTCTGAGGTGATAGTTTGCCCTTTTTTCGGTCTAGGTGAGTTCCACTTGAATGGCAAACACTATGTCAACTTTCTCCATCACTTAGCACTCTTACAATAATCGAGTTTTGTGAAGGAACTCGCTACCAGGCCCATTACTCATGGTTTGTCCCTTTCCAGGCGAGTCCTTGTAATCTGGCTAGTGCTCCGCATGTAGTGGTTCCCTACAGTGACCCCATACAATGTTTTCTGCCACCGTTCAGTTTTCCTAGCGGTGAACCCAGTGTCTCCAATATCAGTCACTATGACAAGTTGAAGTAGTCTTCCCCTCTGTGGAGCACACCATTGAGACTTTCCTCTATATAGTACTTCACACTGGCGAGTCCATTGGATGTATTTTCCACATGTTTACCTCCCTTTTGAGCAGGATGTGGTCTCTGTAAGTGTCCCTTTCTCTCTGAGAAAGATAATGCTTCCCAGTGTTAACAACAAGGTGTACATAGCAGTACATTCTCTAAGTTTCGGTTTACTGCCTAAATAAAATTCAGAAGAGACCCTACAGCTGCAGTGACCTCAGATTGGTGAGTATATCTAAGGTAATTTACCCTGGGCGTTGGAAGGTTACGAGTGAGCGCTGCTGCACTTGTTGTTTGCATGTAGAGGCTTGTCCGCATTTGCACCACATTATCTTGTGACACAGTACAGTAGTTATGGCGTTTAGTATAGGGACCCCCAACCTGACCGACAGAAAGGGAACATAACGGTTATGCATGGTAAACCTCGTTCCCTGATGGAGGGAACAGAGACATTGTGTCCCTCCTACAACTCTGTACTGAACGCTGAATGGCCGAGACACTACCTGAAACCTGAAAATCTGAAATGTGCTTTGCATGCAGGCCACCTTATATATCCATTTATACGGGTCGTGGCCTGGCATGCAAATTCTGCACACCAATTTCATTGGCCTTTTCTGAAACTCTCAGAGGTGAGTGTGGCTCCCAAGGACGTCAGATCGACACAACGTCTCTGTTCCCACCATCAGGGAATGAGGTTTACCTTATGTAACTGAGACGTTTGAGTCTCAGTTTGGACTTTCTTCAAGTGCTGGAGCTCTGCTTGTCCCACTGAAGCCACTGTGTGATGTGTGTGTGTGTGTGTGTGTAACAGCGCTCTGCACAGACGGCAGTGGAGGACAGTGAGAGGATCTTCACTGAGCTCATCAGCTCCATTGAGAGACGTTGCTCTGAGGTGACGCAGCTGATCAGAGATCAGGAAAGATCTGCAGTGAGTCGAGCTGAAGAACGACTGGAGCGACTGAAGCAGGAGATCGATGATCTGAGGAGGAGAGACGCTGAGCTGAAGAAGCTTTCACACACACACGATCATGTTCATTTCCTCCAGGTAACAGAGATCTTCTCAAACATGGAACATTTTAACAACCTTCTGGAACTACGGGGAGTTCGTGTTTTTGTTTTTGTAGAGTTTGCCATCTCTCTATCTCTCTGGATTTACAGACGACATCACTGTCCGTTCTCATCTGTCTTTCGATGATGTAGTGAAATCTGTCTCTCAACTCAGAGACAAACTACAGCAGTTCTGCAGTGAGGTGACAGAAAACATATCTGGAAGAGGTAAATACTGATTTATTCTCAAAAAAGAGTTCAGCACTATTCATTAACTATATAATAAAGAGTTAAATTTAATTTCTTCATAAGAATTAAACTACAGATGTGTATGGTGTCCATAGTGAAAACCGTCCAGGTCATTCTGTCTCCTGAATATCAGACCAGAGAGGAGTTTCTACAATGTAAGTTACTATGAAAACACACACAAGTCTGAAATCAAGTCTAGTGGGAGAGTTTACATCTGTAGTTGTAAATTCTCATCCGTAGTTTTTAAGCTCTAGAGTTTCACTGTTTTTTGCGAAAATTAATGGCATGATTCAAGATAACTTTTTTCTTTACTTTTTTTTTTCGTGGTCTGCAACAAACAAATTAAAATAATTATAAACATATTTCATTGTAGATTAGCTGTATCTGCAACACATCAGTGATGTGACTTTACAGTAGTGAAAAACACATTTGGCCACTGGGAAGTGCAGATATTTTGATATTAAACTTATTATTAAAACTTTCTTTCTTCAGTGAAACACAAAGGAAGATATTTTGACAAATGTCTTAGAAAAAATGTGTTTTCTTATTCCATACATGAAAGTCAATGTTTAACCCCAATGCTCTTCAAAATATGCACTTTCGTGTCCCACTAAAGAAAGAAAGTTCTAACATGACAGCATGAGTAAATTATGGCAGAATTTACAGTTTGGGTGAACTATTTTATTAATAGAGCAAAGAGAGGCCATGTCATATTTTTTTCTAAAACTATTCATTTTGATAGAATATTTGTAGTAAATTTCAGTTTTATATTTATCTCCATCAGATTCCCATCTGTTGACTCTGGATCTGAACTCAGTGAATAAAAGACTACGTCTGTCTAAGAGAAACAAACTGATCACTGTCACCGACACAGATCAGCCATATCCTGATCATCCAAACAGATTTGAACATTGGTGGCAGGCGATGTGTAGAAAGAGAGTGACTGGTCGCTGTTACTGGGAGGTGGAGTGGAGCGGCAGTGATGGGAGATCAGGAGTGTCTATATCAGTGACATATAAGAGCATCAGCAGGAAGGGAAATAGTAGGGAGAATGTATCTGGGAATAATGATCAGTCCTGGAGATTGTTCTGCTGTCCTGACTATTGCTCATTCGGTCACAATAACATTGAGACTGTTCTCCCTGTAGTGTCCAGCAGTAGAACAGGAGTGTATGTGGATCACGGCGCAGGGATTTTGTCCTTCTACAGCATCTCAGACACAATGAGTCTCATCCACAGAGTCCAGGCCACATTCACTCAGCCACTCTACGCCATGATTGGATTAGATAATCATACATCTGTGAAACTGTGTCGTCTGACCAATTAAATCATACATAGATATATTATTTTTTCGTCATCTCCACTACTGAACTTTTAATAATCACAGATATATTGAGTAAAACTTCTCCCCAAATGAGTATAATAATGGCTGCTATGTGAGAAATGAAAGCTTTAGCTTAAATTCTGCCAGGAAGACTTAATTACTATGTCACTTATTACCTTCATTTCTATCCAATCACGTCTTTATACTTTCTGTATAAAAGATCAGTACTTACACGTTTGAGTTCGCAGATGCCGACGCAACAACCTCCACCCTCCCCACCACCACCAGGATGGTCCTGTCCATACCTCCCAGGGGGGTCGGCTGCGCCCCTGCCTTCGTCTTCAGGCAGGAGATGCAGATCCGCTACCCTTGGATTACGAACTATGGACGGGGCCTACGCCAAAGAACTTTATAATAATGCTTGCTGGGCTGTCAATAAATGTATGCTTTGTTACATCATTTTATCTCCCGAGTCTTTCTGGTAGAATGTTTTATCTTTCTCGTAGAACGTTCAACATCTGATAATGAATGTTGAAAATTTTTAAATATAAATTCATAATTCAATTCATAATTTGAAAAACAAAACAGCTAGACATGCTGTAGAATCAAATGACTTCTATTATGAATAAAACAGTTTTAAAACCACAAGTCCTATATAATCAAAGCATTAGACACTGAATAAGATCAGGGATTCAGGCATTTACATGATATCATCATCATCGTCATCAATAAACAGCCAACATCTCCTGATCTTATTTTCTCATGGCTTTTTTAGCTACAACAAACGTGCTTTATAAACACACAATTATAGCAGCCAGAATTTTTTTTATATTAAAGAGCCAAGGGTCAAGAGCACAACTAAAGCAAATGCTAACCACCATCATGGTGATTTTAAAATGCAAAATATTATTTCTTTAAACCGGAAATTAAGTAAAGTAAATCTGGTTAGTTTTAAGTGAAGCTGGTAATAAGTGTACGGCCATGCATTTCACCTTTTTGTTTGGTTTATTCCAACCAAAATTCATCAACTGCCCAACGCTGGAGCTTGACGTCAAACAAACATTGGATTTAGACATTAACCCGACTTTCATTTTCAACCAAAATCCAACGACTGACCGATGTTGTAGTCCATATGCCTGCTGGGATCAACTTCATGACATCTTGACGTCAAATAAATGTTGAATTGACATCAAATACCAACAAACCATGACATCAAAATAACATCAAAATGACATCAGCAGAGGTCAAAATCTTGACATCAAATTGACATCGACACTTTGACGTCAATATGACTTTCATTTTTGACCTATTTCGTGACGTCATTTTGACATCAATGTTGATGTCATATTGATGTTAAATTGACGTCAAGGTGCCCGCTGGGTATGTGATTGAAATAGATCATTCTAAATACTTAAAAAACTTCTCACGATTCGTTAATCCAGATAGCTGTAATAGTAAAAACGTATAATAGCTGTAATAGTAAAAGTTTTCTAGATAGTTCTACATGTAATGCCAGATATTTCATATGCAAGCATGTCAGCCAATCACAGCAGAGGGCGTTTACACTGAAGTCTCACAGCAGACACGCCCCTTCAAACAGAGTGTTCAAACCAGGGAATGAAATCAGGCTAGGAAATATGCCTTTTATTTCTAAATTATAACAATTTTTGATCTAAAAAACATACTAACATTATAAGGGCACCCCTGGAAACATTATAAAATAATAAAAATAATCCATGGAATGGGACCTTTAAAGTTTTTCTCCGTATTAACAAGACCAAATAGAACATATTTCAAAATGAAGAAAAAATGAGTGCACACAAAATCAATACTATACCGGCAAAAGCTCTTTTAAAAATGTTGGCATCGTCACAAAACAAATGTAGCCTACAGTTTCATCTTGCGCATTACAGAAATCACGTTTCATGTCAGTGTCAGGTTTAAACTTTTTTTAGATAACTTTTCGCTTTTCGGTTAAGATAACTTTTCGGTTTTTTGAAAAACCTCCAATCAGTCGATTTGGTGCTCGCTTCATCGTGACGTCACCTTTTTACTTTCGGTTTCATAAAAGTTGAGCATAAAATGGCGCACAGTGCAGGTAAGGTTTGATTAACAACAAAATAACCTAAATAATACATTAGCATGCAAAAATGTAAAGATACAGTACATCAGAGTCAAATACAATCCATCTAAGGCAATGACATGTCAGTGTAAAAATAGAAATTTCGGCTGTAACTTAAGTAAGCCACTTTACGATTTGCATGTCGAGGAAATAATAATACATGCGTCGCATAGTTTTAATTCGTTTATAGGCTACATTTGGTAAAAATCAAAACGTCAATGTGTTCTGGCGAAATGTATTCAGGTCCGTCACTTCGTTCACGTCGATCTATTGAGTGTTATTTCACTGTCGCTGTAAATAAATAAATAAAATCGATTAAAATAAGTGTGTGACTCAAAATCTAATAAAAAAAAGTGTGACTCAAAATCTAATAAAAAAAAGTGTGTGACTCATAACCAGATTAAGAACACATAAGTTCCAGGATCAACAAAGATGTTGGGTAACATTTTACTTTGATGGTCCCCTTTGAACACTCTATTGACTATAAGTCACTTTGGAACTACATGTCAACTAACTGTCATTAGAGTATTAGTAGAATGTCTGCTTAATATCTGCTAACTCTTTATTCTGACGCTCTTCCAACAGATATTCTACTGACTCTAAGCAACTTTGAAATTGCAACTTCAACTTATTCTAACCCTTATTCTATCCTAACCCAGTCTGCTAATACTCCACTAACACTCTAATACTCTAATGGTGAGAGTTAGACATGTAGGTGCAACAGAATCTGTTAAAGGGACCATCAAAATAAAGTGGTGTTGATCCAGAAACGTTCACAGTGATTCTGAAACACAAGTTGCTTTTTTCCTGTCATTGTCAAAAAACTTTGTATGTTTTTGCAATTTGTGTTTTTTTTGTTTTGCAGCAGGCAGCAGTCCGGACTTTCATCGGCCCGACAGTAAGGCACTTAAATAATTTTTTTTATTAATTTATTTTACGCTTTTTTTTTTATCATAGTGCACTCTCAGAAACCTGTCACTGGGGTGTTACCTTTTCAAAAGTACCTAAGTGGTGCATATTGGTACCTGAAAGGTACAGAAGTGTACCTTTTGAAAAGGCACCACCCCAGTGACAGTTTTTGTACCTTTTGTTTTTTCGGAGTGTGTGTGTGAAATTAGGATTGTGGATAATTAGTTGTACACAACACAAGCTATAGCAGAAGGGAAGAAGTAAAAAGTGGGTGATGGAGATAAATGAAGTGCCTTTATGAATTAAATCATTTGTGTATGTAGATTAGATCTCTTCATTCTGAATCATTTCAAAAGCATGTAGTGCACCTAATAATGTTCACCAGATTCACTTACAGTTTGTGTTTTCCTGTTGTGTTTTGCAGTGGGCAGAAGTTCAGATGATGATCGGCCACACAGTAAGTAAAATAAAAGTATGATACTTGTTTATGTTCATAGGTTTTCTTTTTTTTTTCTTTTTTTTTTCTATTGATAAAATACAAAACTAATTAATTAAAACTAAGTCTGTAAAATGATCCTATGATGGGTCCTATATAATAAAAGCCTGACAGAAACATTCAAGGTTCTATATTTTCTTCTAAGAGTGAATGTTCTCATTGGTTTCTGTAATTACTAATTAATTTGTCACCTGTGTTTAGTTGAGTTCATTAACCAGTGTGTGTATATAGTTCTTTGTTTTATTCACCGAACCAGACAGTGACTGCATTAAAGAATTTTTAAAGCACATATGAAATGAATTTAAAACGTGTATTGAGTCGACATCAGTGAGTCTCCCTCACATTTGCCACAGTCTCATCATGATACAGTTATGATATTGTGCCGTAACATGATTTATATATTAGTTGGTGATGCTAGTACTATCAAAGCAAAATCAGAATGCAAAGAGTTAAATCATATTCAGTTCAGAGTATTTTAGACAACTTTGTCATCTAAACAGTATATAGTCAGTGTAGTCAAAAAACACTTAAATGAAATAGTTGCAGTAAATCACACAACACCTGTTTCTTAGTTATGTAATTGGGAAGATATATAAACCCTTCAGTTAGAAGAAGGAACTTGACTGTCAAACTGAAGTGTGCATCATCTCTCTATTTGTGTGTTTAAAAGGAGAAATGGCAGAAGCCAGTTTCTCGTGGGCTGAGGATCAGTTCTGCTGTCCAGTGTGTCTGGATCTCCTGAAGGATCCAGTGACGATTCCCTGTGGACACAGTTACTGCATGAGCTGCATCTCAGATTGCTGGGATCAAGAGGATCAGAAGGGAATCTACAGCTGCCCTCAGTGCAGGAAAACCTTCACACCAAGACCAGTTTTAGGTAAGAATGTGGTGTTTGCTGAAATGGTGGAGAAACTGAAGAAGACGAGACTCCAAACTGCTGCTCCTGTAGTTCCTCACACTGGATCTGGAGATGTGCAGTGCAACTCCTGCCCTGGAAATAAACAGAAAGCAGTGAAGTCGTGTCTGGAGTGTCGAAGCTCTTACTGTCAAAATCACCTTGAACAGCATGAGAGTCTCTTCAGAGGTAAAGGACACAATCTGATGGACGCCACTGGACGACTGCAGGAGATGATCTGCCCTCGACATGGTAAAATGCTGGAGATTTACTGCCGTACCGACCAGCGGTGTATCTGTATGCTGTGTATGGTGGATGAACACAAAAATCATGACACTGTATCAACTGCAGCAGCGAGGACGGAGGAACAAGTACTGCTTCATACTGGATCTCATGAGTGATCCAATCCAAACATTTTATTGGTAGTGTAAATTCAATCATATTTTTTTTTTTTTTTTGCAGAGACATTTGGAGGAGAAACAGAGAAACATCCAGAAGAGAATCCAGCAGAGAGAGAAAGATCTTCAGGCGCTGAGAGAGGCTGTGGCGTTTCATAAGGTGAGTTTGGAGAAGAAGAGAAGTTTGAGTGCTGGAGCTCTTCTAGTCCCACTGAAGCCACTGTGTGATTGTGATGTGTGTCAAGTCAAGTCGCGGCAAAATTGATTTCTATAGCACATTTAAAAGCAGTAGAGTTGCACAAAAGTGCAGTATAATAAAACATTGAGCATATAAACATAAAGCATAAAAAGAAATCATACAGCATACAAAATATAAACACATTAAACAAAACACAATAAAAAAAAAAAAACACCTTTACTTAACTAATCTAATCTAATCTAATCATAAGCCAGAGAGAACAAATAAGATTTAAGAGCCGATTTACAACTGGCTAGAGTAGTAGCAGACCTCACATTTAAGGGCAAACTGTTCCAAAGTTAAGGTGCTGCAGAAGAGAAGGCTTGATCACCCTTAGTTTTACAGCGAAAACAGACAGTTAAGAGAAGCTGATTACCAGACCTAAGTGTTCTTTGGGGAGGGTAAGGAATCAGAAGGTCACGAATGTATTTTGGTGCAACACCAGATAGAGCCTTGTACACATAAACAATACATTTTAAAATCAATTCTGAACTTTACAGGAAGCAAATGTAACGTCGCTAAAATGGGAGAAATGTGATCTCTCTTATTTGTGCCAGTAAGAAGTGTCGCTGCAGCATTTTGGACAATTTACAGGCGAGAGATCGCAGTTTGAGGCAGGCCATGGAATTTCAGTAGTCTAGACGTGATGTTATGAGAGCGAGGATTACGGTCTCCAAATCTTTCGGAGGTAGAAACTGTTTTAATTTCGCAACCGATCTCAAATAAAAGAAACTGTCCTTTACCACTGTTTTGATTTGTTTCTCGAAATTTTGTGACGAATCAAATGTAACTCCAAGATTCCTTATATGAGGCTGAACACTGGTGGCAATAGAATCTAGATTAAAAAGAAATTAAGATCTGGGGGGGCCTAAAATCAAAATTTCGTTTTTGCTTTCATTTAATTGCAAACAATTATTATCAAACATTTGGTCTCCTCAAAACAGTCGCAGAGCATGTCCAAAGGATAAGAACTTTTTATTTTAGCTGGTAGATAAAACTGTGTATCGTCAGCATAGCAATGTTAGGAAATCCTGTATTTCTTAGAAATTGCACCCAATGGTAGCATATAAAGTGAAAAGAAAAGAGGGCCTAGAATGGACCCTTGGGGCACACCGCATAATAGGGAAACCGACGAAGAAGAAAACTTCCCAATGCTCACTGAGAAGGTTCTTCTTTGAGGTAACAGGCTAACCACTGCAAGGAGACACCCTGAAAACCTTTTTCAACGATGTAACAAGATACCATGATCGATTGTATCGAAAGCAGCGCTTAAATCCAACAAGTCAAGCACCACGTGCGAACCAGTATCGAGAAAAGTATCTGAAAAATTGGACGTGCTGAACTAGGAAATCAACTGACAATATACAACTCTCTCTAAGAGCTTTGAAATAAAAGGCAGTTTGGAGATAGGTCTAAAATTGCTGAGAAAAGATGTGTCAAGATGAGGTTTCTTTAGCAGAGGGTGAACCACAGCATGTTCAAAACTAGCAGGTACAATTCCATTCGCTAGACTAGAGAACTGTTAATAATAGCTGTTACAGCTGGGCTCAAGGTTTTAAACACTTCCTTGAAAAGACGAGTTGGGATGACAGCTGGAACATTTAGCCTTGGAAACAATATCAGCTAGCTGAGCAGAGGTAACTGGATGAAAACAAGTTAGTGAATCATTTGGTGAACAAATCAAAGGGGAATCATATGTTGCTGGCTTAATGGAAAACTTTATTATCGTGTAATAAACTTTATGTGTGTTCTATAACAGCGCTCTGCACAGACGGCAGTGGAGGACAGTGAGAGGATCTTCACTGAGCTCATCCGCTCCATTGAGAGACGTCGCTCTGAGGTGACGCAGCTGATCAGAGATCAGGAAAGATCTGCAGTGAGTCGAGCTGAAGAACGACTGGAGCGACTGAAGCAGGAGATCGATGATCTGAGGAGGAGAGACGTTGAGCTGAAGAAGCTTTCACACTCACAGAATCATGTTCATTTCCTCCAGGTAACAGAGATCTTCTCAAACACTGAGGTTTTTAACAAGCTTCTGGAATTACAGCGAGTTTGTGTTTTTGTCTTTGTGTCTGTAGAGTCTGTCGTCTGTCTCTGTTCCTGGATCTACAGATGAATACACTGTCAGTTCTCATCTGTCTTTTGATGATGTAGTGAAATCTGTCTCTCAACTCAGAAACAAACTACAGCAGTTCTGCAGTGAGGAGACACAAAAGATATCTGGAGCAGGTACTTTTACAGGGATTTGGTTATTCTCTTTCATTAAAGGGTTAGTTCACCCAAAAATGAAAATTCTGTCATTAATTACTCGCCCTCATGTCGTTCCAAATCGTAAAACTTTCGTTCATATTCGGAACACAAATAAAAACATAATTGTGGCGAGCAGAACGAGGCTGAGGGCTGTGGGAGAACGGCGCAAGGCCGGTGGCGTGATTAATAATGAGCGACACCTGTGAGACGCACCAGTCTCGTATCTCTCATGGAGGAGCGGAAGCATAAAAGGAGGAGCGACGACAGTGGAGATCTAGAGAGGCCAGGCCTGGATTTTATTAATGTTTTGTTATATGTGACAGCAGTCGTCCGTGAGGGGCAATAATTAAAGTAATATTCAAAATAATATTATCTAAAGAGGGTTCACACAACACGCATGCGCTGTGATGCTAATGTGAATGTGCGTTTCAGATCAGTATTTTTGTAAATAAAGTGGTAAATAATATTTTTTTGCAACAAGAATTTGCGTCGCTTCATAAAACTGAGGTTAAACCACTGGAGTCACATGGGTTACTTTAATGATGTCTTTACTACCTTTCTGGGCCTTGAAAGTAGTTGCATAGCTGTCATTGGAGAGACAGAAAACTCTCAGATTTCATCAAAAATATCTTCATTTGTGTTCCGAAGATGAACGAAAGTCTTAAGGGTTTTGAACGACATGAGGGTGAGTAATTAATGACACAATTTTCCTTTTTGAGTGAACTAACGCTTTAAATATAAATAGGACTAATTTGCTCTTGACATAAGAATTAAACTGCAGATGTGTTTTGGTGTTCGTAGTGAAAACCATCCAGGTCATTCAGTCTCCTGACTATCAGACCAGAGAGGACTTTCTGCAGTGTGAGTTACTATGAAAACACACACAAACACAGACTAGATAACTTAATTGTTCAAAAACATGATTAAATTAATTAATCTTTGTGAGCTCCTAGGATAGCTAAAATTGCACCATGGCAATACAGACTTATGTTTTTGGGAGCGATTTATAATTCTTGTTCAAAATCAATAAAACATAGTTGAAGTATGGCAAGGTTATAATTTTTTTGATCAATGTTGACTGTCATACTTCACGATTTAAATGCAAATGTGTTTGTTTTCATCAGATTTCCTTCCATTCACTTTGGATCCAAACACAGTGCATCAGCATCTCCATCTGTTTGAGGGCAACACCGTGATAACTCACACCGACACAAACCACAGATATCCTGACCATCAGGACCGGTTTGATCACGCTCAGGCGTTGTGTCGGGAGAGTTTCAGTGGACGCTGTTACTGGGAGGTCGAGTACAGCGGTCGTGAGGGTGTCCATATAGCAGTGGCATATAAGAGCATCAAAAGGAAGGGAATGAGAAATGATAGTAGATTTGGATATAATAATCAGTCCTGGAGATTGTACTGCTCTAGCTCCAGTTGCTCATTCAGACATGATAACACACACTCTGTTCTCCCTGTAGTGTCCAGCCGTAGAATAGGAGTGTATGTGGATCATAGCGCAGGGATTTTGTCCTTTTTTAGTGTCTCGGATACAATGAGTCTCATCCACAGAGTCCAGACCACATTCACTCAGCCGCTCTATGCTGGGATTGGAGTTCAAAATGATACAACATTGAAACTGTGTCGTCTAACATTGTAACTAATACTGCCATATCATCACATGTATAAGCACCACGATTAAATCAGAAACAGTGAGATGATAGTCACTTCTTTTCTAATTACTTAATCAACAGCTGATATCTCAGATATAATAACAGGTTTAGCAAATTAATCATATAATGTTTGTAATGTACGAGTAGAAACTTGTACCTTGTTGGAATGCTGAAAAAAATGTACTTTTGTACTGAAACAAAAGATTTGATGACATTTTTGCCAGTGACTGTCAAAAGTAACTTCCATATCTGATTTTCGTGATGTGTTAATGAAAGATATTTACAGTATATCTTAATTATCCCTTTACCTGACACTCCAAAAGATTTATCAATAAATGGCAAATGAAAACCAAGACAGAGGTGTTGTCTTCCTTCCAGCTCAGATTTTTGGATTCACTGCAGAATACGCTATATTGGCTATGGATCTCATATGAAACACAATGGCTTTCCTCAGCGTCGGCGCTGTGGTGGGGCATTCGAGGGCCGTGCCCCCCCTAGCGGTTATTGATGCCCCTCCTACCCATACCTGTCAACCCTCCCGTTTTTCCCGGGATTCTCCCGTATTTTACCTTCCTATCCCGCTATCATCCCGTTTAAATATTTTCCCGAATTTCTCCCGTATTTTTAATCTTTCTATAAAAATATTTGTAAAAAATCCCACTGGGCGCAAACCAGTTAAGCAGAAATCCCGCCCTGCAGCTTATTTCATTGGTTAAGGTTACAATGACGGGTATTTTTAGGGATCAGTGTTTGGTGTATTCAAACAGCAGTTTGTTTGACAGGCGATCTGACCAATCATAGTAGATTAACGTGAGGATTTGAACTTGAAAAACGGAGAGTAGGCAACAAACGTCTTTCCATGGTCAAAACAACATTCCTTTTTATATTCATTCATGTCTATTTGATGCTATAAATTAACTAGAAGGTAGAGATGATTGGTTCACGAGCAGCTTTAACTGATGCTCTACAGCGATCTGTCCGACACATTCAAGAGCCACAAAACGGTATTGTTTACATTTCTTTAAAAATGACCAAATTTGAAAGTTGAAATGTTTGAAATTAACGTTACCAAATGAGACTTTGTTTCATATCAAAAGCTGGTCTGTCCTGTCTGCCAGCGAGTTGTTAGTGTCCTCTGAAGTAGTTTGGGGAATAAAAAAATTTGCACGAAGAAGAACAGCAGAGATGGCATTGGAGATGTAATGTAGTATGTAATACAGAGATTATGTATTTGTTAATATCTGCGCAATTATATCTGCATTTGTGTTTTATACTTGGCTGCCTGTAAGATATGTAAGGGATCATGTAGAGCGAGGCGGTTGTATTACATGGCTACCAACACAATAAATCAATAATTTGACACAAAATATTGATTTAAAAATGAGTTTATTTATTTAAAAACTATTGTATTGCTTCCGCTAAAGAAAATAATCCGTTCCGTCTCTACGGTTAGAATCCTGCGTCCATAGCAACGCTCTGTTTTTCATGGCAATGGTGTGTTATACTTAGCAGCGGCTGTTATCAAGAAATAACAGAAATAACGCATTATACATTAGAATTCAACCAAGCCATGTAAAAATTAATAATAATAAAAAAAATAAAAAAAACGCGTTTAGTTTTATATAGCATTTGTGCTGTGTTGGACTGATGTCGCCACTGCGTCAAAATATTTGTCAAACGTTACGCCCGTTTCACACATACTCCGTTTGCAGTGCGTTTGCGGTGCGTATTTTTTTCCGTACCCATGTTAACAGGTTAGAGCTTTCACACTGCACGCGGTTGCAGTCCGTCGATCCGTTCCAGTTGCGGTGCGTATACAGCAGTGCAGAGATCGTTTCCGCACCGAGTCTATTTTTGCTGTGCTGCACACGCTGAATTAAAGTGACAGCGCATGTTTCGTGGTCAAAATGAACACAGATTGACCTGAAAATGTAGAAATTTCACCATAAATGCGATTAATGAAATAAAATGTAGTAAATCTCACCATAAATGTATTTAATTAAATAGGCCTACTACGTTTTTGGTAAAGCAAGGAAAGCTACTATTTACCTCAACAAGGCGACATAATGAACATTCGTGGACGTGGAAAAACAAGTTGTGACATGCAAGATTTATTGTATTAAAATTTAAATGAAAAAGAAAAGGCATGAGAATCGGCTGTTCTTATCAATTTTAAGTTTTACTTTAAAATGTTTGCGATTTATGCATGGTTAAATATTTGACCACTTGCTTGAGCAACTTAAGTAGAAGTAATGCATTGAATAATAGGCTGCCGTTGCAATTGTGTTTAAAACGTGCATACGTCTATTAAAGAGTATGTATAGCCTACAAAGAGAATCGCAATGCTGAGACGTTAAGATCGCGGGTAAATCAAGGGAAAATACAATTTACTTCAACAAGGCATAATGAACAACACTCGTCTCATTCGTGGAGGTGGAAAAACAAGTTCTTTGTGACATGCAAGGTTTATTGTATAAAGATTTAAATTATGCAAAAGAAAAGGTATGAGTCTGCTGTTTTTGTCAATTTTAAGTTTTAATTTAAAATGTAGGCTATTCGATTTTAATATTTGTACATGGTAAAATATTTTACCACTTGCTTGAGCAACTATAATTAAATAGAAGTAATGCATTCAATAATATGTTGTTTAAATTGTGTTTAAACGTGAATATGTCTATTAAAGAGTGTAGGTGTACAAAGAGAATTGCAATGCTGACAAAAAAAAAAACTTTTTTAAATAAAAGTTGCTGATAACTTCTGGATTTGAAATACAAATAGCGAGTAAGTATTTGTGTTATAGCCTACAGCAGCGGATCAGTTACGCACGGCAAACGCAGCATATGTGAAAGCACTATTGCATGTGCTGCTCCTGCACTGCATACGCACTGCAACCCGCACCGCACACGCACTGCACACGGAGTATGTGTGAAACGGGCGTTAGTGCCCCCCCGCCGATGACCCAATGCCCCTCCAGTAGATCTGCCCTGGCGCCGACTCTGGCTTTCCTTTATAAGGGACCGTTCGGTATTTATGGAAGGGGCCACCGGAGGAAAATAGGGGAGGGTCATGTCTTTTTATTCTTTGTTGAGGGGAGGGTCATCCAACTTTTTTTAGTCTAGGGGGAGGGTCACCCAACTTTCATATTCATGAAAACAGCAACATTTCAAAGTGGCTTGTTTGGTGCTATTTTTTTTCCATTTAGCTCCATGTTGATCTCGCGTTATCAGCCCCCCTTCGATATCAGATGGGTCTGACCCAACAAAAATCCAGTTTGGCGCTGTTTGACAGTGCGCGCGCACTTCAGTTCGCGCTTAGAAAAAGTGCATCATGTCAGAACAGAATGCCAAAGAAATGTTTACCCGGCAAAGCTTTAAAGCACGAGCAAATAATGAACTTTTGTGATTGCGAATAAGTGCACAGTGTCCTGTGAGTGTAACTCTACCGCTGCATTAACATGTGATGTGAATGTACGTCGAGTTTTACAGGATTGGGACTGAGGCGCCAGAACTGCAGCTGATAGAATGTGCGCTGTAGCGCGATACTACCATATTTTAGTTTCCATTCTTATTTGTTTCCACGATGTGTAAGATGTAGGGCTACCACATCTTTAAATTACTATTATTATTATTTAAGTTAACATAATAAAATACGTAGACCTACACCACAAAAACTAGTTGAGGATAAATTCGTTAAAATTGGGCGATTCCAGTGTTATGGACGTGACATTTGCAGTCAAAACTTGAAATATAAATTCTCAGAAAATGCATTTAATACCAATATGTTGAAACGTCTGAAAGGAGTCAAGACATTAGAAAAATATCAGTCTACACATGCGTTTTACATTTAATATGAGGGAAATACACATGTGACGTGACACAAAAAATCTTTAACTTTTGTGGCAAAATATTTTTTAGTAGGCTAATTCTATAAATTACACTGTGCAAACCAAAAGATATATACCCACCGGATTAATAAAGATCGGCCTCCACAGAACATAAAATATTATATTATTTTTATTTTATTTTTCGTGTTCGCATTTATGTGAAAAAAAAACACACACAAAAAAAAAAAACAATGTGTAATAAACCTAAATCAGGGGCTAATGTTGTGGCTAGAGAAATCTACTCTATAAAGCAAGCAGCACCACGGGATTAGAAACAATAATCTTTATTTAACATAATTCATTCAGTTACCAAACATTTCAGAGACTGGGTCAGGTTCTAAATGTCCCAAATACCCATGTTAAGTAGCCTGGGCGAACAACACCACAATGGAGCATGCTACACAGAGGAAACCGCCAATAAATAGACAATCTAAAAGCTAGTATACACGCAATAAATAGGCAAAAGCTATAAAACACATCACCACCGCAAGACACGGCACACATTCACAAGGCCCGTGCTCATAACACCCAAGACGCCATCGGACTGCAACATGCGAACTTAGTTCATTCTAACCCTCCCGCCCATCATGATATGGTTATACTGCTAGATTTAAAATCACAAACACACACACACACATATAAAGTTTGGTACTTAACTCTCCCGGGAGACGAGACCCTCCCCCAGGGTCTAGGCTTTGGCGCTGTTTGGTCAAGGGGAAAAAACAAACACCAATCCAGCGCTCGTGAGGTCTCCGAGCAATAGCGAAACGGAGCACCCCTCTTCTGAAAAGCTGCGGCGCCCAACGCACTCCTATACCCGGCCTTATCTACAGTTTAGCCCGCTACACTATCTTCGCCGCCGGCAGCCCTAAACAGCGTGCGAACGGCACCCACCCCCCAACCTTGAGTGCAGCTCGGCGTTAGTAAAAACACACCGCTTCTCAGAACCCCGCACGCTTCGCTGTACCCCTCTTTTTATCACTCTCTTCCTTCACGCTCATCAATGGTCAGGTGCGACAATCATGTAACTCAACCCACTCTTCCCTCAAATCCCTCCCCCCCCCACACACACACAACAGTCATAACAGTACACTTTTCCCACATCACTTCATTACACTCCCCCCACCCATAAAGCAGACTCGTCCTCGAGTCCAATTCAAAACATCTCATAGTCCCGGGACCACACAGGTGCTCTCCTTGATCGTCCTTGGCGTGAGTCTTTGGATAACGTTGCACCTTGTTGGACCTCAGTCACCGCAAACTGGCTAGTCATGGGTGTTTGCATATGCCCCGTGTGTGAAGATCCTTGACCACCTTGGTCCTCGGTGGTCGGGGCCAGCCTGTCCATTTGCCCTTTTGATCTCAGTGAGGTAGCACTGCTTCCTGGCACATCACTTGCTCCTTTCGAAGGTGTGACTAGGGGTCCCTCAGACCTGGCCCCTGGCACTGCCACCTCGCTTTCTCGACCCGCTGTAGAATCTGAAGTCTGCAGCCAGGTCTCCTTAGGTGGAACGCCATCAATCGGTGGGGTCTCTGCACCCTCTTGGCTGGTAACCTCTGTCACAGAAGAAAGACATGGTTTAAGTCGGTTGAAGTGCACCACTATTTCTGTTCCCCCATCAACTGGCACAAGTCTATACAGAACTTCGGTTATCCTCTCTGTGACTTTATAAGGCCCCTTAAACCTTCGTTGTAATTTTGGACAGAGCCCCCTTTTCCTCGCTTTCCCCCGAACCCAGACCAATTCTCCTTCAGAATAATATTGAAAATGTGCTCTGAAGTCATAACCTCCTTTCTGCTTCACAGCGGCTCTTAACTGATGGCCCTTTACCGCCTCTACCACTGTAGACAATGTCTCCAACAGTCTAGCCACATATTCTGATGTAGAAGAGAATCTTTCCTCCCCACCCAAATTAAGCATTACATCCACGGGAAGGACTATCTCTTTCCCAAAAACAACTTTGTAGGGTGTAAACCCAGTGCTGGAGTGAACACTACTTCTATAGGCCATCATCACATACGGCAACAGGACATCCCAGTTAGCTTGATTTTCGTCTACAAAAAGAGACAACATAGAGGCCAATGTTCTGTTAAACCTTTCGACCATCCCGTCCGATTGAGGATGGTACGGTGACGTTCTGGTCTTATAAATATTCAACAACTGGCACACTTCTCTAAATAACCTGGATTCAAAATTTCGGCCCTGATCAGTATGGATTATCCTGGGGGCTCCAAAGCGGCACACCCACTGTTCAACCAACAACTTAGCCACTGTCTCTGCTTCCTGATTAGCCAGAGGGAACGCCTCCGTCCATTTGGAAAAGTAATCCCCAACAACTACAATATATTTGTTTTTGTTGGGGGTTTCGGGGAGAGGTCCCAAAATATCTAACGCCACCCGCTCATATGGCCTTGATGCTACCACCGATTGGAGTGGGGCCCGCCATTGTTTCCCTACAGCTTTTCTGGACCCACAATCTACACACTCCCGACACCATCGCTTCACATCCCCAAACCAGCCCAGCCAATAAAACCGATCTTTTACTTTTGCTTGTAATTTCTGTATTCCCAAGTGTCCACCCATAACATCATTGTGCAACTGTCTTAAGATGTCTGGCACCATTACAGTGGGAATAACCACCTGGACCTGGTTTGCGGCATCTGAGTTTAGTGGAGGAAACCTCACCAACCGGGAGCCCTGCATTTGTAACTGGGACCATATTGGTGCATACCTTTGTAGATCATCCGGTGGTTGCACCCCACACTCTCCCTCTTTTTTTTGAGCAATGATCTTTTGTAACTCTGCATCTTCCCATTGCGCCCGAGCCAGCTCATCCCCTCCCCCTCCCGGGTTTACATTAGGAGGCACATTTTGTACTGCAGCTATTACCGGTGCCCCTCGTGTCGATGGAGCAGGCTCCAAGGGCACTGGAGTTGACAGATAAGCAGGCAACCTAGAAAGGGCGTCAGCATTAGCATGCCCTCGTCCAGGGCGGTGAACAATTTTATACTGAAAACTTGCTAACTGCTCCACCCATCTGGCTAACTGTCCCTCTAAACCCTGGAAATTATGCAGCCACCTCAAAGAATTATGATCAGTTCGCAGGACAAATTCCTTACCCAACAGGTAATGTTTAAAATGCTTGATGAACGTGACCATGCTTAACAGCTCTTTCTTGGTTGTGGCATATTTTCTTTCCTGCTTAGTAAGGGCTCTGCTGGCATATGCTATCACATGTTCAAACCCCCCATCTTCTTGTGACAACACAGCCCCAATACCAGCGTCACTAGCATCCGTGTCCAAAATGAATGTTTTAGAGGGATCAGGGTATACAAGAACAGGAGCTGACATTAAACTCACTTTGAGCTGTTCAAAAGCTGTTTGGCATGCCTCTGTCCATTTAAAACGCCTGCCTTTCTCAGTGAGTTGGTGCAGGGGGCGAGCTATCTCAGCAAACCCCTTTACAAACCTCCGATAATACGAGGCTAAACCCACAAAGCTCCTAACCTCCGTTTGATTCTTGGGCACCGGCCACTGACGCACAGCCTCCACTTTTGCGGGATCTGCTTTTACCCCTTTCGATGAGATGATATGTCCTAAATACTGCACCTGAGTGGCAAACAAGTTACACTTAGTGGGCTTGACTTTAAGGTTAGCCTGGCGAAGTTTTATCAAAACTTCGTCCAGGCGGCCTAGATGTTCCTGAAAGGTCCGTCCAAATATAATAATGTCGTCCAAGTACACCAGACAGGTAGTCCACTGAAGATCTGCCAGCACCAGATCCATCAGTCGCTGAAATGTACTTGGACTATTGCAAAGACCAAAACTAAGGACATTGAATTCAAACAGACCCTGGCGAGTGATAAAAGCGGTCTTATATTTATCCCCAGGATCCAACTCCACCTGCCAGTAACCACTGGCTAAATCAAGAGTGGAGAACCAGCAAGCTTTATTCAGACTATCAAGGGCATCATCGATCCGTGGCAACGGATACGCATCCTTCCGGGTTACATCGTTTAACTTACGATAATCCACACAAAAGCGGAGGCCGCCGTCACGCTTACGCACCAAAACTACCGGAGCTGCCCATGGACTATGAGAAGGCTGAATTATGTTATTTGCCAACATTTGCTTTACATGGTCAGCAACCTCATGTTGTAAGTGGAGGGGAACACGACGGGGTGGCAACTTCACAGGCTTTGCTTCCCCTGTATCAATCTGGTGCAGTGTCAAGTGTGTTCTCCCCAAATCCCCCTCCCCCTCACTAAACACAGACATATTTCTTCGCAACAGCTCACGAATTTCTATCAAGTCAGATGGAGTAAAATTCTTCTGATGCAACCTAAAATGAGCAATAAGCTTGTCAACAGACCAAGGCTCATTTGGGCCAGCCTCATCCTCACCCATGCCCAAATGTTCAGCCTTACAGCCCACCTCAATGTCCGTATGTAAAGTTCCCAACCTCATACCCCCCTTTAATGTGAGGGCATCTTTCGTTACATTAATCACTCGTACCGGCAGTCTACCCCTCTCCACCCTACAGACCACCCGAGCTATCATTACCTCACATTGATTTGATAATGTGTCTGATGGTTCCAACATACCCTCAAAACCAGACACGAAGGAATCATCCACCTTTCCAGCAATGATTGCCTCACTACGTGGGGGAATTACCGTATCTTCAAAGACGACCACGGTCCGGGGTTTATCAATATCTGCCGGGACAATCAGGGGGAACATTTTACCCATAATTCGACACTCATTTTTACCAAAATCCACAATGACACCGTATTTACTCAAAAAGTCAAAACCCAAAAGAATATCCTGGGATGGTACATCAGCTACCAAAAACTCTCCGACTAATGCCAATGAATCAAACTGGCAAACTGTTTGCCATTTTCCCAAAATCCCCATCAACCCTCCATTAGCTGCAGACACATCACCATGATATCCAGACAGTTCTGTTCCCCCTTTAGTAATTTCAAGCCAACGTTGTTTTGGTATAACTGATAATGTTGCCCCACTATCTACCAAGAGAAGGGAGTCTGACGCACCTATTTTGGCTCCGATGTATCCAGAGCCACCCTGGTTGCTTGCAGAGGCCGCATATGTACCAACTCGCCAGGGGGCAGGCAGCGGGCCTACAGTACCTGCCCCCTGTAGTTTCCCTGCGAGTATGGGCAGTCTCGTTTTATGTGTCTGGTACACCCACACTCCCAGCAACCACCCCCTGCCCCTCTGGCTCGATCAACAGCCCCTTGCAAACCACTATTCCTGGACTCCCGTACGGGTTCCCTGGAAAATTGAGAAGGAGTAGGGTTTACCATAGCCTGTTGAATGTTACTCACTGTTATACGAAGAGTTTTTACTTCCTGCCTCAATTCCTCCACCATTCCTAACATCATTTGCATTTGTTCATCACTTTTAGATTTATTCTCTACCACTCCCCTTACTTTTGCATCAGGCATCAGATGGGTTTGCTCCATATTCCTAAGAAGCTCTAATTCAGAAGCAAGATCAATTGCATCTTCTAGGGTATCAGGTTTTGCTCTGCGCAGGCTAATACGAAAGTCACCAGATGCAAAATGTGTAAGAAACTGATCTCTTGCTAACATATCACGAGTGCAATTATCGGCTGTGGGGTAAGCTTTAGTGGCAAGACGCCGTAAGGCATTTCCAAATTCTCTTGCGGTCTCATTATGCATACGCCTGCGAGCTGTAAATGTAGCCCTACTCCAATCGCTACTATCACAGGGCTCAAAACATCTAGCCATAGCAGCTTTTAGCAGCACATAATTTCCTTTAGCCTCACTGGACAAACCACTATAAATATCTCTTGCACGCCCAGAGAGCAGAAGAGACATAAATTTAAGTTTTAAGGGTTCATCCCAATTATTTACATCAGCTGCCAGATCAAATTGCTCTGACCAATCAGACCACTCTCGGCCTACACCAGTAAATGTCTCAGGCATAAAAACTGGCCGCGCAGTAGCTCTTAATGTTCCCACATCCCTTACGTGGTCTCCACCTTCGGGCACAACATTATCCTCCCCCTGTAGCATCTTTGCAACAGTGTCTAGGTTTAATAGGGTTCAAAAAAAAAAAAAAAAAAAAAAAAAAAAAAAAAAAAAGATAAAGATAAATCTCACCGCTGCCACCAGTGTAATAAACCTAAATCAGGGGCTAATGTTGTGGCTAGAGAAATCTACTCTATAAAGCAAGCAGCACCACGGGATTAGAAACAATAATCTTTATTTAACATAATTCATTCAGTTACCAAACATTTCAGAGACTGGGTCAGGTTCTAAATGTCCCAAATACCCATGTTAAGTAGCCTGGGCGAACAACACCACAATGGAGCATGCTACACAGAGGAAACCGCCAATAAATAGACAATCTAAAAGCTAGTATACACGCAATAAATAGGCAAAAGCTATAAAACACATCACCACCGCAAGACACGGCACACATTCACAAGGCCCGTGCTCATAACACCCAAGACGCCATCGGACTGCAACATGCGAACTTAGTTCATTCTAACCCTCCCGCCCATCATGATATGGTTATACTGCTAGATTTAAAATCACAAACACACACACACACATATAAAGTTTGGTACTTAACTCTCCCGGGAGACGAGACCCTCCCCCAGGGTCTAGGCTTTGGCGCTGTTTGGTCAAGGGGAAAAAACAAACACCAATCCAGCGCTCGTGAGGTCTCCGAGCAATAGCGAAACGGAGCACCCCTCTTCTGAAAAGCTGCGGCGCCCAACGCACTCCTATACCCGGCCTTATCTACAGTTTAGCCTGCTACACTATCTTCGCCGCCGGCAGCCCTAAACAGCGTGCGAACGGCACCCACCCCCCAACCTTGAGTGCAGCTCGGCGTTAGTAAAAACACACCGCTTCTCAGAACCCCGCACGCTTCGCTGTACCCCTCTTTTTATCACTCTCTTCCTTCACGCTCATCAATGGTCAGGTGCGACAATCATGTAACTCAACCCACTCTTCCCTCAAATCCCTCCCCCCCCCACACACACACAACAGTCATAACAGTACACTTTTCCCACATCACTTCATTACAAATGTTAGGGGCGTGACAGTTCTCCATTACGGACATGACTGCTCTGAAAGCGACTTTAAAAATTGCACAGAGACCTCAAACAGAAGGCACAAAGCCTTTCTTCAAAGTGAATTTCGTTTTTTTATTAATTGTATCTTAATTTTAATCAATGTTTCATCTGGATTTAATAAATAAGAAGTAAATATAGTAGAAAATAGATAATCATGACACGGAGGCGCCGGCGAGTGAACTGGACTCTTGTCTCATAAATGAACCGAAACTCAGCGTAAGGTAGGCTACTTGCCTCACAGACCTGAGAAATATATAGAAAGCTTGAAATGTCTACTTTTAAACAGAACAATTCAAAACGAAGGAAAACAGACTGCTTTTCTGCTTATGAAATGTGCATTTCTCTCTGGCGCGTTCTGAGAAGATCACGGCGCATCGTCAACTTCATCTTTGCAGTCGACACAGAAAACACTTGTTTATTAATAAACAATTTAAATGTCTCCTTGCTATAGTTGACATATTAATAATCATTAATTTTGCCGGTTCTTTGTGACAGCTTTTAGATGCTTTGTTGGCAGCGCCACCCACATGTTGAACGAGTCACACCGCATCAGCACCGAAAACATGATTTTTTTCAAATCTAAAATCAAAAATCGTGATACGAACTGAATTGTAGGTTTGGTCTATCGTTACAGCCCTAGTAAGATGAGAAAGCAAGAGTTTAACGTTATGGTTTAAAAAACAACAACAAAAAAACAAACAATGGCTATCTGAACATCTTTGCCAAGCGCAAACCAGTACAGAATTAGGCTAATCAATAAATTATCGGGGAGGGTCATGCCTTTTTTCACAATCATTTTGGAGGGTCATAGAAAAATTTATTGCTGGCGAAGGGAGGGTCATGTCTTTTTTGACAACAGATCTCAAAACTCCTCCGGTGGCCCCTTAAATAAAAAACGAACAGTCCCTAAATATTATTAAAAAGTTTCCACAGCTAGGTGTCAAAGGTGTTTACTACATGTGTGTTTAAAGCATTTGTTGAAATTAACCTAAAATATGTTTACAGACTTTTTTATTACTTTAAAATCCCTGTTGTAAAATATTTCCGGAAATAAGGTCAATGAAAAAAATGCCTGGCACAGTAACACATTACAGTATGTGTACGTCCTACTGGAACATTTTGTGCCCTCCCTACATTCTTTTCAGATCTCAGAACTACATTCCTAAACCCCAACTGAAAATTGGAAGTTTACTACTTACTATTTTCCCCACATAGTTAATGTTTGTGCTGGAAAAGTTCAATCTTTTAAAATTCATTCATAATTTAGAGTATATTATATAAATAAATGTGTTGGATCTGTCACTTAGCTAGCTTCTGTATATGGACATCAGTGAGTCTCTCTCACATTTGCTGCAGTCTCATACATGATCCAGTTATGATATTGTGATGTAAAATTATTTGTATTTTTGGGGGACACTGATGCTAGTACTATTAAAGGACAGAAATGCGTATACAAAGAGTTCAATCATATTCAGTTCAGGGTATTTCAGCATTTTTCAGCTTACACAACTGTGGCATCCAAAACAGCTTAGTCATCATAAAAACACGGAAATGAACAAGTTACTGTAAGTCACGCCCTTCAGAAAAACCTGTTTAAGTATATAATCAAAGAAGGCACTGGACTGTCAAGCTCAGTGCGTATCGTCTCTCTGTCTGCGTGTTCATACGGTGAAATGGCAGATGCCAATATTTCAGTGGATCAGTATCAGTTCAGCTGTTCAGTGTGTCTGGACCTCCTGAAGGATCCAGTGACGATTCCCTGTGGACACAGTTACTGCATGAACTGCATCACAGATTTCTGGAATCTGGAGGATCAGAAGGGAATCTACAGCTGCCCTCAGTGCAGAAAAACCTACGCGCCAAGACCAGTTTTAGGTAAGAATGTGGTGATCGCTGAAATGGTGGAGAAACTCAAGATGACGAGTATCCAAGCTGCTGCTCCTGTTCTTCCTCCTGTTCCTCCTCGCCGTCATCCTAACACTGGATCTGGAGATGTACAGTGCGATTCCTGCACTGGAAATAAACAGAAAGCAGTGAAGTCGTGTCTGGAGTGTCGAAGCTCTTACTGTCAAATTCACCTTGAACAGCATGAGAGTCTCTTCAGAGGTAAAGGACACAATCTGATGGACGCCACTGGACGACTGCAGGAGATGATCTGCCCTCGACATGGTAAAATGCTGGAGATTTACTGCCGTACCGACCAGCGGTGTATCTGTATGCTGTGTTTGGTGGATGAGCACAAAAATCATGACACTGTATCAATTGCAGCAGCGAGGACAGAGAAACAGGTATGAACAGAAATAATTGGTAATGTTTACAGTTAAGCTTGGTGTTGTCATTATAGATATGTAGCAAATTAGCTCATAAGAAAAATATTAATAATTATTCATAACTTGTTATGATTAATTATGAATATTTGGATCAGTTAATTGGATTAACTTGATGTAGCTTACATTAACATTACAACCAATTAATCAGTTCATCTTGTGAACACTCAATATTGATTATTAGTTAATTAATAGAAATGTTAATTTCTGAGGTTTGGAAATAACTTTCTTACTGTAGAGTGCTACACAGAGCATGTAGTCAGAATCTGTAATCACTGAATTGACTTTGTTTGCAGGGCAGGTAATCAGAACCGAATACGAATTGTGCACAAGTTCGCTATTTGAGAAAAACGGAAACTGCATAGTGTGCCTTTAAGTTATTAGTTATTTTTCTCCATCACATACAATCTGCCAGTTGCTTCAAAGAGAATTTATAAAGAGAATTTCTGAGATATTTTTTGTTAGGTGTCTAGATGGTGCACAGCAGTATTTTCACATTTGCCCATAAAAAGGAATGTAAACTTCCTCAATTGAAAAGTTTGAACATTTTTTTTTTTTTTTTTTTTTTTGGTAGTATTGTCATCTATTGCTGGAATTTGAGAAAATGTTGTGTGCATTCTCTAAATGCCCAGGTTTGTTGGGATGGTCTTTGCATTCAGATGATATACATGCACTCAGTGGCCACTTTATTAGGTTCATCTGTTCACCTGCTAGTTTTTCTTATTGGTTTGTGGTTTGTGGAATATATAATATATAACTATAGAATTTACAGATCGAAGATATGGATGATATGGATCTAAACAGAACTGTCACTAAGTTCTGTCAGGACCACTATCGTCAAATAAGATTGACAGTTAGCATACAGTTTGGATTGGCGGTATGGTTCTGTTCTGTGCAAGAACTCCCTATACACATCCATGCAGCCTAGCATGGATAAGAGCAAGGAGATTAGCAATAACCCCCCTTAGGGTAAACTGAACAGAACCAACATGAATGTATTGCAGTTTGCAAATATCATTAAATGATTTTAAATTAAATTAGAAAATTAGAAATTAGAATGTCAAATTCTGACTGACAAGAGGAGGAGCTGGGGATGGAGGAGGGTGATTGGCTCCTGAGAAACGCGATAGCTGCAAATAATACTGAAGGAGCTTATATATGTATACAGTGATAGCCGTCATATTCCTATAGGAAGACGTGGATCAGCACAGAGTCAGCTGATGCGAGCTTGACTAACGTTTTTTTAACTAACACTTTTAGAATGTAGGTTACATTAAAACTGTCTTAAAAACTCATTGAGATTAGATATTGAGATTCAGCCTTAATCATATTACATACAATGTTTGATAACTACAACTAGATATAAATTGTAGAGTACTGTGAAAGACAATCCCAGATATCAACATTGTGTCAGGCAAGTCCAGCCCACATCTGGCATGCATGGCATATGTGGAATTATGATCTGGCCCACATGAAGATCTGGCAAGTGAGAACTGAATGGCAAGTCACTCCCACGGACATAGAGGTAAATAAGCTTGCATTCAGCTTTTTGCTTTGGAACTGAGTGGTTGTTTATCAGTGTTCTACCAATCTGACTTTGTTGATAAGAGGAGACATTCTGAGTTGGAGCATCTCATTTGGGGCTTTGGTACCGGATGTTGATAGGTTAATTGAATGCCTTTATTGTCATTGTACTTTACAATACAATGAAATTAGGAGCGCTCTCCGAAATTAGGAGCGCTCTCCGCTTAATCAGAGGTTGCATTTGAGTTCTCTGGGGATAAAGACTCTGCAGTGCTCTGCAGTGCTGCTTCTTCCGCTCTCACTACCTGGCTGGTGGGGTAGCCAAGTGTGTGGAGATGTGGAGATTTCTCAGGTGGAGAGTGCAATGCAGTCCATTTATGCCCGCAAAGAACTGCCACCTGGCTGGATCACCTGTGTCTCCAATTCAAGGCCTGAAAGTTCTCAGCCGTGCTTGCTGGCAAGGCTTACAGTGCCACTGGACAGGCTGCTTCCACCTCCAAGTACAACAGGCCAAAGAACAAAAAGGGCTGCACAAGGGTGTTAATGCAGGAACAGCATATGGTGACGGACCTCACCCTCAGGGCAACGAAAGTGGGCCCAAGACCCAATGATGTCCGCCTTGTTGGTCCAGGAACACCATCTCTGGCTGAACATGGCTGAGATAAAGGAAGCCGAAAAAGTCACCTTTCTCAATGCCCCTATCTCCCAGGCCGGCCTTTTTGGTGACACTGTTGAGGACTTTGCCCAACATTTCTTGGTAGTACGGAAGCAGATGGAGGCGATCAAGCACATCCTGCCCCAGTGGGATGCTGCTGCCACCAGACCGCCGAGGACTGCCCCTCCGTCTGCCTGTCACTGAGGGCGTCCCCCTATGGCGTCTACATCCTCTGAGGTTGGGCCCGAGCAGCAGCCAACATCCAGTCCGCAACGTCAAGATAACCGCAGGAAGGCGAAACAGCCCGTCTCAGCCACTGCTAAGCCCTCTAAGCAGTCGGAAAAACAATATCTCTGAGATGGCCAACCCAGAGATGGAGGGAGCTGCCCTTCTTCAGGAGACGTTATAGGAGGGCTGGGTGGAAAATCTTCTGTTTTGCATAAAAGAGTTCTGCCTTTGTTCCGTCAAACTTTCCTCAATCTCTGGGTCACACGAGGTGTGGTTTGATGGTAAGCGAAGCGACACTATGCTTTCTCACTCTCATCCCCTTCTTCTTTTGCCAAAGTGCAAGAGTTTGCGGTTCGAGAATACAATGCCTCGCACATCTCCAGCCTCGCAGGAACCATGGAAGAGTCACATCACACTCACTGCCTCTACTTCGGGACACTATGCCTTCTGGGTTGAGCCCCAGCCCTCCACGTCGCTGCCCCTCCATGTGTGCATCTGTAGTTCCGCTGGTGCCTCTTGCACGATGTTACAATGGATGTCTCCAGAACAGTTTGTGGTGCAGTATGCAACATACACGCTGCCTCTGCCTCCTGGACAGGACCTTGAATACACTGGCATTTATGCTGCCTCTGGTTGCTGGCTTGACCTGTTCAACTATCCAGAGTCCTCCCATTGCTGACTGTTCTATTCCCTGACTGAGGGGACCCTCGGTATGGACACATTGTCACACACCTGACCCCAGGGCCTACGCAAATATGTTTTTCCCTCAGTGAGCCTGCTCGCACAGATATTGTGCAAAGTCAGGGTACGAGTGCCCTATTTGCTCTCCAGGTGAGTTCCCAGACTGGTGAACCCTGGATGGAGTTTTCTTCCAGGCATCCTTCGGCAGTCAGATGTAGTGGAGTCGTCTGATACCAGGCTCAGTTCTCAAGACGCATGCCCAGTCGGTCAGCCCCTGTACTTGGCTAGATGCCCCATATGTTGTGATTCCATCTTGGTAATCCCATATATGTATTCTTCAACGGTACGGTTTTCCTGTCGGTAAACCCGTGTCTTTCCCTGGACAGATTCCCCTCTGCTGGGTAGATTGACCTTCTTCTTTGGAAAGTTCTATCCTTCTGTCCTTCCAGGTACAGAGGTCTGTTCGACTTACATGGGGTGCTGAGAAGGGTCAGCAGTAGTAGCGCTTTCCATAAGGACCCCACAACATCAGTCTGTCGATGTAATGCTGAATGTTACTGATAGGGAACGTCTTGGCTATTGTTGTAACCCTCTTTCCCTGAAGGAGGGAATGGAGATGTTATGTCCCACCTGCCATAACCCTGTACCACCACTGAATGACCAGGACCCATATGTCGGCTCTTCAGCACAAACTTGAATGAGTGAGTTGCCGGCAAGCTTATATACCTGTCTGTCCAGGGGAGTGAATTGCCATGTAAATCTCATTCTCCAATGTCCATTGGCTTGTTTTGTTACTACTTGAAGGTGATTAAGATCCGTCAACGTCAGTCTGTTGATGTGTCTGTTCCCTCCTTCAGGGAATGAAGATTACAACAGTAACCGAGACGATCTCCCTAGTGGTTAAAATGTTACAGACACTAAGTATTTTCTAGGTACTAAAAGATAACAAAGTTTAAATGCCACTGCCTACATGAGCATTGTTGTTGACCTGTCTCTTTATGGCCACAGTCTACCCATCTTCTGATAGAAACTTCCAGCAGGGTTTGCCATGTTACATACATCTCATGCCAATTGGATGAATGGTTCACAAGAATGTAGGAAAAGTAGGTTTCACAAGAAATGGAAATACATATATTACATTTAAGTCACTTGATTAACAAATTGATAATGACCCTGTGTTACAGGCGCAAACATAATTTAGCCCATAATTTAATGTGCAGTAAGTCAAAATTTGATCTCTGATCTTTAACGTCTCTGAAAGCCAATCTGTTTTTGTGCAGAAGAAGTAATCTAAAACACAATAGAGTTGTTAGGTTTTATTAGTACATCAACTTCCACTAACACAGAAGTTGCATCTCACATGAGAAAACCAGAAAACTTTTTCTCTGGTTTATCAATTTTTATGTTTCCTACAGACACATTTGGAGGAGATGAAGAAGAAAATGAATCAGAAAATCCAGAACAGAGAGAAAGATCTTCAGGAGCTGAAAGAGGCTGTGGCGTCTCATAAGGTGAGAAAGAACACCTGCTGTAAGATGAAAAAGGACGGAAAATCTTGTCATGATTTATTCACTCTAAGCTCTTTTCAATACAACAAAAGTGGATGCAACTCAAAAGCTTTTCAGTGAATAGTGACTTAAATATCAGGCGGTTCTTCACTCAAAACCATATGACTTTAGAAGTCCGGGAATTTATTGCACAAGCTTAGACATTTCAACCAAACATCTTTGTGTTCCAGTGAGTATAGTGAGTAAAAGACAAAAATTAAGATGAGTAAATGATGACAGAATGTGCATTTGGGTGAAATATTTCTTTAGGATTCTACTCCAATCAGTCAGCAAGGAGCCCATGATTTTAATGTGTGTTCTATAACAGCGCTCTGCACAGACGGCAGTGGAGGACAGTGAGAGGATCTTCACTGAGCTCATCCGCTCCATTGAGAGACGTTGCTCTGAGGTGACGCAGCTGATCAGAGATCAGGAAAGATCTGCAGTGAGTCGAGCTGAAGAACGACTGGAGCGACTGAAGCAGGAGATCGATGATCTGAGGAGGAGAGACGTTGAGCTGAAGAAGCTTTCACACACACAAGATCATGTTCGTTTCCTCCAGGTAACAGAGATCTTCTCAAACACTGAGGTTTTTAACAAGCTTCTGGAATTACAGCGAGTTTTGTCTTTGTGTCTGTAGAGTATGTCGTCTGTCTCTGTTCCTGGATTAACAGACGGCATCACTGGTGGTTCTCATCTGCTTTTTGATGATGTAGTGAAATCTGTCTCTCAACTCAGAGACAAACTGCAGCAGTTCTGCAGTGAGGAGACACAAAAGATATCTGGAGAAGGTAAAAAAAAATCTCAAAAGTGAACTTACCATCATTAACTGAATATAAAAAGTAGTATATGTAGGTTGAGTTTCCTCTTGACATGATAATTAAAGTGCAGATGTGTTTTGGTGTCCATAGTGAAAACCATCCAGGTCATTCAGTCTCCTGACTATCAGACCAGAGAGGAGTTTCTACAGTGTGAGTTACTATGAAAACACACACAAACACTCTAAGACTTTTCTATAGTAATTAAACTTGATGATCTCACCAGGGGGGTGTTCCGTAACCAGTTAATTGGAGTGATAACCAAATGTAACCGGTCTTACTCGACACGCTCCAAATGGGATTTGAACTAGGGTCTCCGGCATGGGAGGCGGCACGCTAACTAGGACGCTAAAGACCAATAGCGTCAGTCGCTAGCACGTCTCTTGAGGCCAGGGGATTGAGGTTTGTGCAGCTCTTACTGACAAACATCCATTACACTCACCCCCTTTAAACCTCACTCCCATCCAGGTCAATCGCACCAAATGTCACCAGTCCTACTTTAACTGCTTATGTTATGAAATCTGCAAGTTTAATAACACCAACCGCTTTATGTGTTTTTATGTGATATCTGTAGTTTCGGACTACAGCTACATTTTGAATAGCATACTTCCCATACTGCTCAGTGTTCATTGCGAAAGCACGTACACTCCAATCTGGAGTGAATATAAATGATTTCAAACCAGTTCTCCAGAACCAATGGTTGCAATTGAACTGGGTTTGGTTTTATCTATGCTTCTAAAATACCCCCTAATATGTGACGCATCAACTTTCTACTACATCTTTATTTATTGTATGTCTACCAATAACTTCTGTAAAGTTATGTTAATGCTAAAAGTCATACTTTATGATTAAGATGCATATGTGTTTGTATTCATCAGATTTCCATCAGTTCACTCTGGATCCAAACACAGTGCATCCATGTTTCTACCTGTCTGAGGAGAACACAGTGATCACATACACCAACACATACTACAGTTATCCTGATCATCCAGAGCGGTTTGATTACGCTCAGGCGTTGTGCACAGAGGGTGTGTGTGGACGCTGTTATTGGGAGGTCGAGTACAGCGGTAGTGAAGGTGTGTATATAACAGGGGCTTATAAGAGCATCAGCAGGAAGGGACAGAGTTTGGACTGTGCATTTGGATGTAATGATCAATCCTGGATATTGTTCTCTTCTCCTTTGAGATGCTCATTTAGGCACAACAACATAAACTCTGACCTCCCTGTAGTGTCCAGCAGTAGAGTAGGAGTGTATGTGGATCACAGCGCAGGGATTTTGTCCTTCTACAGCATCTCAGATACAATGAGACTCATTCACAGAGTCCAGACCACATTCACTCAGCCGCTCTGTCCGGGGTTTGGATTAGGTGTCCGCTCAATCGCAAAACTGAGTCATCTAAAAGCATCTGTACACAATTAAGTTCAGATACTACACAGCCGAGTTAAGGCTGCTCTGTGCCTGCTCAAAATTCTGTGTAAAGATGTAATGCTGCATAAAAGCCAGACAAAATTGTGCCCGCTCAGACCCACCTCAGCCACCAGAATCAAAGTGTGGTTGGAATTGCTGTGTAAATGCATTTATGGCACCTCTGAACAGCAATAATGTTAGTGTAAAGAAAGACAGCTAAATGACACTTCAGAAGCGCTCTTGTGCCACCTTTGCAGTGTAAATTTGCCAAAATAATGTAAAAGATAAATAGATTATACAAAAAAATATTGCCATATCACATGTATTAAGCACCATGATAAATCAGCAACGATGAGATGATATTAATTCTCTTGTTTTCTAATTAATAAATTAACAGCTAAAGATCTCAGATATGATAGCATCTTATTGATCTAAAAATGTATACATCGTATACATGTGAATCGAATTAATTCAGTCTTTTGGTGGAATTTGATGAAATTATTGATTACTTTTTGCCAAAGTTTGTTGAAAGTAACTTTCAAATCTTTGTTGGGTTATTGAAAGACATGTATATTTTATGTTGTTTGGTTAAAAAAATCCATACAATTAGTGGACTTAAATTATTTTATTTTGGATTATTTTGAATTTATGTTTGAAAATAATATACCTCATTACCTGCAGTCCAAATGATTGACAAATGAATAAAGGAAAATAAAACCAAGACAGATGTGTTGTTTACACTCCAACGCAGATCTTCTTCTTCACCACCAGGAGGCGCTATCAGCTATGTATCCCATATATCGAGCACAACTGCTCTCCTGCATTATAAATATTATTAATTAATGTTATTAGAAATGTTATGGATTATCAGTATGAAACAGTAGGAATTATCAGAATGTACTTAAAGGTGCAGTAAGTGATTTCTGAGAGAGAGAGAGAGAGAGAGAGAGAGAGAGAGAGAGAGATTTAAAGACTTTAGAGAGATGGCTGATTGACATTACAAAATTGAAAATGTCAGATTCCAAAAAATAAGTTCTTGTTATTAGATTATATTACGTTTTAAAATACTAGTAATCAGACTACATACTTTTTATTGATTACATGATTCATGTTACTCTCACAATGGCAGTAAATTATTCATAATTCATTGATTATGCGTGTTCATGCAATAACGCCTGCTCTTGCGTTAACACAACACGCATGTGTTGAATGCTCGTTGGAGATTATTATTTTGTGAATAAAATGATAAATAGTGGGGTTTTTTTGGCACTCGGGTCACTTTGAGGTTAAACCACTGTAGTCACATCACCATTAAGGCCTGTTCACACCAAGGATGATAACGATAACGATAAAGATATAGTTCTAAAAAACGTTCTCATATTAAAGAATAGCAGAGTTCACACCACAGCTATAACGATAACGATATAGAGAAACGATGTCGTTGGGATCACTTTCAGAACGATTTTGTTCCAGCTGTTGAACGATAAAACACTGACAGCCAATCAGAATCTATTCTGATTTAAGGGCTCTCGCAATTAAAATGGCAGACGACATTGTGGAGAAGTTAATTGCCGAGGTCCAGAAAAACCCACCACTGTTTGACATGTCAAGCCCCTTTTCAAGAAAATTTACATGGAAAACAATCAATCATTCCTTCTGAATAAAAGGTAAAAAGTTTTACCTCAGGTATCCAGCACTTGTTTCCACAACATTGTCTTGCTTCCTTTGAAGTTGCGGTGAAAAAGACTAGGGGCCCTAATTTAATGATCTGAAACACAAGTATCAAACGCAAAGTACACTTTGAAACCGCAGCTTGCGAGCTTAGAATAAACAGACCGTTATCGTTCATTGGTGTGGAAGCAAATATAGTTATCATTATAGTTATCTTTATAGTTATCGTTCTTTGTGTGAACAGCCCTTTATAAATAAAAACCTTAAACACAAGGTTTATAAAAACCAAATGTAGCAATAAAAATAACTACATGAGGAAATTGTGACATGTAGGCTAATCATCTTTTGTTGATTGTTAAAGGAACATGCCACCGTTTTTTGAAAAAGGGGTTATTCACCCTCTCCCCTACATTTAGATAAGTGGGCAAACACATTTTTGTCTCAGTGGATGCATTGTCTTAGTCTGGCAGCGTCGCCGCTAGCTTAGCTTAGCATAATGAACGGAATCCTTTGTTGCCGGATAGCATGTTGTGAGTAAAAGTGATTAAAAAAAACAAATAAAAAAACCACATAATTACTTCTTGTGGCCTGCGTATTCACAATGAGTACAAATAGCAATGCAGAAGAGGACTAGCCGATTTCTTAGTCAATTGACTTGGGACTATATTGGGGTGAAGCACAGGCTAAGCACTGCTGCAGATCACTGCAGAGATAGCGGATTTCAGGTGTTGCGTGACATCTCTGCGCCCAAATAATCCCTATTTCAAAAAACGGTGGCGTGTTCCTTTAACTGGGCTGAAGTTTTGAGAGTGTTCTCTGTTAGCTGGATGTAGCGTATTTGGAACTCAAATCAAAACATCTGCTTCAACTCATCAGCTCGCTCCCTGTTCGTGGTTTCAGTCCAGTTCACATTTATTATTTATGCCTTTGCCTGAATACAAACTTTATTATTCTTTTATCCTAATGTCATCATCACTACAGCACACACACACACACTACTCGGAGTTGTGCCCAGAGTTATAACTCCCTGTTTTTCTCTTTCCATCTGTCTGAACATCTTACATGAGTAGAAACTCCCTCTGTTTGCTTTCACCATCTCGTCTATCTTCTCCAGTAGATCTTCACAGATTTTTGCTCTTTAGTGAATCGTCCCAGTGGAATCAGTAAGAGAAACACATGCGGTCCAGGCAGGATCATGGAGATGCAGTGTCTGATTTCTCTCTGGATCTCTTCATTAGTGAGTTCAGTATCAAACAGTCCTGAAGTGTCGATAACAGTAATGTGTCGGCCCTTGATTTCAGATGTTTCTCTCTGAGTCTCTTTAATTATTGACTGGTGAGATAATTCTGCCTTAAACGCATCTCTTCCTAAGATGGTGTTTCCTGTTGAACTTTTCCCAACTTCAGTTTCTCCCAGAAGCACAATCCTCAGTTCATCTTCACTCTCTGTCAAGTGCAGCTGTCTGTCTTTAAAGCTTAAAAAAGTATTTCAAGGTTTGATTCTGTAATTTGTATTGTGATATTTTCATGAGACAGACTGGGTGCTGCAAGAATGCAAAATATGTAAAACAAAAAAATGCATTGTGGTTTTTTTATTTTTATTTTTACAATCAATTATGAAAACCTTTACTAGAGCTCTAAAACAAAATCAAGACTTTGTAAAAGGGCATGATTTTTAATTACTCCAACCTATAATATACACTATATAGTGTTCAATGTACCAAACTCTTCCTGAATGTGAGATTATGGCAGTCCCATAAATTGTATGTAGAAACATTATTAAATTTGGCACCCTGATAGAGGTGGGCATACAGTATATAGACCAATGAACAATTCTAGGTTCTCTAGGACCAACTCCGTAGCAGCACTACTGAAATGTATATTCTTTAGATAACCTTTGAATACTATGGCCTAGACACAAAATAATAGATAATTTATTTACTTATGCTGATCACAATACATTCTGAATACTAGTCACCATTTAAAAAAAAAAAAAAATACTGTATATTCCTCCTTAAAATTTTGTCTGATTATGCCCAAATTGACTCAGAATCTCTGCACCAACTTGCACAGAAATGACTAAAACAGAATTTGTGAATTAATGTAATATTAAACATTTTCAAAACCCAATTTTTGACATTTCTTTTGGATTCACTCCTTTAATGCCATTTTTGTTTCTTTTCTTGCTTTGTTATTTTTATATTTTGTATGAAATATTATGTTGTAGTAGTTTAGGCTATCTGAAGTGGAAAGAGATCGACTGAAACATGAAATTGCATCACAGTTTAATCAGAGCTCGATGAGATTTGATCAGTCTCTCATCAATTAAATATTTACTGTCTTTATTGTTTCTGTTTATCCTCAAAGCTGGTCCATATCTGGATTAGAGATTCAATTTTGATCGTTATTATTGTTCAACACATAGTTCATGAGGGTAAAGTTAAGATGATGCTTTTATTAAATGCATCTATGAAAGCCCGTTTATCCGCCAGAGTTTATGATTTTTTTGTTTTTTTAGCATCTCTTCCAGTGACATATGTATGTAATAATATCAGCAAGTTAAAATAAAGCGTATAGCCTATACTGTCATAGTGTTTTGGTTATGTTTGTATAAACAGAAGAATTATGTGACTTAATTTGGTGTAGATCATGTGACACTACGGGAAGTAGGAAGAGTCCAATTTTTTTCACACGTTCATCGACGCCAGAAAACACCACATCTTTAAATCGATCGACGGATCGCAGCCTTTCAAAGAATAAACTCCAGAAATCAAAGGCGCAGAACTCGTGGTGATTTCAAAGGTATTTTAGAAGTTTTTATGAATGTTTGTTTCAGCTGTGTTTAGTTTCGGTTTTGCGAATCTACGGAGCGCACTGGTGAAGTGCAGAGTTTGAATGAAAGAGTCAAATCACATGTGAATTCACAGCTGTTATGACTTTCTGCAGATGCAAAATGTGGCAAATTATGTTTGTTTGTTTTTTGTGTGAAAATAAACTTTTCATGTCACAGCTTTTACTTTTGCTCAGACCTCACGCGCCTGTGCTCTTTCGGTAGAGCAGAACGTCGTTTTCTTTTCCTAGATCAATTTCATCAGACAACAACACCACCTTTTTTAAGAATTTAAAAGAATATGCCGATATGTCTTTAAAAATTACTGGATATCAGTATTAAGAAATTAAGAAAGATTACATTTGTATTAGCCTATTTGAATAATTAGAGCAAAAACGTGGCAAGTGATCACAAACAGAATTATATTATTTCAATAGTGTGTGAAACAAATTACTTACCATTCAGTGTTTTTAAAGAGGTCTGAGATTGATAAATGTTACCAGCATGTAATTATTTTAGACTTTAACACATGTCAAATTTGCGCCTCATGAATAATAATCACTTCTGCATTCATCTGAACTGTACCGTGGGGGGTTGAGCTCGGATCGAGCCTTCTTCGAGGACAGCAACTACTAAAGGTGTCCTATAATGCCCTTTTCACAAGATGTAAAATAAATCTCTGATGTCCCCAGAGATTGTATGTGAAGTTTTAGCTCAAAATATATTTTTATAGCATGTTAAAATTGTCACTTTTTGAGAGTGTTCCTAAAAATGCAAATGAGCTGCTGCTCCCGCAAAGAGGGCGGAGCTTCAAGAGTGTGTTAGCAGCTTTACCTCACGCAGACACACACTGAAAATTTCAAAAACTTTTAGCCTTTTATGTTCAGACTGGAGTCGGACAAAAATGGGGAGACTCCAGAAGAAGTGACAACATGTAGAGTGCAACGGGACATTTCTGAATGGTTAGTTGATGAATTTATGTAGCTTATGTGTAGTTGTCTTCTAGTCATTGATTAGCATATTCTGTCATGATATTCTATAAATCACGTTTCCGGGATGGGGTTTATGTAATTTTTTGGGTTTGTGATGTCACTAACCCATGAAGAAGTTCATTATAATCCCTATCAGCCGTTTGTTGTAGGCCTAGTCCTTAAAAGGTGATTTCTGTAAAGCAAAATATCTCCCTTTGCTTTGAACTTTGAGCATCATTACTTTGTAGATGTTGTTTATGCTCAAACAGCAACATTACACACTAACTAAAGTTAGTGAAATCATTATCAAGCACCCCTTTAAAACTGGATTGGCAGGCGAACTCATGAAAGGACCACAGTAAACTAATGAACTGCTCTCTCTCTTTGTGTGTTTATACAGTGAAATGGCAGAAGCCAATATTTCAGTGGATCAGGATCAGTTCTGCTGTTCAGTGTGTCTGGATCTACTGAATGATCCAGTGACGATTCCCTGTGGACACAGTTACTGTATGAGCTGCATCTCAGACTACTGGAATAGGGAGAGAATCTGCAAATGTCCTTTATGCAACCAGACCTTCACACCAAGACCTGTTTTAGGTAAGAATGTGGTGTTTGCTGAAATGGTGGAGAAACTCAAGGCGACGAGACTCCAATCTGCTCCTGTTCCTGCTCCTGCGGATCCTCACACTGGATCTGGAGATGTGCAGTGCGACTCCTGCACTGGAAATAAACAGAAAGCAGTGAAGTCGTGTCTGGATTGTCGAAGCTCTTACTGTCAAAATCACCTTGAACAGCATGAGAGTCTCTTCGGAGGTAAAGGACACAATCTGATGGACGCCACTGGACGACTGCAGGAGATGATCTGCCCTCAACATGGTAAAATGCTGGAGATTTACTGCCGTACCGACCAGCGGTGTATCTGTATGCTGTGTTTGGTGGATGAACACAAAAATCATGACACTGTATCAACTGCAGCAGCGAGGACAGAGGAACAGGTACTGCTTCATACTATGGGTTAAACAACTTCCTTTTTTAAGTCAACTGTTATGTGATTAAAGTCATGTCGACGTTGACTAATTGCTGATGGCGTCATTATAAAAATGCAATAAATGGAAATGCTTTGCAGCATGCCACAATTTGCAACTAGAGGCTAAAGTTTATGAACAAATTTTGATGTTGGCTTGAGAAGCCTGAACCTCGAGCTGAGGCTTGAACTCGTGTCGCCTTGTGAACAGCTTACTTCAAAAACAGAAAGGAATATATGCTGGAACTTTCCAGTTTTTAAGCAATAAACTGTGTTAAACATGCATTTCAATGTTCAATATTGAGCATTCAGATGTTATAAACAAACATAAATTGTGGAGCGCTCGGAGTATGCATTTATTTGTCATATTAAAGGGATACTCCACTTTTTTTTGGAAATAGGCTCATTTTACAACTCCCCCAGAGTTAAACAGTTGAGTTTTACCGTTTTCGAATCCATTCAGCCGAACTCCGGGTCTGGCGGTACCACTTTTAGCATAGCTTAGCATAGATCATTGAATCAGACAAGACCATTAGCATCTCTCTCAAAAAAATTACCAAAGAGTTTCGATATTTTTCCTATTTAAAACTTGACTCTTCTGTAGTTACATCGTGTACTAAGACCGATGGAAAATGTAAACTTGCTGCCGTAACTTTGCTGCTGTACCTTGAGTCCAGCAGGCGTAATGATATGACGCAGCGCCTGAAAATAGGTATAATAGGTTAGACAAACTTAGTCCCAGTCACGTTGGAAGTTACAGAGCTGGGGACTATTTTCAGGCGCTGCGTCATATCATTACTCCTGCTGCACCCATGGTACCGCAGCAAAGTTTCTTGATTATTACGCAGGAATGAGAATATAGTTCCTAGCTATATCAGCCTAGAAAATCGCAACTTTTCATTTTCCGTAGGTCTTAGTACACTATGTAATTACAGAAGAGTCAAGTTTTAAATAGGAAAAATATTGAAACTCTTTGGTCAATTTTTGGAGAGAGATGCTAATGGTCTTGTCTAATTCAATGATCTATGCTAAGCTATGCTAAAAGTGGTACCGCCAGACCCGGAGATCGGCTGAATGGATTCGAAAACGGTAAAACTCAACTGTTTAACTCTGGGGGTGTTGTAAAATGAGCCTATTTCCAAAAAAAGTGGAGTATCCCTTTGGAAACTGAGCGTAAAAGCGGACTTCAAAGATTTCTTATCCTTTTGGCCCCCTCTATAGGACCGTATTAGTATTACAGAAAATGTAAATCTCTGAGATTTTTTGGGGAGTTTAGATCGATTTTTAAAAAAAAATTTTTTTACAAAAACCTTAAGTCCAATCAGTTAGAAAAAATATGGCACATGAAGTCAGAACAGTCCGAAGGTCTTGTTATATGTTGTTAGTTTCAAAATCACATGATCAAAGACTAGTCGACATCAAGCTTAAAAGCGTCATGGCAGAGCATTAAAGTTGACAAGGCGACTAGTCTATGGAACCCCTACTCCCTACTGAATCTCTCGATCAGAGAAGCTAACTTCATTATTTGTGTTTTGACATAAAAAAGAAAACCGTTATTTCTAATAATATTTCACAATCACTGTTGGGTAAGTTACTAATGAATTATTTACATCTTCAACAGTGTAATTATTATTTCAAGTGTAATTATATAAATCTGGACCAGTTAAACAATACAGGATAGAAATGAAACCGTTCTTTTAATTATTTCAAATAAACAATATAAAATTGTATAATTCTTGAACTGACCAAAGCATTTAAAGGGAGAAGGTTACATAAAAACATACATTTTAACAATATACGTTAAATGTTGATGTTAAATCCACTGTTTTATATATAATTGTTCTATACCGTATTTAATGCAATTACATCAAAAGTTAACAATTAAATTACAAAAAAAAGAGTAATCCCTTTTTCAAGGGAAAAATAATTAAATTACAGTACTTAATTACTTGGTAATGAACGACATCCAACACTGTTCACAATATTGCAGTTTTACTAAATTTCTGATCAAATAAATGCAGCCTTAGTGAGCATAAGAGACTGCTTTCAAAAACGTTAAAAAATCTTACTGACCCCAAACATTTTATTGGTAGTGTAAATTTAATCATATTTTTGTTTTCTGCAGAGTCATTTTGAAGAAACACAGAGAAACATCCAGACGAGAATCCAGCAGAGAGAGAAAGATCTTGAGGCGCTGACAGAGGCTGTGGCGTCTCATAAGGTGAGTTTGGAGAAGAAGAGAAGTTTGAGTCTCAGTTTGGACTTTCCTCCAGTGCTGGAGCTCTACTAGATCACTGTTTGATGTGTGTGTGTGTGTGTGTGTGTAACAGCGCTCTGCACAGACGGCAGTGGAGGACAGTGAGAGGATCTTCACTGAGCTCATCCACTCCTTTGAGAGACGTCGCTCTGAGGTGACGCAGCTGATCAGAGATCAGGAAAGATCTGCAGTCAGTCGAGCTGAAGAACGACTGGAGCGACTGAAGCAGGAGATCGATGATCTGAGGAGGAGAGACGTTGAGCTGAAGAAGCTTTCACACACACAAGATCATGTTCATTTCCTCCAGGTAACAGAGATCTTCTCAAACACTGAGGACTTCTGTAATTCAAAAACACAAGCTTCTGTAATTACAGGGAGTTTTTGTTTTTGTGTCTGTAGAGTTTGCCGTCTCTTGTATATCTCTCTGGATCTACAGATGGCTTCAGTATCAGTTCTCATCTGTCTTTCGACAACATAGTGAAATCAGTCTCTCAACTCAGAGACAAACTTCTGCAGTTCGGCAGAGAGACTATAGATACGTCATATAGAATAGGTAAAGACATCTATTCTCAGAAATGAGTTCAGTATCATATATATGCATATACATTCTCAATGATAATTAAACTGCAGATGTGTTTTGTTTCCATAGTGAAATCCATCCAGGATTTTGGCGCCCCTGAATATCAGACCAGAGAAGAGTTTCTACAATGTGAGTTACTATGAACATAAGTTTGACTAATAATGACTAGTTAATGGCCTCTTTTACTTTTTGCGTTACATTGCATTGGCTACAACAAACGAATTATAAAATCAATAATAAAAATAATCACAGGGTCCCCACGGATCCATAAAAAGTCTTTAAAGCTTAGGAGTGTGCAATATTGTCTATGGACTATGATGATATTGTAATCATTTTTTTAACTATGTACGAGGCACTGCGAGCTGACATCGCATTTGTCTCTCGTGCTTTCACTGCGTGATGTGTGCAGTTTTAGGTATGTCCCCAAATGAGTTTTTGTCTTATATTTATATTATGTTGTTATATTAGAATATCACATGAGCAAGAGTGCCGTTTTCCTGTGCATAACTGCAAATGTGCTATTTATTTTATACAACAGTTAAATTAACAATTAAGTTAACATTGTGAGTTACTTTTTAGACACGATATTGTCAATATTGTTTGCTTTCCCTTTATTTCGCTGACGAGAATTTCAAAATGAAACCGTAGCAGAGTTCAACTGACAGCAATGATTTTTTGACTGAAATCCGCGTTTTGAACGAATCATTTTAATGATTCAATGAACAATCACTTGCTTTTCCCGAATGAATCAGCCATTTGAACAAATCGGTTGAATAAATGACTCCAACAACTCGCTTATTAAGACAGTGACTTGCCGCCACCTACTGGCGGTTTTAGTGTCATATTTAAAGTACCCGTTGATTAAAACGTTAAAATTATAAATCATTTCAAACATATTTAAATATTGAATAGCTTTATTTATGCAATTGTAAATATATTAATGCCAGTTCTGATGCCACTTCTGTGTCACCTCTGCACTGCAAAGATGGATTTTGATTTAATTATTTAATTTGACAGTGGTACTGTGTTATTCTAATAGAATTTTATTTGAATGTTAGAATTTGACATAAAATGTCTAAATACGTTTATAAAAAAATGTCCATATGTAGGTGAAAATGCCCCTGGAAATCAATTTAAGGTGGTAAATATGTTGATTTCTGTCACTGCTGTGAACTGACCACTGCATAGAATAATAAATAATATGAATATCTTCGTGAGTCTGCTGTCAACAACAGGCCTAAACCAGCCATGGTCCCAGCACAAAAACACAGTCAGTAAAATATCATCTAATTATTATCAACAAAATTTTGAAACTATCGAGATATATTTTTGTCAATATTGCACACCCCTAATGTACGGTATTCATTTTGATTTCTTCAGGTCTTAAAAAGCCTTAAATTTGACTTTAAAAATTGTGCAGCAACCCTGAATCAACAAATTTGTATTATTAATTTTTTAAATGACTGAAAGGGCATGTCATCAAGATGGAGAGGAATAATTTTTACTTAATTCATTTTCATAGAAAATATGTTGATGGACATAAATAGACATTTACTGAAAATTGAACCATATTTGATGCTTGTAACACAAGTACAAAATTTTTTTATCATGAATAGATATTTGTAAATGGGGTTGACTTTACTCTGCAGGAAGAATAAATGAAAGTAACACATTACTATGTTTATAGGGGATAACATACATGTTACCTGTTAAATGATTAGTTTATAGTATAAAACTAATAGATCCTGCTAATGTGTTATGAGCTAATGTTATGTGTGTTAATGTGCTAATAATGATGGAAGGTCATGAGTGATTATGTGTTTATCTCCATCAGATTTCCGTCTGTTGACTCTGGATCTGAACACAGTGAATAATGGACTCCGTCTGTCTGAGGGAAACACAGAGATCACTTTCGCTGACACAGTTCAGCCGTATCCTGATCATCCAGACAGATTTGATTATTGGGCCGAGGCGTTGTGTGTGGAGAGTGTTACTGGACGCTGTTACTGGGAGGTGGAGTGGAGTGGAGATGGGAGATTAGGAGTGGTTATAGGAGTGACATGCAAGAGCATCAGCAGGAAGGGAACTGGTCCTGAAAATATAGCGGGGTTTAATGATCATTCGTGTAGTTTGTACTGCACTCCCACTTTCTGCTCATTCTGTCACAATAACATTGAGATTGTTCTCCCTGTAGTGTCCAGCAATAGAATAGGAGTGTATGTGGATCACAGCGCAGGGATTTTGTCCTTCTACAGCGTCTCAGACACAATGAGCCTCATCCACAGAGTCCAGGCCACATTCACTCAGCCGCTCTATGCTGCGTTTGGATTAGATAGACTCTCAAGTGTGAAACTGTGTCGTCTGACCAATTAAATCATAGAGAGGTTCTACCAATTATTTTGTCATTTCCCCGACTGAACCCTTTGAAAATCTGTATTTCTGCTTTTACTTCTCAATAAAAAAGTGTTCTTATCTTAACTCACAATTGTAGACAAACACAATCAGACTAAACTAATAACACAAACTATTGTACTTTTCACATTTTATACTGAATACACTGAATCGTTCACAGTGCAGGGTGGAGAACAAGTACGTTTTCTTTAAAAAATGGGTCATGAGTGTGTATGTGTGTGTGTGTGTTTGGTGGCAGGGGTGCTAATACAAGGCTTTAGACCTTATTGAGAACAGTGCCACGATAGGTATAAAAAGCTGTGAAAAGGTCTGTATTACAGGTTAAAATAACAAATGCACAAAAAATAACATTATGATGTCCAGAAATCAAATGCAAATCAATAATACATTGAGTTTAATTGATCGATATAGAACTCACTTTTAAAGTGATCGTTAAGTTTCATCCTAAATCAACTGTAATACAATATGAGTCTTTATGTTAGTGAATAAATGCATAGATCTGCATTTAATGTTCGTGTTTTCGAATGGTCTCGGTTACATATGTAACTCGCGTTCCCTAAAGGAGGGAATGGAGACAACATGTCGGACTGATCAACAAATAGGAATCTCGCTAGAGAGACCAATCTACTTTAAATGTAACTAAACAAGCCAATGCACATTGCGATATTTGCATCAGCTGCTCTGCCTCGCAGTGCGAGTATATAATGAGTAGCAGGTGCATCGCATCTTCAGGTTTTTCGCTGAGGAGCCGAGAGATGGGAGATGGGACAGTGCTTACGGAGAGAATGTCAATCACTGCTGTTCCGCATGACTCTACTCAATGAGACTATTGGAAACAACTGGGAAAGCATGCCCTTTCCACTGGAAAAGTAGCGCTGCGGAAGACACATCCTACCCACAGGGAGTTTAGAGGAGATGGACTAACTCCGTAGGGCCTTACTAAACATGGAATGACTTTGAGGTGACTCTAGCCTCATCAAAGGGGGGCTCCCCTAAGGGAAAGACACTGGCTTCTGTTTATATACTATACTGTGGATAAATGCATATTCAGCGTGCACTGCACCACTTCAGCGTGCACTGGGACGGTTTGCAGCCGAGTGTGAAGCAGCTGGGATGAGAATCAGCGCCTCCAAATCCGAGGCCATGGTTCTCAGTCGGAAAAGGGTGGCTTTCTCACTCCAGGTTGGTGGAGAGTGCCTGCCTCAAGTGGAGGAGTTCAAGTATCTTGGGGTCTTGTTCACGAGTGAGGGAAGGACGGAATGGGAGATTGACAGACGGATCGGTGCAGCTTTTGCAGTAATGCGGTCGATGTACCGGTCTGTCGTGGTGAAGAAGGAGCTGAGCCGCAAGGCGAAGCTCTCGATTTACCGGTCAATCTAGGTTCCCACTCTCACCTATGGTCATGACCGAAAGGACACGATTCCAGATACAGGCAGCCGAAATGAGCTTTCTCCGCAGGGTGGCTGGGCGATCCCTTAGAGATAGGGTGAGAAGCTCGGTCACTCGGGAGGAGCTCAGAGTAGAGCCGCTGCTCCTCCACATCGAGAGGGGCCAGCTGAGGTGGCTCGGGCATCTGTTCCGGATGCCTCCTGGACGCCTTCCCGGGAAGGTGTTCCGAGCACTTCCCACCGGGAGGAGGCCCCGGGGAAGACCTAGGACACACTGGAAGGACTATGTCTCCCGGCTGGCCTGGAAACGTCTTGGTGTCCCCCGGAAGAGCTGGAGGAAGTGTCTAGGGAGAGGGAAGTCTGGGCATCTTTGCTTAGACTGCTGCCCCCGCAACCCGGCCCTGGATAAGCGGAAGAAGATGGATGGATGGATGGATGGATCCCCTCAGTCACTATATATGGGCACACAGCCTAATACTGGTTCTACAGATACTACGGATGTAGGCCTGGCTCCAGATGCTCCGGCTGCCGGGGTGATGGAGGAACTCAACAGGTTTTGCTCTGGAGAACATAAGCACAATAGTTTAGGGTGCAACAAGCCGAAATTGAGTCGGGTCTCTCCGTGCTTCTACCCATTTGAGGTGAGAACACAGGAGGACACCGGCTCAACAAGTAGGCTATATAATCTAGCAAACGTGTTGGGTGGCGCAGAGCCGCTATACAGATATCTGTCAGCGAGCCATCCCGTGCCAGTGTCCAGGATGATGCAATTCTCCTAGTAGAGTGAGCTCGCAACCCGAGTGGGCAAGGCACGACTTGTGCTTGGTATGCCAAGGCGATAACATCCACTATCCAGTGGGCCATTCTCTGCTTGGAGACAGACTTTCTCTTCTGCTGGCCTCTGTTACAGACAAGTTGGTCTAAGGTCCTAAAGCTTTGTGTTCGTTCCACGTACAGTCGCAGAGCACAGACGGGATAGAGCAAAGCCAGGGCTGGGTCTGCCTCCTCCAGGGGCAGTGCTTGCAGGTTAACCACCTGATCTCTGAAGAGATTGGTAGGATCCTTGGGCACATAGCCAGGCCGGGGCCTCAATACCGCATGGGCGTCACCCGGCCTGAACTGTAGGAACGATTTGTTGACCGACCGAAAATGCTTGCAGGTCCCCTACCCTCTTAAAGGAGTAATGTCTTCATAGACAAGACTTTTAACTCTGCGGACTGTAAAGGCTTGAACGGGGCATTCTGAAGTGATCTGAGCACCAGAGACAAATCTCAAGAGGGAATGGTGGGAGGGCAAGAAGGGATTTCGTGCTTGTGCCGAATTGATGGTGTTTATTACCTCATGGGGTAGGTCACCTAGAACCTCCGCCTCCGGTCTGTTGCGGTACAAAGCTCTTGCAGAACTTCTGGGTCATGACCACCCTCGTGCAGGTCTTTGAGCGCTTTGGCTTGATGTGTTTGAGTAGATCGTTACTGCATTGGATGAATGGCAAATTAGTTCACTAATGAGGTCAGGTGTGATGGTTCACACTAATATAAATTGTACCTTTCTATGATTGTTGCTTGCCTGACGAAGACCCTTTGGGTCGAAACGTTGTTCTTTTTAATAAATTCTTGGCAGCAGAAGTGACAGTGTGCCGATTCTTGTTTATTTTGAGTTTGATGCGTTATTTGATTGAGCACCTGAAGGGTTTTTGGATGTGCACACTCTATTTCTTTATTGAATTGATGGACCTGCAAGAATGCCATATTGTGTAAGAATGGGAAGAATGGCTCCGGGGCGGGAAGCTGAAAATCAGCGTTTGTGAAAAACGGACATTCTTCTTTCAGACGAATACAATCGGAGTTATATTTAAAATGTCCTGGCTCTTCCTTCTTTATAATGGCAGTGAATTTTTGTTTTGAAGTCCATAAAAGGCAATAGAAGTGTTAAATATTAATATTTTTCTTACACAAACACATCACTGCCATTATAAAGCTTGGACACTTAGGATAAGCTTGGAGCCAGGATATTTTTTTATATAACTCTGATTGTATTTGTTTGAAAGAAGAATGTCATATACACCTAGGATGACTTGAGGGTGAGTAAATCATGGGGTAATTTTCATTTTTGAACTATCCCTTTAAGTATGTCAGAAGTTCTCAGGTTTTAGGTTCTAATACCTATTAGGTTTTTTTCCTCATAAAAAGATGTTCATCAGTGATTGTATATTAAAGCTACACTGCGTGATTTTTACCCCCATCTAGCGGTGAAATTGTATATGACTACCCAGTGAATATTAGTTTCTGTTCCTCTCAATTCCGAGGGCGTTTTAACTCCTACGGTGGCCGTATTATTCCAAGATTAACATGGCTTCCAGTTATCGACTTCGTCCATGACAATAATAAACAATGCGTCTAAAATGAATAAAACTACAGGACAGATGTCAGGAGGTAAACGTCACCCTTGGAATCGGCTATCCCAGCATAATCAGATTAGGCTAACGTTACAATGTGTACAAAGTAAAAGCAATTAAAAATAACTAAAATTTACAGTGTCCTTTTATATAGCTTAAAAAATTGCGCCTTTAAAACTATTCATCACCTGTGATCCGTCGCAGCACAGATTTATGTTACAAGGTAAACAATACTTTTTCACCATTGACGCGAGGATGAAGTTATACTAGAGGTCGTTCTGGCGTTATGCACAACCATGCTATGGTTAGACAAGCAACTATAAAACTTCGAATTTACACAAATGAATTACATCAGGCTGAATTACCTGTCGAGAAGAAAGCAGGCAACCTCGGCGTCCGTTTTAAAATCTTTTCTCCTCATGAGCTCTTTCCATCTGGGAAAAGTTACTCCAATATTGACCATGGTCTTGCTGATTTGTCTGTCGCGTTGATGTTTTAATTCTCTCTTTCAAATGTGAGTACGCACGCACACGTGCACACACACACACACACCACACTATCTTTCAAATCTGCCGGCACTCGATCGCGAGCTCGCGAGTAATCTCCCCCTCGCATTCGTCACGGTGTCACTGAGTGAAAAACGCAAAAGGCGAGGCTTGAATTTACAGGCATGTCCCTCTTTGGCTAATGTAGTTTCAAGATGGAGGGGCAACATGGCGACCGGCATTCAAACCCCTCACCCGTATGTACTTTCAATGGCAGATTATAAACTTAAGAGAATACTTTATTACTTGAAAGAAGTAAATATACATTAATGAGCACATATATTTTTGAAAGAACTAAGTGTTTTTTGCTAAGAATCAACTAAAAAAGTTACAGTGTAGCTTTAAGAACAGGGACACATTTGTGTGCATTTTGTTGTGATTTCACCAGAACAAGTAGAGTCACATGATTTCAAAAACATTCCAGCCTAAGACTGCCTCTTATTTAACATAAACAAACTAAACGAATACTCTTCTGGTTAATTTGTAAGCTCGCGATCAATTGGCCCAAAACCGGTATCTGACCAGCGTGGAAGGTCCTTTTCACGAGGCAAAGTATTTTTTGATTAAATGCAATACATTTGAATAATGTATTCTCTCGTTATTTCATCTGACTCCATAAATGAAAAGGTTTTAATGATATCTGTGGATCATTAATTATGAGTGAATGTTTGACTATTCCTTTTAACTCTTTAATGAAAATAATGTCAAAGTCAGTTAGAATAATCAAATGTAACAATTTATTATGTCAGGTAAATATATCATGCCAATTTCATAATCAATCCAAAGATAATCGATATAAAACATCAAATGCTCTGGAATAAAGAGAACCCAGCGGGCATCTTGATGTCAAAATTACGTCAAGAAATAGGTCAAAAATGAAAGTCAAATTGACGTCAAGTGTTGATGTCAATTTGATGTCAAGATTTGAGCTCTGCTGATGTCATTTTGCCAAACAAAAAGGTGAAATGCATGGCGTACACTTATCACCAGCTTCACTTAAACTAACCCGATTTACTTGATTTAATTTCCGGTTTAAATAAATATAATATTTAAATAGTTTAAAATATATTAAACATATTTTGATGACACCATGATGGTGGTTAGCGTTTGCTTTAGTTGTGCTCTTGACCCTTGACTCTTTAAAATAAAATATCTCTGGCTGCTATAATTGTGTGTTTATAAAGCACAACTGTTGTAGCTAAAAAAGCCATGAGAAAATGAGATCAGGAGATGTTGGCGGTTTATTGAAAATGATAATATTATCATCATGTAATTGCCTGAATCTCTGATCTTATTCAGTGTCTGATGTTTGGTTATATAGGACTTGTGATTTTAATGTTGTATTCTAATAGAAGCCATTTAATTTTACAGCATGAGAATATTTTTTTTAATTAATAAAGGATTTTAAAAACATTTAATGCATTAAACTCAACATTATTACTTAGCTATCAAGAATCAGTGTATGACTCTCAACAATGGTGACAATCAGTGAAATGCTTCATGCTGCAGTGCATGCTGGGTACCACCAATCAAAACTCACCCACATCTCCCAGCATGCATTGTGGCTTTAATAAATTATGCAGCTGGAGTTGATCTGATTATCTGGATATTTTGTTCGATTGTCACCATTGTTGAGATTCATATGCTGTTTCTTGATGTCTGTGTGTGTCTAAGTAATGCCATAGATGAAACGTTTTTGTGCACTAAATAGTTATTAAAAACCATGTATATTATTTGATAACATTGCTAGACATGCTGTAGAATCAAATTACTTTTATCATGAATAAAATCACTTTTATACCACAAGTCCTATATAATCAAAGCATTAGACACTGAATAAGCTCAGGTATTCAGGCAGTTACATGATGATATCATCAATAAACAGCCAACATCTCCTGATCTCATTTTCTCATGGCTTTTTTAGCTACAACAATTGTGCTTTACAAACACACAGTTAAAGCAGCCAGAGAAATTTTTAAATTAAAGAGTAAAGGGTCAAGAGCACAACTAAAGCAAACGCTAACCACCATCATGGTGACTTTAAAATACAAAATATGATTTCATTAAACTGGAAATTAAAGAAAGTAAATCTGGTTAGTTTGAAGTGAAGCTGGTGATAAGTGTACGGTCATGCATTTCACCTTTTTGTTTGGCAAAATGACATCAGCAGAGGTCAAAATCTTGACATCAAATTGACATCAACACTTTGACGTCAATTTGACTTTCATTTTTGACCTATTTCTTGACGTAATTTTGACATCAATTTGATGTCATATTGATGTTAAATTGACATCAAATGCCCACTGGGAAGAGATGCATACTCAACACTAAAGAAATACATGGAGGGTCTCCCTCTCAGCCTCACAGGCTCATCTGAAATACAGAAAAGGCCTCGATTTCCCTACTGCATTTCATTATATAGACAAACCTTTCACATGGAAACATGTACTCACAAAAGAAATTTGCATTCAGAAGTTACACCTTTTGGGGGTGTGTGACCATTTGCCAGGATATCACCTTCCTTTGTATGTCAGTTATCTTTAAACTCTTGAAAACCTTATTACCTTCTGTTTTACTTTTTTGGAAATGAGACATTTGTACCAGTCACACTGTGACATTTTAAATGATACCAAACATGAAAAATACTCTGTAGATTAGGATGACTCGGAGGTGAGACTTTCGTCTCAACGAGGGCTAGTTCAAATGTTAATTTCCAGAGAGGTCCTTTGTTCTCTCGGGGTCTGGTCGCACTTCAACCAGACTATCCGGCATTCCCTAATTTCTCAATTCTTACAAACTGGAGATGTTGGTAAGTAAGTTGTCGGTAAGTTTCTTCGATGAATGCTCTATCTTAAAAATAGAGTTTAGGTTGTTTTCAAGCAGTTTAAACTTTAAATTGTGTACATGTTTACTACTTTTGTCGATCAGCTTCCATTTTTCCAGCTTCCAAAAAATGTCTGACCTAATTGAGAATCAGCATTAGCACAAGTTATAGCCATAGCCTATGCTTGCACGTTCTGAACTATGTTGTTTGATGCAAACAAAACACTGCAATACAATTAGTGGATTTTTACTTAAATGTGATTTGGATTTATATCTGAATATATTAAATCCCATTACCTGCACTCTAAAATAATAATAAATTAATAAAGCAAAAGAAAACCAAGACTTCTTGTCTTGTTTTGACTTCTTGTCTTGACTACAGCTCAGATGTACGGCTTCACTATCAGAACAGACTATTAGATATACATCAAACACAATGGATTTCCTTTATTATTAAAACAACCAATAATCTGAGATTCGCACATTTCCACTCTAGCTTCTTCAGGCTCTCTCGGAACTGTCACAGAAATGTGTGTGCGCGCCTTTTTTCAAAGTTAACAGTCAACAGTATTTTTTATTGATATTAACTATATAAATGTTATAAGTGGAACAAAAAAGTGTTAAAATGTCTATGTTAATATATTAAAAAGGGAGAGATTCTGCTTCAACTTAGGTAATAAATGAACTTGCTTCTAAGCTAGCACAACTGCAATGTGAATTTAAAAGAAACAAAAATCATACAAAAAGACTTTCCTTTTAGTATAATGTCATTTTTTGTTTGAACTTATTTTTACCCTTCAATTCCTGAGTTACTGTACATTTCTTTATTATTACTGAAGAAAACGCAGGAAGACGACAGGTGATGTTTCAAGACTTGTTACTAGTTTATTATTAAGAATCACATGGTACTCATTTAAGCAAATGTCTATGTTTTGAAACTGTGTGTTTTCAGCTCTCAGGTACGAGTTTCTGCAGGGTTAATTTCAGGCGGTCTCGAGAACTGCTGCACACCTCCAGCGATTTATTCTGCCTGCATAATAATCAAACGCACGAACAAAGAGAAGATTCAGTCATCACATACTATACAGAACATTACATTCATAAACATTTGTTAGTTGAGTTACCTGGCCATGAAAGCATTGAGGACAGTGATGTGATCTCGGGGGAAATAACTCTGTTTTACTGCATGCTCCAAACACTGTAGGTGACCTGGGACCACCTTCACCACCTTTAACTTATCCTCGCTCTACAGAGAAAGAGAGAGAAATACCTGAACATCAAAACATGCTTTCCACCATCAGCTGGAACGGTTCTAGTCATGGTGAGCAATGAAACCAGGTGCATTTCTAATAGCACAAGGGTTTTCAAACTGGGGTTCTACATGAAAATACACTTTATTTTAAGGTGTCATTGTTAAAGTGTAATTATATACTGATTTATTTACTGATACTAATTAAGTACTGAGTAATACTGAGCAACTACATGTACTTACTATAGGGTTATGGTAGGATTAGGGTTTGGTTGAGGGTTAGTTGCATGTAATTATGCATAATTGACTCTTATTACTATGGTACATGTAACAAGGACACTGTAAAATAAAGTGTAACCAAAAGTATATATGTAAAATCTGTGCGCTCAGTTTTAGCTACCAGTCTGAATGATTGTACCTTCAACAGTCCAAGCATCACCAGTAACGATGACACAAAACTCAAACCCTGGAAAGACGGTGTAAAGAAGGCTTTGCTCAGCACTGCATCTGAAACACACAGACACACAAGAATAAGTCAAACGTCACTCTCAGATCATTCAACAACCATGTGTTCACGTCATCTCACCGATACTCTCCAGCACGGCTGATTTCACCTCTGTGTCGTCATCCTTGTACACAGAGGAGATTTTCAGAAACGCTTCAGCCGTCTTACAAACATCCAACACGTCCACCTGCAAAAGACACGCAAACGCTCAGCACTAGGCCTGTTGAGATTACTGCCGTCTTCTCTATTTGCGCCTTAAATTCTGATCGCATATTGCAATTCAAATGAGGCAATGTTCAATTTTTGTATTCCATTGCTTTGCTTTTCCACTGGTTTTCTATGAAAAAACATTCTAGATGGGCGTCTTTAACCTTTGTGCTCACATCTCATGTTTTTAGAGCTAAAACATGTTCTGCATGAACATCCTGTAAGATAATACTAGAAATAACACACGTTATGTCTCTGTGCCTAGTGCAGAAGTGCATTATGCAAGTATCCGTATATGTTGAGTGTGTTGAATGTGAACACGACCTGCTGCTGGATGAGGGAGCTTCTCCTTTCACCGAGTCGCAGTAGTTTGTCTGGAGACGGAAAGCTCAGGAAAGACGAGACGTCTGGAGTACGAGGTGCCGAAGGCGGCGTTGAGAACTACACAAACATCCACAGATACACGTTTATTTCTCTTCTTGAGCTTTCATCTTTATTATGTTGAATTCTACTTCAAACTGGAAGCCTTGAAGCTTTTATCAAACCTGATTTAATTCACTCTTTTCTTCCTCGCCTTCTCCCTCCTCTTCTTCTTCTTCTTCCTCCTCCTCCACGTCTTCATCGTCATCATCGTCCTCATCCTCATCTTCATCTTCCTCGGGTTCTCCCTCATCATCACTGTGTGTGTGTGCAAGAGTCTTTACAATTCATTGACTTCCATTCAAATGCATATGAACATAAGACCGGAAACAAAAGCTCATGCAAATCAGGGAAAGGTATTTTTTCACATAAAGATAAAGGGAATCTGGACGGCACATGTGTTTTGTAAGATTGAGTTTGTTTAGTGTGTGTTTGATACCTCAGAGAGCCCAGTTTGTCTGCCATGTTCATGCTTTCCATCACCTCTCTAAGACTGTCACATCCTTCCTCACCCAGACTGTTCCCTAAAGACAAAACCATTCATTATGAGTAATACCGCAGTGTCTAATTTTTAATGACGCAAACATTTGTCGCTCATGTAGTCATCTATCCAGAGTCATATTTTTTATATTTTCCGCTTTTATGAATTTTATTTCACCTTTATGTGCAGTTATTTTAGTATTTTTATATTTTCCATTTTCATTTTAATTATTTTTATTAGTAACTTTTTTCCATAATGAAATAAAGATTACTACAAAAATCATAGGCATTTACATTATTATATATATGTATGTGTGTGTGTGTGTGTGTGTGTGTGTATTTTTTTTTTTTTTTTTTAGTCATTTATATTCACTTTTAGTATTATTAATTTTATAGCATTTTAAGTATTAGTTATTTTAGTTAAATTAATTGAAAATGTGAAAATAAAATAAGTTTAGGTTTTTTTTCAGTTAATGTTTATTTCAAGAAACAAAACGTTTTTGTTAAATTACATCTGTGCATCTAAGGGCTGCTTTATCACTGCAAATCACTGTTAGTGTGTTTCAACACATTTAGGAGTGTATTATGTATTAGGTGATGCAGAAATACACAACTGACACAGAAAAAATCACAATTAAATCTTAAACATCAAAAAGCGGTTTATAACCTGTTCACCTTTGGTTTGAGAGCACAAACTTTAAACCAGTGCATCTTTACTGATCACGGACTGTTCAGATATTTGCAGAGAAATCCTGATGGTGCGGTGATGTTTTTCTGTTTAAGTGTGTTGTGTGTTTGTACCATTCAGGTCGAGTTTTTCCAGCTGATCTTTGAGTTCGACGGATCGGGCCACATCCAGAGCAGCTTCCTCTGTGATTTCACCGAAAGACAGATTCAGCTCCTGGTGAGACCGAGACGAGCATCTTTATTGATTTAGCTTTCATCATTTCCAAAGCTTCATAACATTTAGTCCGAATGATCTGTCAGTACCTTGAGTATCGGCAGTCCTTCTCTCAGAGTCTCTGCTATGGCACTGGCTCCTTCAGACCGAACAAGACAGTCCCCAAAGTTGATCACTTGCACATTTCGCAGGTGTTTCAGCGCCTAAGAACGGACACACACACACACACACACACACACACACACACACACACACACACACACACACACACACCTTTGAAAACCATTGCATTTTGGGGGTTATTTTGATTGCATAACATGTCTTCTTTCAGACTAGTAGCAAGAAAACATCCAAAATACACTTATAAGTGTTTTGTTGAATTAAGCGTCTGTAGATTTCAATTACAATATATTTAAAGAGTTCTTACACACACACCAAACTTTAAAGTTTTATTCCTATCTATATTCTGAAGGTTTTTACTGAGGGGTTTGTTCATATAACATCCAGACTGATTTATATAACAGTTTTTTCCTAAAAACATGGTGAAAATGTATTTTTTTCTGTCTTTCAACAATATTTTCTGATTTATGAATTAATAAAAAGAGATATCCAAAATCCCCTCCGTAAAAACATTTAACTCTAATATGTCAATAAAATGAAACAAACACTTTGAACCTGGCTTTATCCAATGTTCAGATTTATCTTCTGGAAATGTATGCAAATTAGTGCATTCCTAATTAAACAATGCTTAATTTGCTAATTTAAACAACATTTAAAAAAAAAACTTAAATAGAAAACAATTGTCTTAATGTACTGTGATTAATCAACTGAGGAAGTGTGTTGTCAATACATCCACACAAATATTTAGCTGTTGATGCCATTCAACTCTTCCACAATTTAGATGTTTCATCTAAAGCGCAGTAAGTGTTTTCCACTGTACCTCTGCCATAGCGATCGCTCCCTTCTTGGTGAACGTGTTGTCGTTGAGGTTGAGCACTCGCAGCTGTGGGTTGTGCTGCATGGCTGTGGCTAAAGCCGTGACTCCTGGGTGATTGATGCCGTTCTGGGGCATGTGCACTTCCTCCAGACTGCCAATCAACTGAGAAGATAAAGCATTCGCCAATGAGCCAATCAGGGGTGCGTTTCCCGTACAACACCGTAGCTCTCTGCTTCACTACCGTAGTACGATGCATCGTTGAAGACATCAACTAGCTAGTCACGACTGTTTCCCGAAACCGTATTGTCGTAAATTGGTCGTTCAACCACGTTGGTTAATGATGTCACTCAGGTGTTGGAATAATACCTACTTTTAATGAATCTGTTTGAGATCCAATTAACGCTACATGTTTTGCTATAAATTACAGACATGCCATCTGAGGACTATTTCTCATTTTTCTCAGTTATTGTGCTTTATTTTCAGATTCAATCATAGGCTAATTCCTACGCACTAGAGCACGTTCGCACATGCACACTCTTCAAAAACAGTGCTTTAAATCTCTTGACAAACTAAAAGACGTAAATGACATTTGTATTAGGGGTGTAACGGTACGTGTATTCGTACCGAACCGTTTCGGTACAGGGCTTTCGGTTCGGTGCACGTGTGTACCGAATGACCAAATGCAATATTTTGTGTGCGGAACATAGGTACATTTTCATGTTTCCACACGAACATATTAAGTGGCGGAAGTCTCCACGTTCAGCGCAAATCCCGCCCTGCAGCTGATTCTAAAGGTTTACCAGAGCCCGTCTACGGAGAGCCATTGGCACTCCCTATTCAGCCCCATTGTATTGATTTTGGTTGCAGTTCCATTAGAATTCCACTGGGGGTGATCGCGAGCGAGTGCAGACTGAATGGGAGTCAATGGGGCTAGACGGCTAAATGTGTCTCTTTCACCCAAATGCCGTTGAGAAATCTCAGATTTTATTGTAGGTTTTGCAAGTTCAACATGGGTTATAGGTCGAAAGTTGAATGAACGAGTACTTATTTCTTTTCTATTTCTTACAGGTTGAGTTGTTGTTGCCCATAACACGCTAGCATTCTGCTAATGACGTCAGCATTCTGACGTCATTGACATTTTAAAAGACTTTTTAAACCAAATAAGTGACTCTAAAAAAATCTAACACCCAGCAATGTGTAATTTCTTTGCATCTCCTTTCGAATACAACATTCAAATTACTAGACAAAAAATTATATCCTGAGAAAAGTGGGTTTTGAGGGGTATTTCGCCATAGACCTCCATTCATTCTGCACTCGCTCGCGAGCGCCCCCGCATGGATAGAGACGTGTTACTGCAACCAATCCAGAACCCGGAAGTAAGCAGAGAGTGCCAATTCTCTTCCTATTAGACATTCTCTGGGTTTACCAGTTTTACCCGTCGTCACTGTAACCTAAACCAATGAAATCGACTGCAGGGCGAAAAAAAGCTTTTCCGCTCCGTGTGCGCCGCCGCACTCTCCGTTCCGCGCGCACGCGCGCGTGTGTGTGTGTCTGCGCCATGGTCTGCGCGCTGCGCTCTCTGCTCAATGTTCAATGTTCGACTCCGTGTTTGCGCTGCGCGTTCTGCTCTGTCGTTAATGGGCCTTTCACACAGGACGCGGTATGCGCGGCGCTTGCCGCTGGGTTCAGCGTTGCCCTTCAGATACAACGCGATTTTATATACTTTAATATCTGAATCAAAACAAGAATCATGAAGTCAGCTCTTTTTTAGAATAAAACATTTATTCAAACATTAATCCTGAAACTAAAAAACAAATTATATACTAGCCGTTCATCCATTTTGATTTCCGTGCTTGTTTGGATCCCCCGATTCTATTGGCCGCGCTGGTAATCGTCACAGAGCGCAGCGGCAAAAGTTGAACTATTTTGAACTTTGACCGCGGCGTGCGCGTGAGCACGCCAATGATGCGCACCGCTGCGCTTGCGCTTTGGTCGACGCAGCAACAAAACGTCCTTGCGCGGCGCAGGCCATTGAAATGAATGGGTTTTATAGCGCAGCGCCGCGCATACCGCGTCCTGTGTGAAAGGCCCATTACGGCCCAAACACTCCAATCATGTACCGATCACGCACTGGAAAAGCAAAGTCCGCTCAAATAAGGTGAAATTTCTCAGTAGTGGACTTCTGTTTGCTGAGCTGGTATAGTCATACTGGCAACAATGGTAAAATGACCTGCTCTGATCACATGCTCTGGTAATAATAGCTTTGTAGGAATATATTTTATTTTGATAATTAGTAAAAAAAAAAAAAAAGAAAAAGAAAAAAAAAATCTTAAATTGGTTGTTGATTGATTATTGAAAAATAATAATACATTGATATATATGTTTAATATTATTTTAATATAGGGCTATTTTCTGTTCCTTTTTTTCCCCGGTGTTTCATTTAATTAGGTGATTATAAGTTTAATTATTGATGATTACAAGCTTGGAGGAATTGCAATTAATTACAGCAAATTGTGCAATTAAAGTTCATTTTTTTTCCCAGTCTTAATTTTTAAATATGAGCAGGCCTACAAGCTGGGATTGGTAATGCTAAACTGTAATCATAGTTATTTATTTATATTTTTCATTAAATTTATTATGTGATATTGGTTTGAGACAGAGTATTTTATTTAGTGGAGAACTTTGCAGCAGTATTTTATTTCTTATTCTTTTTTTTATTTTATATATATTTTATTATATTAAAAAGTGTTTAAAAAAGTGTAAACAAATTGTTAAAAAAGTTTATAGTAATAAACAACCTGCAGTTTAATGTTTGCATTTCTTTCCCTTACTGTACCGAAAATAAACCGAACCGTGACTTTAAAACCGAGGTACGTACCGAACCGTGATTTTTGCGTACCGTTACACCCCTAATTTGTATGTATTCTAAATTATAGACACAGGTTGTACTGAATGTCAGCTTGCTTATTTTGCTCAAGATGAGGATTTATTGAGTCCACATGTCATGAAAACAAGAAACAATGCTTCTGACCACAGGTCGAGAGCTGTCGTTCCAAACACACAACTGTGCGATGCTGTTTGCGAATGTGTGTTAGAACGATGTTTTCGGGAAACGACTCGTTGAACTGCTGATAACGACGGAAATTGCGAACATAGTTGGCTATCGATGCTACCCCTGATGAGGGAAACCAAATGGACCGAATGACACCGGCTGACTTACAGGTAGATTTTAAAACAAACCTCAAATAAACAAAAATCAATAAAATGATTAATATTGTAGGTGAGATTTCGTTCTCGTGTCCTTCAGCACCTGAAAGGCCTGCGCCAGCGCTGTGGCTCCATCATTCTCCAGTCTGTTCCTGCCGGCGATGAACACCTTCAGCTGCAGTGGGGCGCCGAGCGCACTCGAATCCTTGTGACACGCCGTCAGAGCCGCCGCCAGGATCTACAGAACCAGGAGCACCACATTACCAGAGAAAACAAATGGCAATATAATTAGGGTCAGGTATCGTTTGGATTTTGACGATTCCAATTCCGATTATGGTTCTCGATTCCGATTCTTATCAATTCCTAATTCCAATAAAGTATTAATAAAAAATAAAATAAAAAACCTTAGATATCATTCACATTTAGTCTTATTGCAAAACATTTAATTGTAGCTGAATATCACGAACAAAAATCAACAGGCTAAAGAACACTTACACAAGGAACATTTGCCTGTGCAAATGAAATACAACTAGAAACACAACTAGTCTAACGAATATAAATTTAAATCATTAAAGACAAGTAAACACTCAGTAATTAAAAAAGATCAAATAAAAAATTAGCAATTGCAACAAATAGATACAACTGAACAAAGATACGAGTGAAATAAACAGTGTTTTAAGATGTTCAGGTATTCAGGTCCAGAAACTGTAATCAAATGTAAAATAACTCTGCACTTTATAAATAAAATATACATTACAAATATAGTTACAAAAGTTATTCAGTCATGAACGAGTGAATTTTCTCTTGTGATATTACAGAGACTGAAGGTGCTGTCACTTTAAGAGTTTAAAATGTAAGTCGTCTCACTCTTGAATAGTTTGAAGTTATATTGAAATGCTCACAAAGGAATTGATAAGAGGAATCAAAATATTAATTTTATAACAAGTATCCGATTCCTCACCTTAAGTATCCGATTGCCAACACTAAATATAATAGAGCGCAACAGATCCGTCCACTTTTTTAGCATCTTTGGTTTCTGAACTATTTTCCCATTCATTGGGGTATGATTTGCTTGTCGTGATTCTCTGATTGGTGGATATTTCTCTGCAGAATAATGGGTAATGTAGTTTTTTCACCAGGAATTCTACAGTTATAATGACTATTTTAAAATTAGTTTTAAAAGCAAATACCAGCAATTAACAACCTCAACTGTTTGTTATTGTTCAAAATCAATTCCCCTATGGAGAAAATCAGTGGTGTTTTTCCTGTTACATCATCATAAACCCCGCCCACCTTTCCTCCTCCGATGCCCATCCCACAGTTGTTGAGGCGCAGTTCCTGCAGCGAGTGACAGGCGGCGCTCTTGAGCAGCTTCTCGATGCCTTTCACGCCATCGGGTCCAAAGGCGTTATCGCTCAGATCCAGAACCTTCAGACGAGCGCCCGCCGTGATTAAAGCGTCACCCAGAGAAACCTGCGGAAACAGCTCGCTATCGTTAAACGCTCTGTTCTGGTCACGCCCAGAGCTGGCACTAACGCATTACAAGCAACTCGACTTATCTAATCAGATTACATTTACAAGTAACTAGTAAAGTAAGGCAGTGCTTTAAAATTTACCACTAAATATCTGAGGTACTTTTTCAAATAAATAATGCAAGGTACTTTGTTTTCCATTTATTGACTGACATCTCTTTTGTTTCAGAGAAATCGGGAGTGCGGTGCAGAGGCACTTGTTAAACATGATGGCTATTGTAATTCTGTTCATGCACAAAAACAGATTCAGTATTCCTTGAAATGATTAAAAACTGTGAAATGCAAACTCAAACGCAAATTCCGAAAACCTGCTATAATTAAATCTGTTAAATAACACAAATATACGTATTTAATCTCACTTTACTAACCAATGTCTTTAATGCTGACCTTTGATGATCCAATTAAACCATACGAATAAGCAAACATTACTTTCGTTAAATATCACTTTTTTTATTTTATTTATTTTTTGCTGAAGATTGTTATTGAATGTATTGTTTGTTAGCAAGCCCAGCCGAGGTGAGAAAAAGTAACACAAAAGTAACGTAACACATTACTTTCAATAAAAAGTAAAACAATTAGTTACTTTTTAAGTGAGCAATATTGTAATGCTTTCATTTTAAAAGTAACTTTCCCCAACTCTGGTCACAACTAGGAGCACGTTGGGTGTAATATAGAGTTCGCAAAGAGTTTCACCAATCAAAGATGATCGTGGAACCATACAGAAAAGTTTGATTGTTAAATGGTCAGATCTTACCAGCGCTGGAGGAATTTCAGCTCGCAGGCGGCCGGTGAACATGTCACTCCAGTGGCAGCACTAACAGAGAGAGAAACAATAGAGATACAGGACATACATTCATTTGTTTCCTAATAATGGTGTTAAGTAAATAAACATTACAAAAATGTCCTAAAATTAATATAATATTATCATCGAAATGTGGTCTCTTGCTCTTGGCAGCCAATAATTCAACGCACAAAACACACTCTAGTGATTCCCATCATTCATAATCAATATAAATATTGCACATTTTTTCCATCATCGTGTCACATTTGGGGCTCTGTAACATTGTGATTGTCACAAATCGTATTTATTATTGCTACAACCTGTGAACCTGTTATTTTAGTTTGTGATATAATAAAACTATATATTTCAAGTCAATTTTAGTTTAATGTTTTATTAATTTTGTTATGTGCTTTGACATTTTATTAGTTAAAAAAAAAAAAATCTATTTTGGTTTATTTTATTTCAGTTTTTGTGCTTTAACTTAAACTTATTTCTATTGAAGCCCATTTCTGGCACATTAAAAAAAAACATGCATAAAAAGTCAAAATTTTGCCATAATTATGAGATGAAAAGTTGAAATCATGACATAAGAAATACTTTTTAAGTAATTTCGACATTTTATCTCATGGCTTTTACAGTCATAATTTTGCCTTTTAAAATCATAATTTTTAAGTAATCATTTCTATTCATTTTCTTTTTATTCATAATATTGTTTCTTAAAATGGTGGAAATGGGCTCGAAATTATGACTTAAAAAGTTTAAATTATGACATTAAGTATAATTATGAGATAAAGTCAAAGTTATGACATACTTTTCAAGCCCTAATTTCAACGTTTTATGCATGAAATCTGCATGATTGTGGGGGAAATGGGCTTTCATTTATATTTCAGTTTATTTCCAAGGCAACATTTCTAATTTTTGTTTAGCTTATAGGCCTGCAACCCACTTTCAGATTGTGATCGACTGTTTTAGGATAGAGTTTAATGAGAATGAAGACTGCGAGTGTGGTTTCGGCACCTGCAGGTCGCTCTTCTTCTCCAAGGCTTTGGCGATGGTCTGCGCTGCCTCCAGGCCGATGGTGTTTCCCTCGAGTCTGAGCGCACGCAGACCGTCAAACTCCTCGATCTCCTTCACCATCTCCTCCACTGCGCACAAAACCACACATTATTCACAGCAGAAACAGATGCGAGACATTACTAGATGATCATCATCGGCTGAGCTCACCGGACTGAGCGTTGTCCAGTTTAAGACCCTGTCCTTTATAGCTGAGCTCTCCCTCGTTGACCTGAGCTTTCGCCAACGAGTCGGCGAGATTTGCCACATCATCTGACGCCATCCTGACACCGACTGAAGACCATATATAAACACATAAGAGTTTAAAGAGAGAAGAAACAGTTCATGTGAATCATGATACAGTATAACATTAGACAAACATTAGAATCAAACCCACTTTAGTTTTATTATTAGGCCAAGACATTACAGATAAAAACATTGTATTTTTCATGCGCTGATACATTTTAAGATTTTGGGCTGTTTGAATTATTTGGGCTTTCCATAACATGCTGTTTTAGACTAGTTAAAGGAAAACATCCAATACACTTTTAAGTGTCTATCTATTTTGCGTGTGTAGATTTCAATTCCAGTACCTTTAAAGAGGTACTTTAACTCTTACACACACACCAAACTTTACAGTTTTATTCCTGTCTATATTCTGAAGGTTTTTACTGTGAGTTTGTTCATGTATCATACAGCTGATTTTTCAAAGTTGGAATATTGCATAAAACATTTAACAAATTTATGTTTCCATCCTGTGTTCAAGAGAACAAAATCGTCAGATCACATGATTTGTTAAGGTAAAGTCAATTTTTTTTTCGTTTTTTTTTTCATAGTCAAATAAAGAAATAAAAAGTGAAAGTAAACACTGTAACCAACAGTGCTCTCATTACTCTAGCAAGTCTGTGTGCTTCGAAGGGTATTTTTATTTGTTGTATAATCTATAAAGGTTCAGCCCTTTCACCCAAGTATTCTCTGTTGCCTCTCGCAATGGGAAGAAATTAAAAATGTTATATAGCCTATTCTATTCCTAAAAATAGGGTGAACATATTTTTTCTGGCTGTTGACAGTATTTTCTGACTTATGAAAAGATAAAAAGAGATATATGCAAAATCCCCTCAGTAAAAACCTTTAACTCTAATATGTCAACAAAGTTACAAGTATTTTTAACCTGGCTTTATCCAATGTTCAGATTTATCTTCTGGAAATGTATGCAAATTAGTGCATATTTAACTAGATAATGCCTCGTTTGCACATTTAAACATAACATTTCAGTAATACAAAAAATTACTGCAATTCTTAATGTAATCAATCAATAAGTCAAAATCAAATTAGATCATCTTTTACTATGTTCATCTGTAGTGTATTTCCTTAATTATTTTTTATTGTTAATATTAAAGTGCATAGATGAATTCATCACAAATATACATATTTTACATGTTAAAACGTTAAATATTCTTAAATATTCTTAATTATGTAACCGCTGTTGTTCACCCCTAAATTAATGTGGGTATGTTGTTGCCATATGAACATGTATTCATACACCATATGATCAACACACAAAACACGTTTTAAGCGACTCAGCATATTATAACTATAAACTCGTTCCCGGAAAAAACTTAGTCTATAAATATTATGTTTGTACTTACAAGTGGTGTTAAAAATGCTTTCTGGCTGTAAATGTAGGCTATTTCTCTTTTCTCTTATCTTCCTCCCGCTCGCGCTGATGACGCAAATGGTGTAGACGCGCAGTGATTCATGGGGTTTGTAGTTCAATGTCCTAATTCTAGAGCCCTTAATTTTGCGTGTCTTTTTGTCATTTGTTTGAGATTTACTGCCTGTGTTGAGTAAAATTAACACATACCAACGACGTTATTACTGGTTTAGGATTATTAATAATAATAATAATAATAATAATTCACAGTATTGATTTTGTTGGCAGGTTTAGCTTTAATATATTAGAAGGATGTCAGTATGTCTTCCCCCCTACTGTGACTAGATTTATTGAGTTAAGTGTAGAGATACTGAAATGCTGGGAGGGAATTCATGGTCTCTCTAATCTAAAAAAATCTCTAAAAACAAAAACTAGCAGCAGTTATGTTTGTGTATGTTAGTAAAGAACAGGTCAGTGTATGCTAGCAGTTTTTTTTCTATAAAATAATTTAGGATTGTAAATGTTTATAATTATTTGTCGATTAAAGTTTATAAGTGTCCAGAGACCTCCGTTATATCGTAAAGTCACTGTAACATGAAAAGTGTTACTTTTATCAGCGCTGTTCGGGATGGACCAATCACAGATGTCGTTGATTCCTGGAAATGGGTTATTTGAATTTTACTTTATAGTGTTTACAATAGCGTGTTTCCATTTGTATAGATGTTAGCGACTCTAAAAATTAATATTTTCACAGTATAAACGTTATTAATAATGAATAATATTAATATCAACACGTTCAGAGTGCGATTTGAACGCGGAGTCGTGCCTCCTGGCGGAACCGTCGCGTGCGTCTCATGGGAAGCGGTTATTAACTGGAAACATTTGTCGAGTTCACAGTGCAGTGTTGTCGACACATGATACGTCTGGAAAATGTCTTGAAATTGATCAATTCATAATCTGTCAGTCATTCCTCTAATGTTTTAGAGACGAACCACTAACTAGACACGCGCGAAGCTCAGAAGAAAGCGCGTTTGGTCTTGATTTTCTCCAGACACAGGTGAGTTTAGTTGAGTCATCTGGAAAGTTTTTGAGTTATTGTGATATGACTGTATTCGGACGTTATATTTGCTGTTTGGTGGCTGACTTTGTGTGTTATTGGGTCCTCGTTTTGAATGTTTATTTCTAGCTGCTTCCGTTTCGTTTTTGCAGAAACTGGGAGGAAGTTCTCTTGGGCGTGTTTCATATGTCCACTAGTTCTTCTTCCAATACACTAGCGGTTTTGAGTAGGATCTGAGCATGTAGTTCATGCTATAATAGTTTTAGACTGTAATAATTTAAAAGTATTGTCACCTCCTTCAGGCTTTGATATTTGGCGTATAAACGGGTGAATAAACACGTAAAGAAATGGTTAACTTTATTTGTAAAAGACTACAAATGGTTAATTGGTTAACAGTAAGTTCTCTGACTATGTAATGAATGGGGGAAAACTAATATAAAGTTAAGTAAAAATGGACAAATATCGTATAACTCTTTTAATATGTCACTTTTTTTAGGTAATGACAGTTTTAAATTGTAAACTTTACAGATTCTGTAAGTGTTTACATTTTCACTGTATTTTTACAGATTATTTAATTCACAGCTACCAGTTTTTTCTGTAAAAAAATCAAACAGGATTTTTACATTGCGCTTTTACATTGAAGGCATTTGTTGAACAGATGGTAAACATGAACTTTTACACATGTATTTGTTTGTTTTTCAGGCTTGTGATGGTCAAACATGAGCGCTGAGCGGCAGAAGCGCAGAGAGGAGATTCAGAGAGCGCTGAGCTTCATCAAGTACGACAAACTATCAAACCCTGCAGCGGGAAATAAATACTAGATCGCTCTATTATTCTCAGACCAGATTGTTCATATCCGTTGCCGATTAGGCCAGGAGAAAGAAGATTCACCAACACGTTGTTTTTGTCAAAATGCTTTATCTCTGAAGCATGTTTCATTAGATTGTGCTTGTTTTAATGCAGTGAAGAAACTTCTTCAACTCTATTCTATCAGCGAACACTTTTAGTGCTTCTCAACTGGCTGGTCGTGGGCCAAAAATGAGTTTTCGCTTTGTTTTGATAGTAGATTGTGTTGGCATCCAATCAAAGTGTTTTGGCACCAATTCACACGTTATCTGGTCAAATGCGACAGATGTCAACATGTGCGGATTGTGTGAAACGAGCCAGTCGAGAAGCACTGATCTACTCTGTCATCCTCCACTATTACTCTTATCATTTTGAGTGACTGTTTTTATCCGTGTCTACAGATGTTCTCTGCCTTATCCGGACCCTGCAGGCTATGAGGTTAGAGGATATTCCGCGCACAAATGCTAATCTGAATGAAGACACATTCGCAATATTTCACTCAGACACTCACTCAGACATTTAGCATGCTGGTACTGTTATTATAGCTCAAAACGAATGTTAAAAAGATTCATAATGAGCATTTGTTTGTTTCTTCTATTCCTGTTGCAGGGGTTTGTGGTTCAGCTGGTGTGTGATCTCTTGGACGAGGGCAATGCCGCGTTTCGAGAGGGCGAGTGGACTCAGGCGCGGGGTCATTTCAGCGAGGGCGTAAACGTGTCTCTTTACGCTAAGGCCGAGGCGCTTCACGTTCCCGACGCCCTGCTGGAGAGTCTGTACATCAACCGCGCGGCCGCACATCAGAACATGGTGAGTGTACCCGTGTTTAAAGACAAAACTGTGAACTTGACTTGGGCGCAAAGTTGGAATATTGCATAAAACATTTTACGAATTTACGTTTCCATCCTGTGTTCAAGAGAACAAAATCGTCACTTCCTGGGAAATTGGTGCAGAATATCTGTAACAATAGGCTAATTAAAGTTGCTGCAATTGGGGAAGAAACTGTGGCTCTTTTTTCCTATATTATAAATGAGTTGCGTCTCAGAGCGGCAGACGAAATGCAGTGAACGCTGTCATGTTCTCTTGCGTTCGGATGCTGGTGTTTTGAGAACGCAATCATGTGAGACACTTCTGGGAGGAAATTAAACCCAATTATTTTGATGACAGACTTTGGCTTAGGCATTTTAGAAAGACTGAAGCTAACATTTGTAATGCTGTTCGATGACATCGCTCTGCTGGTTTGTCCAGTTATGATTGCTCTGCTATTATGTAGTCACATTTTTATGATCACATGATTTGTTGAGGTAAAGTCACAATATTTTTTTTTCATAGTTTTTGCACGCCGTCTCATCGGTAAAAAAAATTATCCACCTCAAAAGTTTTTTTCACGTGCATTTTTTTAATGTATGCACATTTTTATGTTTTCCTTCAGTTTTTTTTAATGCAGTATCCCAAAATTTGCATAAAAATAGATGCCAGGGTCTCTAGACTCCGATTCGATCCTGATTTCTGCAGTTTTAGCTGTAAAGTTCCTGTTGGATGTTTCATATTTTATGTTGCATAATGAAAATATTGATTACTACTAGAAAATATTGATGACAAATGTTTTTTTTTGATGTCTTGACTTGACATCACACTTTTTAATTTAAAGATAGTAAATAAAACATGCATAACAATTGCATTAAAATGAATATATCGCAAACTTACTAAATAAGATCAACATTAAAAAATAAATCAACATTAAAAAAAATCAGAATAAAAATTAAATCTTTAAAATAAGTGGTTTATAGTTCATAGCAACTTCTTGATTCTTAATTCTCACAAATAAAGAAACTGTTAAAGCTCTCATTAATCTAGTAAGTCTGTGTGCTTCGAAGGGTATTTTTATTTGTTGTATAATCTATAAAGGTTCAGCCCTTTCGCCTCAGTATTCTCTGTTGCCTCTCGCCATGGGAAGACATTAAAAGCACAGACAAGAGTTCAGTGTTCAAGCTTTTTCAGAGGTTTATTGTTCAGCTAGTGTATATAAACTCGACGGCAGGAATACATTAGCGTCAATAAGTCATGCGCTGGGAAGCAAGGAATGTTAAAGGAACCAGGCGAGGATATCTCCAGACATGGATAAGGAGCAAGGACGGTATGATAGCAGGAAAAAGAGCGGATTGAGCATTTCCCAAGGTCACAGATCCCTCTCTAACTCCAGCTAGATGTGTGTGAACTGACTGAGGCCTTCAACAGACTGCCAGACGAGGGACACTGTAAGAACCAGACAGATTGAGGACTTCTAGATGTGGTCAAAATCCTCCCACTCATCTTTAGCGGGCTGTTTGTGCTCCATTTTAATTTTAGCCTGATATATTAATGTACCTACTGTGAGAGTCTTTGTAGTTAAGTGGGTACTTGACCAACTCGGTCAAACCGAATTGTGAAATCTATGTCAACACTAGATCCAATTAATCAAATGTGTCTTGCTCTGCCACTCTTCAGAAAAACTAACAGCTGGATTTGTGAGGTTCGTGGAATTATGTTTAAAAAAAGTTTAACAAAATGTAAATGAATCAATACATCATAATTCCTGCTTACATTCTTACACTGATTCACTATGGTAAGTCTATTATAAGTGTTTAGATTTTAGACCTGTCGGGATTGTTTTCGCGGGAAAAAGTGTACATGCTTCACTCGCCCATGCGTGTCTCGTGTCTTATTGGTAAATAGAGAAAAGTTGATTCAGTTACTTTGACGCGTGTAAGATTAGTCGTCACAACGAGAGAGAAAGGTCGACATGGAGCCGATAAATCTCCAACCTCCGGAGAATCAACGGTTTAAAAAAATAGGTCGAACAGAGGCGAAAAGAGAACGAGACAGAGCTCGTAATAAAACAAGAATCAACATAAGCTTGGCTTTTCAAAGATGGTAAAGCTACAGTAAAGTCTTTAGCTAGTCAGCTTGAGATCTTTCTAAACTGGTTAAAAAGCATATTGCATATTACAAAAGCACAACCAAAACAATGTTCTTCTGCAAAATGCGTGCAGTTCGGGGGTTTTTAACCACTAAAAAAGCCAAAAGTTATATGGTGTACCTTTGTAGTGTAACTTTAAATGATATAAATTCATATTTTCTGAATGCCGACAGTAAATGAGAAAGTATTATAGTGTGTGTATTTCTATTTTTAAAAATATAAAGGTAAACGCTAAAATACTTAGTTTTAAATGCCATTCACCTTCTTTGTTTATCAGTTCTGTCTAATTATAAAACGGACAGTAAACTAGTGAAGACGGAGAATGGGAGCTCACGCACATGCTGTCAAAATAAAAGCCAGCTTCCGACACTTATCGGCCAAATAGAAAAAATTCTAATATATCGGTCACGCACTGATCACCAATGAGTGTATAAGTGTGTTGTATTTTCTCTTTCAGGGTGAGTTTGACAGCGGGGTCAAGGACTGCGAGCGCGCGCTGGAGGTGTGTAAAGACAGCGCTAAAGCGTTATACCGTAAAGCCGTGTGTCTGAAGGAGTCTGGGAAACTGAGAGAGGCGTATGACTGCAGCGCTGCGTGTCTGCTGGCCTCACCGCAGGTAAACGGCATCAATATATAGGGAAACGTTGCTGCTCATTAATGTGTATTTTAAAGGAATTTAGTGTACAACTAATAGTATTTAAAATTATTTTAAATATGTAATAGTATTTAAAATTGTAATTATTATGTACAGTTATTTTATCTAGATTTTTACTGTATTTTATACTTTGCAAATATGTATTTTTATTTATCCAATGGGGAAAAAAACTAAATTAAGCCATTTCACACTATTCAATAATCTCTAAAAGGACAAATATTATTATATTTATTGGTTTATTTTTAATCTATACAGCTCAACCCTTATTAGTATTTGTATAAATTAAACTAAATATATAAATGTGACATTTAAAGCTGTATGTCCCATTTTAAGACTCATTTAAATCATTTAAACTAGAATAAATAGACACAATTAATACACAGTGAATGGAAAAAAAAAAACAGTAAAATGTTTAGCAATTTCAAAATTATTTGTGTTTATGAAATTAAACTTAAGTAAATGGTTAACTGGCGTAACTGTTGCTGCTCATTAATGTGTGTTGATATATTGGTGCTAAATAAACGTGATTCAATCTCTTCTGTTAAGTAATTTAGTGAAAAAGTAGTATTATTTTTTTACATTTGTAATATTATTTAATATGCAATATTATTTACCATTTTAATTTTGTACAATTATTCAACTAAATTTTACTGTATTTTATACTTTTAGTCCAGTTTATGTTTTCCAATGGGAAATAAAACACACTTAAACCATTTCATACTATTCAATATCACTAAAATGCCCAAAGTTATTATATTTGTGTATTTCTTTATTTTGTAATCTATATTACTCAACCCCTTTTCATAGAGTTTATCTAAATGTATAAATGTGACATTTAAAGCAGCACAATAATTAAAAACATTTCAGTTAGACTAAATTAATACACAGTAGAAATAAATACATAGGATTCAAAAATATTCAGCAATTTCAGAATGACAAATATTTAAGAAATTGAACTGAAATAAACGGTTAACTGGCATAACTGGGAATATTATTTATTAAATATGTATATTAAGAAAATTACTTATAACATTATTTATAACGAAAATCAGGAATGATTGTAAATCTCTGGGATATGTGTCTAATAAACAGATAAATGAACTTAATCTTCTGGAGCATTTTCAGTGTTTAGCTGCGCATTAGTTAGTGTTCTTGTCAGGGTTTTCAGTGACGTTTTCGGTGTCTTTCTCAGGATCAGACGGTCAGTAATTTGTCCCAGGAAATCGCAGCCAGTCTTGGCCTGAAAAACAGAAAAGCGTACGTCAGTTCTCAGGTGAGTACCCAGAATTCCCTGCATGACACGTTTTCAAACGTTATGTTTCAGTGCAACAAAGAAATCCTTCATGAAGATAATCATATTATCGGACAGATTTATTTGCATAATATTTTCTCTTTATTATTCTGTCTCAGAGTGGGAAAGCGTCAGGATTTGAGGACGACGGGCTCGTATCTCCACCTTTAGATGAGGCAGGACTTCATTCAAAAAACAAAATCAACATGTTAAACTCTAATCAGCAGTGCATGAATTTTGATCTGTGCGTTGCAGCTCAGCTGAGTAGATTAAGACATTCTCCCTCTCTCCTGTGTTTTGTGTTTGTTTGCAGACATCGTCGGTTGAGCTGGAGAAAGTGGCTGACTCTGCAGGTACTTAAAGACACATTTATTATGTTCAGAATATCATGACACTCTGTGTGAAATGCAGGGAGTGCAGCATGTTTTCCTGTAGCTCAGATAGTGAAGAGCAGCGCTAGATACACCAAGGTCTTTGGCTCAATCCCCAGAGAAAGCATGAGCTGATGAAATACTTTGAAGGCAATGCGAGTCGCTTTGGTTAAAAGCGTCTGCCAAAAAGCATAAGATCTCACTGGTTAACTTGCAATAGCTAACATTAACTAACAATGGTGTTAGATTAGGACTAACAGATTCGATAGAGTTATTGTTTAATGTTTGTTTATGTTTACTAGGGTAAACTTATGTTAATAAATGATGTGTAAATGCATACTACAGTTCCAAAAGAAAATCAGAAATTAGTACTTTTATTCAGCAAGGACACATTAAATTGATCTAAAGTAAAGACATTTGTAATGTTACTAAAGATTTTCTTTTTGAACTTCATCTTTATCAAAGAATCCTGAAATAGTAAAATGCATCAGTTTCCACAAAAATATGAAGCAGCACAACTGTTTTCAACATTGATGATAGGATTTCTTACCATTATAAATGTTAAAAGCGGTTCTAGTTTCTTGAGCATCAAATCATCATATTAGAATGATTTCTGAAGCATCATGTGACACTGAAGACTGGAGTAATGATGCTGAAAATTCAGCTTTGATCACAGGGATACATTACATTTTAACATATATTCACACAGAAAACACTTATTTTAAATTGTAATAATATTTCACATTATTACTGTTTTTACTGTATTTTTGATCAAATAAATGCAGTCTTGATAAACAGAAGAGACTTATTTCAAAAATATGTTTTTCCATAAACATCTTATAAGCACACAAAATCTTGACCCATATTTTTATCTGACTGCAAAAAGTTAAGGTGCTATTACACAAAATGTAAATAAAAATACAACATAATTTATTTCTGAAATAATGATAGAGACAAACATGCTGCATACAGTTCCACATGCCATTTTTATACAAAAGAAGTATAGTACGTAGTGTACAGTATATAAGTGTTTCTTTTTTAAAATCTGTTTATTGAATAGGATACAGGAGAATAGATGAAATTAAAAAATATTGTTCCCCCACCCAATAAAAAAATAAATAGTGATAATTAAACAACGTAAAAAAAGAGTATAAATAATAATAATAATAAAAAAATAAAAATCTCAATACATAGTGTAATAGAAAGTATGTCAATCATAATGTCTCAAGCAGTGTTGAGAAAAGTTACTTTTAAAATAATGCATTACAATATTGCGTTACTCCCCAAAAAAGTAACTATTTGCATTACTTAGTTACTTTTTATGAAAAGTAATATGTTACATCACTTTTGGGTTACTGGCTGGGCTTGCTGGTTTCTTTTTTTCTTCTTCTATTTTTCTAAATCTATTTATGCCAAATATTAAGACCCTTTCACATCAACAGGAAAGTGAATAAGCCTCAGGCAGAAGGAAATGCATATTTACGCATGTACAGTACAGGGCGCCGCTCAAACAAACCTCTCAGCTTCTGCAATTCTGGATTAAAGAAGAATAGGGTACAGAAGGAAGGAAGTTCAACTCTCTTATTTCTAAATCTCAGTCATTTTTGCTTAGTATGGTTGAATTAGATCATTGAAGGTCAGACTTTGGTTAATAAAGTGAGATTAAATACATAAAGTGTATTTGTGTAATTGAATATAGTTAATTCAAAAATTTTTGCCTATAATTCTGAGATTGCATTTGACTGTTTTTATTCAATTTGAGTATTACTGAATGTTTCCGTGCGCGTGAGATGAGTAAATGCATGTTCACATTTAGTCTAGAACTACAATAACCATCATGCTTACACACATCGCACACACTATTTCTCTCAACATGGGGACAGGAGAGCTGTCAGTCAATAAATGTGAACAAGTAACTAGTTACTTATTTGAAAAAGTAGCATAGATATTTTGTTGTAAATTGAAAGAGTAATGCGTTACTTTATTAGTTACTTGAAAAAGTAATCTGATTATGTAACTCAAGTTACGCCCAACACTGGTCTAAAGTATACAATATATGTTGGATCGTTAAGTACGCAAGTGTTTCTGTTAAACTCTGCTGTTGATCATGTGTGTGTTCAGTATTGTCGTCTCCTCTTGACAGCGGGTTCGTCTGAATGGCCGTCTCCTGTGTTACCGGCCCCGGTCCCCGTGAGCGACTCCCATGAGGCCCTGGGCCTGTCGGTGCCCGTGTCTCAGTCGCTGGAGGACAACGACCTGATGGGAGACGAGCTGGACCGTCTGCTGGACTGCATGTCCAAAGAGGAAGACACACCGCAGGTGAGGGCACTGAATATGAATATGAAACCGTGTGTTTGTGATACAGCTTATAGTTACCAGTTGAATCTTTCCTGTTTGGCACTCAGAGTGGAGTCGTTCCCACTGGCCTGGTGTGTTTCTCGTCTCCGTCTCCTCGTCTTCCTCCCGCGTTCTTCTCCTCCGTCGGGAGTCAGTTGAACTCTCTGGACTCTTTCACTAAACCTGAGATGAACTCCTGCTCCACCCTGGACGCATTAGACTCCATCTGTCCGTCCACAGACGCTGTTTCCCTGCAGCGCCCTCTGGTGGTGGGAGGAGACGTGCTCGACTCGCTGTCTGAATTCAGTCTGCCAGGTCCATGATTACTGTATTACCTACTAGACATTTATACTTTATTTTGATGGCCCCTTTTCAGCACTTTGTTGACTAAAGGGGCTTTTGCACCGGATAGTTATAGGATCTAGCCATCAGAATGGTTCCCCGAGAACTAATGGTTCCCGTAGGAACGTTTTGCTGGTTGCATTCGCACGCTTGTTGTTCTGACCTTTATTTTGACAGCGCTGAAAACGCCAGTGCTCGCATTCTCTGTGTTCATTAGTTTACGATCTGTCTAACAGTCATGTTTAATACTTTACTAGATAGAACTGTTATACATAGAAAGTAGACAGTAATGAAAGTTATTAGTGTATGCCCTGTGGTTGATGTCCAGTGTTGCTGAGCAGAAATACATAATCATGTTTCACTCGGTCCCCTCAAAGTCTTGTTGGATTTTCTCCTCAGCGTAAAGGTTAAGAGGTCCATCTATCACTGTTTTCTTTGTTCGTAGAGTTGGTTTCTGGAATAAATATATAGATTATAATCTGTGTTTTCACAGCCTTTTTAAAAGTGGCGGGTGCTGGTGTTTCGTTTCGTCAGCCAATCAGCGAACACTAACATCACGGATAGTTCCTATAGCGCTGGTTTAGAGCGACTCTGAAGTAGGAGTAAAGTAGTTCCTCCAAAAGGAGATACTAAAATCATTCCTAGTTCCTGATCACGCCAAAATCCGGGAACTTCCGCCAATAGTTCTAGGAACTATGAAAAGGTTCCTCTGGTGCGAAAGCCCCTTCAAAGTAACATTGCAACTACATGTCAACTAACTCTCATTAGAGTATTAGGAGACTGTCTGCTTAATATCTGCTAACTCTTCGTTTCATAGTTATTTGCAACAGAAGTGAATCAGTCAATCAAAACTAACTTTAGCTGGACAATAACTTTCTTCTAGAGCTGCTGTAAAGCCAAAACAATCTCTGTTACTGTAATTTCCTATTATCACTGTAAAGCTGCTTTGAAACAATCTATATTGTTAAAAGCGCCATATAGATGAAGTTGACTTGACTATTGTGATGGTTCTCCAACAGACATTCTACTGACTATAAGTAACTTTACAACTAATACTACTAATACTCTAATGAGAGTTAGTACACATGTTGGTGCAACGTCACTTATAGTCAACAGAATGTGTTAAAGGGACCATCGATAGTAGTTTAAAAATAGTTTACCAAAGTTAATGCAAAAAAAATTAAAATAATTACATTTTGAGATTGCCAAAGTTTCAAGAACTTAATGTTTTTTTTCACCAATGAATTTGCATTTGTGATCGTTATATTCTTCAGCATTATCTACTTGATATGAAATCTTGAACTTGAGAGACTTAGAAAAATTATTCATATGACTTTTTAAGATTTGATTAATCTCTAGAAATAACACTTATCAAATTTCCTCTTATATCCAGATTTTCAGAGACTGGGAACAAATTAATTAATTCTGCTGTGTTTATTTCTCTGTCAGGTGGGAAAGTCTGTCGTAGTTTTCTGCCGTCGGTCAAACTGACGAACTCTTCTCATATGGTGAGCGTGACGCTTCTGACTGCTGATGATATGAACGCATTAGAGCATCTCTGTTTAACCTGAGAGAGAGTTTGTGTGTGTGTGTGTGTGTGTGTGTGTGTGTGTGTGTGTGTGTGTGTGTGTGTGTGTGTGTGTGTGTGTGTGTGTGTGTGTGTGTGTGTGTGTGTGTGTGTGTGTGTGTGTGTGTGTGTGTGTGTGTGTGTGTGTGTTACAGAGGAACGGCTCCACACTTTCCTGTCTATCCAAGAACCCACTGGAGCAAACACATGAATTTGCTCAAGCCTGCAGCAGCTGCTTCACTTCTACAGGTGATTCACATCTATCTATCTATCTATCTATCTATCCATCTGTTTTTCATCTATCCATCCATCTGTTTCTTATCTATCTATCCATCCATCTCATATTGGATATGATATTCATGTTCTGTTAATGAATGTGATATTCTGTTATTTTAAAAGTAATGCTACTTTGCTTGTTACTTGAAAGTAATCTGATTACGTAACTCGCGTTCTCTGGCTTTAACTCACCGGGTCTGTGTGTCTCTCTCAGGTCCAGGTGTGCTGGATTTTGAGTTCAGGTCTGATGTGAACCACAGCTGTCAGAAGGATCTTCTGCTGTGCCGGCGAAGGGGCGGAGCTAACTCACCCTGGAGGCGAATCCGGCCCCGCCCAACTCGCAACAACTTCCAGGCCGCCTTCGTGCTCTGCAGAGGTGCGTCACATGTCCAGGGATTTAATTAACTAGTACTAGTAATTAATGTAGTTAAATCCTCCCTATGTGTGTGTGTGTGTTTAGAGGTGTTGGAGAGTCAGGTGTGTAAGTACGGTGAGGGCTGTACGTTTGCATATTGTCAAGAAGAGATTGACGTGTGGACGCAGGAGAGGCGGGGCTTACTGGTCCGAGAGCTGCTCTTCAATCCACATGGAACCAATGAGAGACAAGCACTCAGCGTCATCACACTCCTGAACACACACACGGGCATGTTCATGTTCCTCTGTGAGGTAACAACACACACAATTTGTGATGAAAATTAACGATTTGATACCAGGCTTGAGATTTTTACTGATGGATTTATTCCTCAGTTGAAAGAGTCTTATAATGGGGTGTTACTGATATAAAGTGAGTGCTTTACACTACAAGGATAAAAAAAAAAAAAAAATTCATTAGGTAATCATGAGAGATGCATAAGAAATAAAAAATAACAATAAAAGCTAAGAATAAAAAAATATATATATATTTTAAATGTGTTAAAAATAAAAATAGGATTTATTTAGCTATAGTTTTTGTCCTTTAAATTTAGTCAAACAGTTCTTGTCATATTCATTAATATTAGTCAGTTTTAAACTAACAAAAGCTAAAATTGCATCTAATTTTAGTCAATGAAAACATTTGTTTGAAGAAAGTGCAAAATAAAACTATATATTCAAAACCTTTATATATTAATTAAATCGTCATTTAAATGTGTATCAACACAAACATATTGTTTTGTTAAAACTTAATGAGATTGAAATAAGATATAATAAAATTATTGACTATGATTGGATTATTACAAACATTCTTTTTGATTCTAGATGTTCTTCCAAAAAAATTGTTTGTTCATTAATAATATTTTGCCATGTTTTGCTTGTCATATTTGGTCAACATCATGTTTTAACTAATGCATTTAAGTATTGTGATTTTCATATTATCATTGACAAAAAAAAAAAAAAACATTGTTAATGACCACTTTAATGAAATTAGCACTGAGCCTTATGTAGGACAAAACAGCTTTTTCTAGAGCACTTACACTTTGTATCAGGTAAGTGACATCATTTTACACAGATAAATATTTATTTAGGCAAAACTAAAGTGTAAATAATGACCTGGATCAGTGCTGTGGATGTTGAGTCGTGTGTTCCTAATGGCTAACGCTTCTCTGTGTGCGTCTCTGTTGTGATGCTGTCCTTCATCAGGCCTGTTTTGACTGTAAACCCAGAATGATCAGCAGACGCTGGAAGGAGAATCCAGCCGTGTGTGCCAATCTACAAACACAACATCAGTTCGACAAGAAGAAGTACGTGAGAACAACATCCATCCATCCATCCATCTATTGGTTTCATTATTGTTCCATCCATCCATCCATGTGTATATATTATAGATAAAGCATCTCTGAGTGTGTGTGTCTCTGTCTGTCAGGTGTTTGGTTCACGTGGTGAAGAGCAGCGCTGTGAGTTACAGTAAGATCCGAGCGCTGAGTCCTCACTGTCAGTTTGACGTGTGTCGTCATGAGCTCAGTCTGGGCTGTAAGAGGGAGGACGGCTGCTGCTTCGCTCACTCGCTCATCGAACTGCAGATCTGGATCCTGCAGAGAGACTCGGGTACACACACACACACACACACACTCACACACACACACACACACACACACACACACACACACACACACACACACACACACACACACACACACACACACACACACATTAGAGACTCTAGTACACAAACACATACAGGAGATCTCACACACACACACACACACACACACACACACACACACACACACACACACACACACACGCGCGCACACACACATTAGAGACTCTAGTACACAAACACATACTGGGGATCTCATACACACACACATACACACACTCACTGGAGATCTCATACACACAAACACACACATACTCACTGGAGATCTCATATACACACACACACACACACACACACACACACACACACACACACACACATACACACACACACTCGCATTAGTGACTCTGGTACACAAACACATACCGGAGATCTCTCACACACACAGACACAGATTAGAGACTCTGGTACACACACACACACACACACACACACACACTGGAGATCTCACATACACCCACACATTAGAGACTGTTACACAGACACATACTGGAGATCTCACACACACACACACACACACACACACACACACACACACACACACACACACACACACACATACACACACACACTCGCATTAGAGACTCTGGTACACAAACACATACCGGAGATCTCTCACACACACAGACACAGATTAGAGACTCTGGTACACACACACACACACACACACTGGAGATCTCACATACACCCACACATTAGAGACTGTTACACAGACACATACTGGAGATCTCACGCATACACACTCACTACATTTACACACCTGTTATTGACATGCGACATAAAAAAATAACATGGCACAAAAAAAGTTAAAAAATGCACAAACGTGACATTTGAAGTGGGACAAAAAACATTATTTTAGTCAAGTATCTGTATATACTCAATTGTTTTATTGTTTTATGTTTTATTGACTTTCCAGCATTATTACAATTGATAAAAAAACTGAATTATTTTACTGTTACAATGAAACATAAATACTAAATAGACCAACAATTTAAAATAGAAAATCATTTTAGAGCCAAAGTTTAAATATACAAATTACCAATCTAAAATATTATAAACATGATCTGCATTTATTCATTCATCATTTTCAACACAGTGTGCTGTGATGTTTGATATTGGTCTTTTCTTTGAGAGTTTAAAAACGAGTTTTTGCACAATAATGATTGACAGGATTGTGTTTCATCTCTTTTTTTCTGGCAATTTTTTTATTGCTATGAATTCAAAATTTGTTTACAAGAGAATGGAAATATCTTAAAAAAATACAGACAAATTAATACTTTATCAAAATAAATAGTACTATGACAATAATACTTATAATAATGACAATTAAGACATCAGTTATGTATGTAATAATAGAAAAGAAAATGCATATATCACAATTATACAGTCTTTTTTCATTGACCCGTTCATGAAATGTTTTGCAGCACTTGTATACCTGTATTTGCTGCTGAACAATTGTGATTCGGATCTCAATACCAGCTGTAAACCAGCCCAAGTAGTTCAGAATAAATGACTGTTTAAATGGATGTTTTATGTTTGAGGTGCTGCATTACATCAGATAAACTCACCAAACTTCATCTCTCTGTGTTTAGGAATCAGCCATGAAGAGATCGTGCAGGAGTCCAAGAAACACTGGAACAAACAGCGTGTGAGTCTCTTCTCAATTATTACATAACGTTAATGTAATCTCTAAAAAATGTATTCAATAATTATCATTATTTATTCAGCCTGGTGCTGTTCTAAAGTTGTATGAGGAAATGTTCTTCTCAAAACATGTTTATTAGATTTTAATTTAGATTAGTAATTTGTGCTTTTAAAATGTTGCTCTATTTTATTTTTGGTCTTTTAATATTGATGTTTCATTGTAACAACTAAATAATTCAGTGTTTTTATGACAATTTTCCTTAAAGGTGCAGTGTGTAATGTTTAGCGGCATCTAGTGGTGAGGTTGTGAAGTGGAAGTGATGTCGTCTGAGACAGCAGAGAGTAGCCAGTTCAGCAATGAGGTTTCTTTACAATGATAAACTAACAAATTAGGTTTACTTAATTATTCAGTAAAACGATATGTTATTGCAAATATTATTGTTAATTGTTCATCATTGTGTCAGTGTTTTATTCGCTGACTTTAGCTAGCTTCAATGCATGAAGAACAATATAGTGATGAAACACGGCCACTGTTCAGGGCCACTGTAGAAACATGTCATGTAAGCGGACCCGCGGTGTGTGTAGAGAGAAACGGCTCATTCTAAGGTAATAAAAACATAACGGTTCATTATGTAGGGGCTTTATACAGCACTGAAAACATAGTTATGTATATGATATAGCATTTCTGTCAACAGATCCTCCTAAATATTACACAATGCACCTTTAATACCTGTAATGATGCTTAAATGCCAATAAAACATACCATTATTTAATAACTGCGAGAAAAACATTTTGTAAAATTTCTCCATTTGTGCTCCGCAAAAGAAGGTCATACAACTTTAGAAGAGCACCAGGGTAAGGAAACAATGATAAATGGTAATTTATTAAATTTAGTTGGTCTTCCAACTCTTCTGGAGGCAGATGATTGGGTTTAGCGACAGAGAATAAATGACATGTGATTTATTATTTAGTGAAAATTATTTAGTGACTTTTCACGTTGCTCATGTATGGCGTGAGTCTTGTTTTATTTTATTTTAGGTGAATTATCCTTGAAATGCTTAGTGTTAGAGGTTTGATCTCTGTGAACAAGTTCTAGTCATGACTTAGTAAACAGCACTAATTAGTACTTAGACTGTGTCATAATGCATGTAGTGATCAACTCTTTCTGTCTCTCTTCATCAGCCTGTGATTGTGGCTTCACGATCACCAAACAAAATCACTGCTGCCAAATCAAAAAGTCCAATCAGAGCAGAGCAAACGAATGGGAAGGTGCAGGGAACAGGAAGTGGTGACGCAGCTGAGGGCAAAGGTCACGAGCTGGAGCTGATGCTGAAGTTCGTGTGCGGTCAGTGCTGGAGAGACGGGCTGGTCAGCGAACCGGACCGAGCGCTGAAGTACTGCACCGCTAAAGCCCGACACAGGTGCAGATGGACACACACACACAGAGAGACGCCACATCTAAACACACACACCAGCCGTGTCTCACTCTCATCCTCTGTCTGTCTCTCTTCAGCTGGACCAAAGACAGGAGGGTTTTACTGGTCAAGTCTCACGAGAGGAAGAAGTGGGTCTCAGTGCGACCTGTGCCCTATGCCAAGACCTTTCCTCAACAATACGACGTGAGTGAAAACAACTCCTTTACTCTGTTTGATGAACAGATGAGATGAGGTTAGTTGACCTGCTGGACTCTGTACTGTTCTCTACATGATATACTTGTACGAGGGCTGACCCCTAATAATCGACTTACCGTTAGTCGACTTGAAGAGGCTTAGTCGACCAACATTTTATTAGTCGTTTAGTCTGGAAAAAAAAAAAAACTTGAAACAGTGGTGAAATCACGCAGACTGTAACGGACAGATCGTTAATGCCATGAAATCCAAACATTTGTCTATCATTTATCGACCTCAAATATATCACTTGAAACATGTATGTAACAGCACTTTACAAGTCTGCTCGCTCTAATGTTAACCTAGACGAATGTGCACTGTTATTCGGCGTGTGTGGAGAGCGCGCAGATAAGAGTAGTTCAAACTGTAAAGGGTCTACTTTTATTTTTGTACACTCACAATAACAACAAAACGTTGTGCTTTTGTGAAATAATGGCGCTTTCAGTCGATTCGGTCTGAACTTGAGTGCATCACATAAATTAACCAAAACTCAGTGTATACTTGCCTCACAGACATGAGAAATATATCTATAGAAAGCTTGAATTTTTTTTACATTTGAATTATTTGAAAAATATTCTCCGATTACGAATCCGTTTGAAATGCCTGTCCACTACAGCGGAGATGACGAGTCAGCATCGTTGACTTCATCTCTGCAGCCCAAAACACAGAAAACATTACCAATAAATTATTCAAATGTTTAGACAGTCTCATTCTGGGTTTTTTTTTTTTTTCTCGACACATTTATAATCATTACATTTGCCGGTGCGCTGTGGCAAGCTTTATGTTTGAATTTGTGCACTGATTAGGCTATATGTATTTTATACAGGCAATTAGTGGCGCATTATTATGATCTATGGCTTGTTAATATAAATGCGCGATTAGTCGACTAATGGCTTAAATGAACAACTACTAGTCGACTAGAAAAATCACTAGTCGAGGGCAGTCCTAACTTACTGTTATAAACTCATAGTATGGAGGACCATATTATTACTAATGGAAAACTAGTGAAATACCAAGTCTAACAGTCAATCTATTATATTTAATAAGGCTGCTGAAACTGTGAGCTCTTGGCGTCTAACACTGAATGTTTCCCCACAGATCTGCATCCATGTGCTGAAGCAGCGTAAATGTCATTACATCGGGAACTGTTCTTTCGCTCACAGTCCGGAGGAGAAGGAGCTGTGGACGTACATGAAGAACAACGGCTGTGAGCGTCAAACCAAACACACAGTCGACACTGATGTGTATTCATGCGCTGAAAGCTCAAGTCACACACTATCCGTCCTGTGTAGTGTGATAGATGAGGATTAGTGTCAGGGCTGATTGATTTAGGGGGGAAAACAAATTGCAGTTTTTCTGATAAAAATATTTTATTTACCTGCAAAGTTGTTCAGAATGAGGAGATCTAACATGTATGAATGATGGATGTATGTGCGAAATATAATATACAATCATTTAAACACACTTAAACCATGATAGTTCCTCAAGTTTTGCATAGACCTCTGGGATGTAGAGTCAAACAGAACCACAACTTTTCATTCTGATATTCCTCTTTAACCATTTTTAATAGCTGATAAAAGTTGATTGGTGTCAGTCATGTTTTTAAATAATCACAGAGTTCTTATGGAGATGATGTGATTACTCAGCGCTGTTTACAGTAAGCTTTGTTGTCGTGTTTCTATGTAAATATGCGCTAGATGATCGTCTTTGACCGTTGCACCATGTCTCGCAGCTTTTTCAGCCGCCTTTTCCGTTCATCAGCGCTGCGGCTCAGCAGTTGGATACGGTTATGCACGTCTCGTGTTTTGAAGAGCAAAAACATGTCCTGTTTGATCATCCCCTTAATGTCTGTCACTCAAACCTCAAAACATTTTGTCAAATTGAGCAGATAATGAAACTAAAGCACTTCTCCTCATGTGGGCGGATGAATACAACCGTAGGGTGTTTAAAGGTCACTTCAGATTACTGACATCACAGAATTTACTGGTATTTTGGAGATGATGTGTTACCAGTAAAAACCCAGAACGGCATTGCTTGTGTGAACAGCGTATTTGTGTGTTTACTAGAGGAGGAACGATAATCTCATGTCACGATTCGATACATATGACGATACTGAACTCACGATACGATATTATTGCAATATTCCAAGACATATGATAAAAGGTTGGTAAAATGTTGATTTAAAATGCTAAATTTGATATTACATTGTGGGTGTAAATGAATAGGCTTGGACTTGGTGCTGGAAACCCAAAGCACAGGACAATAGAGACACCAGAATAACAATATTCATGATTCTGAAGCTCAAAATACAGTATTTTAGACCAATATGTTTGCACTCTTTCACTGACTACATATATTTAAAATAATATAGGCCACTTTTTACTGGTAAACTTAAGACATTTGGCATTATCAGGACCCAAAAATATTCCCCCATTGCATTATTATACATTGTATTCAACATTGTTTAATGTAGTACTGACACTAAAACTCTGAAAACTTGTTTCTTTCTCTCATTTTTATTTTGGGTTAACTATCCACAATACACATTGCCACTATCTATGATACATATTGTTGAAATTGTGACATAATATATTGTTACACTCCTAGTGTTTACCGGTAAAGTCATTATGGTAACTTTATTGTAATTTACTGGGATTGGAGTGTGAAAGGGGCTATAGTCTGAATGAATGATTGGTTTAATTGAGTTCACATGCTCTCTGCTGCAGTCACAGACGTCCAGCAGGTGTTTGACGTCTGGCTGTCCAATCAGAACAGAGCGTCAGATGGCACCTCACCGCCTCAGCCAATAGAAGAGAAGCAGATCACCATGCCGACAGACTTTGCAGAACTCATGGTATGTGTTTACTCTTGCCGTTCTCATGTTTACTGTCCTCCACGTGTGCTAATGGAGTGTGTTTGTTGGTGTAGCAGGACAGTTTCTACTGCCCTCTGTGTGGGAAACACAGTAACAGCGATCGGCAGTGGCAGCAGCACATCTCCTCAGAGAAACACAAGCTCAGGGTGTTCAGCGGAGAGGGAGAGGACGAGAGTCTGACCTGGTCCTATCGCTTCCCTGGACCCTGTTTCTCCATCTGTCCCAGGTACACCATCACCAGTCTTCATCAAGTCAATGAACATCATCCTGGTCAGAGTAAACCAGCTCCCCTCATCTGTCATTAGTTTGAATAACCAAACTATTCAAAGTAACGACAGAATATTACTTTGAATATTCAATATTGATAGTGAATTAATATTAATTGTGACTCATGGTACGTTTACACAACAACGATATGCTTAAAACGGAGAAGTTTTTTCTTTAATGTTTTCCCACGTGCAGACGACACTGTTGTCAAAACGATCCCCGTTCACACGGATCTGCGAAAACGACTAAAAACGCTGTATTCTGCTGCCAGGCCAGTAGATGGCGATGAAACACTATAGACTGAACACGTAATACACATGTGCATGATGTCAGCGTCTTCAGAGATTTGCGTTTTTAACGTTTTCACAAACTTGCACTTTAAAACCCGTTTTCAAAACTTTCCATCCAAAACGCTGTTGTCGTGTAAACGAACAGCCAAAACGCATAATAAGTTTTACGTTTTTAGTTGAAAACGGTGTTGTGTAAACAGCCCCTCAGTCACGTGTCGTTTGATCAGTGAAGGTGTTTTTTTAACAGCTGTCATTAGCAGTGATCTTTGTCCTCATTGGCGGTGGTGTTTGATTGACAGGTCTGATGATGGTTGTGCTGATGGCATGAGTTGTGACTTCGCTCACAGCGAGGAGGAGCTTCAGGAGTGGCACAAACGGAGGGATTTTCTGCGCTGGACGTTGGACAAAGCCAGAGCCGACAAGCTGATTTCCCCAGATGACAATAACTTTGGGATTTACAACTTCCTGCTTCAGAAATAAACAAACAAGCTCACATTTGTACTGTGTCTGAGAGTTTGATCAGCTGAGAGTCACTGCAGGTCCTGATGAGTGTTCCCATGTTTTAATGAACGGATCTTTTTCTTCATGTTGCTTAAGTCGAGAATCTCTGCTGAGAAACAGCTGGATGCAGTTCAATACATTAGTTTGACTCTGGAGTGAATCTGGATCTTTTGAACTGCTGTTGGTTATGTTCATTCTGTTCATACACTGAATAAACGTTTCATCAGTTAGACAACGATCAGGACACTTTGTCTTTCAGCTGTTGATCTGCATGCAGGATTTGTCCAGGACTTCAATAAGATGAGCACAGAAGTGTTATTTTTGTAAGTTTGTTTTCTTCTTACGTTAATTCACTGTTTACACAAGAAAATTAAGCGGTAAACATTTTGACCTTTGTATTATGTTAAACATTATTTTATGAATTATGTTGAATTGTTTTAGTATCTGTTTTTATTTGAATAAATGAATGGAATGTATGTCTTCTCATGTTCTCTTTTCTGAACCCAATTTTTCATGTTCGTAATTGATGTGAATCAAAGGAAATGGGTCATTATTATTTATCGGAAATCTTGTCATGTGTTTCGAATATAGTTTAAAATGTATTATTCATGTGCAGGAAAAGTGAGTGTTACAAGCACAAGATAATTAAAAGTTAGTGATTATGGTTTGTGAGGTAAAATTGTATTTACATTTTATAACCAAGGTCACATGGTTCATATGAAGTGGTTTTACTTAGTAAATGGTTGGTTATTATTCATATGTATACTTTGTGAATAAAAGAGATGCTTTGAATGGGGCACGAGACAAAGGTGCAGCGCGTGCACGTTCTGTTGTTTACTACGCACGCACGCGCCTGCTGATTTTGCAAGTCACTTTCCAGCAGACACAAGGTAAGCCTATTTGATTGATCAATCCTGAGTCTGTTCATCCATCGTTTTTGCATACGTTACGTTTAATCTCAATTTAGATGTGTACAGTTGTGTGCATTTAAAAGCATTCTAGTTTAATTAAGCATGCTAATTAAATACCATGTTTGGTTGATTAGCGCACGAACAATCTCCCGTGAGGTGGCCTGAGGTAAAATCTTAGAGATAACGTTAATGTATTTTTATTTATTTTAAGTTGGCCACTGACCGCGACAAACTACAGAATAAATAACGTTACTTTAATATTTTCTAAACTTCAATTGTAGTAAGGTTAAAAAAACACATTTAAAGTAGATTACACTTGATCCATGACCATGACGGATTTTTTAAAAGCTTTTTAAACACCAAATTATCCTAAATATTCGTATTTCAGCCTCACTGCTCCAGCGAATTGTAGTAGTTTTGTACATTTAAGATTTATGACACTCAAATTGTAATCTTTTTCTCTTTTTTGAGGCTCCATAGTTGAATAACTTTGTATTTTTGGCACTTCTCCTGTATTGCCTCCTTAAGACAAATCACTTTGTTGTATTCCTCACTTTGGATAAAAGTGTCTGAAATATGAAATAGAAGAAATATGTCAAATGTAAATTGATTTTCTGGTAATTACCTTCAATGTGACAGTAAATGTACCTCTAGTGAACGAGGATTACGCAGAACAGATGGAGAGTCAGTGACTGGTTTGGCGTCTCCTGTCTCCAAACACTCACAATCAGCGCGATAAACAGATGTGTGTTTATCACTGCAACATCAGCATGTGAAGGAATCATTGTGATAAAGATTTGTTAAGCTTCAAATACACTCACCAACAAATTAAGAGCAATAAATGAAACACACATGCAAATAAAGTGCATTGAGTCGTTTTGTATTATTATGTTGCTAATTTAAGGTTTTCTAGCATTAAACTTTTTGAGAGTTTGATGATTCAAGTTCATTTTGAGCGCATTTTGTTCACGTTAACCTAAAGAAATCCTGACACTGCCGTCTGACCTGCTAACAATGCAACCATAGATGATCAGAAACTCCACCCTCTTGCAACACTTACCAGGAAGAGAGTGCCTCATTATTTCTCTTTTCCTGTCACACTGACTCTCGTGTTTGACAACAACAAAAAGAAGAAGAAGGAAAAAAAGGAAAGACAAATCAGCGATCAGTGGAAAATGAGGGAAAATGCTTTAAAGGATTCTGAAATGTTTGTTTCTGAACAGACAGCAGATCTTTGTGATTATTCATTTTTGAAACCATCATTCAGAAAGTGAAAGTAAAGTTCAGATTTCTGGAGCTCAAACGGTGAAAATGAATTCACCAGCTGAATATGATTATATCTGTCCTGTGTGTCGTGAAATCTTCAGCGCTCCTGTTATTTTATCATGTAGTCACAGTGTCTGTAAAGAGTGTCTTCAACAGTTCTGGAAAATCAAGAAAACTCAGGAGTGTCCTGTCTGCAGGAGAAGATCAAAATCTGATCCAACATGTAATCTTGCATTAAAGAACTTGTGTGAGGCGTTCCTGAAGGAGAAAAACGAGAGCCAGTCATCAGGGTCTGAGGAGCTCTGCAGTTTACACAGTGAAAAACTTAAACTCTTCTGTCTGGAGGACAAACAGCCTGCGTGTTTAGTGTGCTATACTTCACAGACACACGTCAGTCACACATTCAGACCCATTGGTGAAGTGGTTTCATCATATAAGGTAAGACAGATTCAAATCTTAGGATAAAAACTTGTATCATAGAAGTTGTAGGCTATATCATAAACAATGTATGTGTCTGTTACATTTTCTGTTACATGAACATATTGAAGAATATCTTCTGTATTTTCACTTTAAATTCTAGGAGGAGCTCAATACAGCACTGAAGCCCTTACAAGAGAAACTGAAACACAAAGAAAACATTAAAGCAAAGTTTGAGAAAACAGTTCAACACATCAAGGTGAGGATTGATTCTTTTGACATTCACAAATTTGATGTGAAAATCTGAATTGGTTTGTCTGACATACTCTATTTAGTATAAAGTGTATTAATGTAATCGTTTGCGTAAAACAAAGCCTCCGATTTCTGGGTACTTTTGCTGTGGGCTGGACAGTGGTTAGCGCTCACCTTTCGTTCTCTATGCATTCAGCAAACCATTTTAGGCAAGCACAAACAACGTGATTAATATTCAATATGCTGTTGACAATATGCATCTACTTGAGGGAAGAACTGAGCAAAAATATGTCACCTTTGACAATTGTAAGATATTTCATGTAATTGAAAGGGATCATGACATGGATTTTGTTTTTGTTTTGTTATTTTAATATGTTCCTTGAGGTTCCCTTATAATGTTAATGTTTTTTACACACACACACAAAAAAACCATGCGGAAAATTATTATTTTCTATCTTCATTCTGGCCCTCTGTCTGAAATAATCAGTTTTTAAAGGTGCGGCTCCTTTAAGGCTTGTCAGTAAATGGCCACTGTTATGATTGACTAACTTCATTGCATGTGAAACAATACTAACGCCCACTCGCTATTGCACATGAGTAAGTGTTTTGAAAACATAATCCATGTAAAATCATGACAAAGCATTATAAAATCATTTACTTGTGGTTTGTGATGTTGCTGCTGTCAGATCCAATACAGTTGACTGCTTCATCGTTCAACAAAAGATTCTTTGCAAACTGTCCATTACACTGCCTCGTTTACAAAACAAAATGCTCAGAACAAACACATAGTCCTCCGACATGATCTGGGATGACTAAACCAAAATTGGACTAAACCATCCACGCATTTCCGATGCTGGTATCCTTTTGAAATCTGTACAGAGATGCTAACAAACTGTTTAAACTGGACACGTCAAAGCGAATGTTCTTTCAATCACTCGTTCTTTCAATTTCATTTGTTCTGGGTCAGTGATTATAATGGCTTCTATTTGCTTTTGGCACAATGCTCACTCCCAGTGTTAGCAAATGTCAGCCATTAAGCGACTGAACATATGGTGACTGGGCCTATGGTGCAATGATGTTTAACTTTTTGTCAATGTCACAAATCACAAAAAAAATCTTTCTCTGAAGGAGGTTCCCTGAATATACTTTGAGTGTAACTAAAATGAGCCAATGAAAATTGGCATGCGATAATTGCATCAACTGCGCTGCATCGCGGCACGTGCATATATTGAGGAACAGATGCATTGCATCTTCAGGTTTTCGCTGAGGAGCCGAGCCGGTGACCTGGCTGCACCAGCGGTGCACAGCAGATGTGGTGACGGGATGTGACGTCTCCATTCCCTCCTTCAGGGAATGAGGGTTACATACGTAACCGAGACGTTCCCTTTCAGTCGGTCACTCTCTACGTCACGTCGGTGCCCAACGAATAGGAATCCCCTACCACAGCTGCTGACCCCATCCAGCGCCCTGTGTAAACCTTCTACTTACATAGCTGTGAAGTCCATCACTGCTAGGGCTGGGTATTGTTCAAAATCTTTCGATCCGATACCATTTTCGATACCTCAGTTTCGATACCGGTTCCTAACGATACTTTTTTTGATACCAATTTTATGAAATCCATTTTACATAACACATTACCTCAGAAAATTGTGGTTTTATTTTTTCAGTTTGACTCATGCTCCTTAGCCAGTGCACAAAGGAACAAAAAAAGCACAAAGGAACAAAAAATATTTTATAAAGAGCTCATGCTCACCAAAGCTGTATTTTTTTTTAAATACAGTAAAACTTGTACTATTGTGAAATACTAATATTACAATTTAAAATCTTATTTGAATATATTTCAAAATGCATTTTATTCCTGTGATGTCAAAGCTGAATTTTCAAAATCATTTCTTCAGTGTCACATGATCCTTTAGAAATATGAAAACAGTTTGCTGCTTAATATTTTGGAAACTATGATAATTTTTTTTCATGATTCTTTGATGAATAAAAATGTCAAAAGAACAGCATTTATTTAAAAACAAAATATTTTGTAACATTACACGTTTTAATGTTACTTTTGATAACTTTAATGCATCCTTACTGGAAATAAAAATCTGACTAACCAACACATTTTTGAACAGCTGTGTACACTCAGTAGGTTATTATTGCAATATAAACACTGTCAGAGTGATCAACAAGGTACCTCTTCATTTACCAGTCGAAGGCGAAGCAACTTTCTGCTATTATGTTTACTCCGTGGCCGTGCACTGTCAAGGTCTTCATCATATTTGTCGTCATATTTTTAAACACTCGCAATTATTTTACCGCAAATACTGCATTGCGCGCTGTTGGCATTGAGCCTGGAGAAATGTACCCACACTTTTGATCGACTTTTCCACATCTTTAAGGTATTATGTGTGTGTGCTCGCGTCTCATATGAGTATGTGCGCAGAGAGTTCCGCGCTTCTCGTGTGTGTAGTTACGCAAACTCTACACATACTGTATGTGCGTGAGCGACTTTATGTGTGTCGTTGTGCATTTCATATGTATTTGTTTGAGCATTGACGTTGACGAGTTAACCCCTTAAGCCTAGTTCACACTACATGATTTTAAGCCCGATTTAAGCCCGATTTGCAAATCGTTGAGCTCGCCGACAGGTCAGGGTGTTATCGCGTGCAAATCGCGGGGGATTAGCGAGCGATGAACGTTCGCCAATCTGTTAGTATGAAAGAGCCAACAACGCATCAAAGACGCTCGCAGACGCCTCGCAGACGCGTTGCTGAGCCCAGAAAAATATCTAGCATGCTAGATATCCGGAGCTGTCGCACGACTCAATCTCATGTGATGTCATGAGCTACAGCCAGTCAGAGCAAGGCATGGGTTGAGGTCACCGGATAAATACCATAGACTGTAAAAAAGTAAATACGCGGGCCGTCAGACAAACATAAGCATGCAGCTACATCTCCGATATAAACATGCTGCAGCCTACTCACCTCCAACTCTTTCTGTAGCACAGACAATCCCTGCTGTTCGCGTATGCAGATCCACTCGGTGTAGTGCGTTACCTCCTGTTGTGGATCAATCACGTTGTGTTGTGTGGTGTGAACAGCTCAACAACTTGAACACTCCTGATTTCACAGAGAGCAAGTCATGTAGTGTGAACCGCACAGTTCAGCCCGACGTTTTAAAATCATGTAGTGTGAACTAGGCTTTAGGTATCGAAATCTGGTACCGAACAACATGTCATTTTTCGATACTCGATAGTATCGAGGCAATACCCAGCCCTAATCACTGCTGTTGTGACACCGTGAGACCATTGGATAACACTGGGGAAGCGTGCCCTGTAAAAGGAATGCTGTGGAAGCCACATCCTTCCCTGAAGAAGTCATGTGGAGGTCTACCTGTGCAGCTCCGAAACAACGTCAGATCAGCTGGACCACCTAGGGGTGGAGTCGCCACTTTACCAGGAGCGCAGCTCATGATAGCTCGTCGGCTACACAGTTGAGCAACATGATTGACCCGAAGCAACCTCAGATGCTTCTGACTCCAGAGGTGGAGATGGCGGGCGAGTTGCGACATGCGACGGGAGCGTAGACCACCTTGTCGGTTGATTTATGCCATGGTCGCAGTGTTGTCCGTGCAGACAAGCAAATTTTTGCCCTGTAGTGGCCTTTTTAGACGGCTCAGAGCAAGACGTACTGCAAGCAACTCGAGGCAGTTGATGTACCAATACAGGTGGGGACCCGTCCAAACCCCGGCAACTGCATGACCGTTGTACGGAGGCATCCTTGAAAACCACAGCATGCCTGGACACTTGTTCCAGGAGCACTCCCGCCCGAAGAAATGAAGGGTCTGATCACAGGCTGAAGGTTTGGTGGCATGCTGGTGTGATTGTCACCCGGTGGATGCCGTGCTACCACACCCATCTCTGGAGTGAAGCCAGTGCTGAAGCGGCCTCATATGGAGCAAGCTGAGCGGCGACACAGCCGCTGCGGGTGCCATATGCCCCAGAAAGAATTTCAGTGGGACCGCCGTCCTGCCCTTGAACATATTCAAGCAGTTCAGTACCAACCGAGCATGTTCCTCTCTGAGGCGCGCTGATTGTTCAACTGAATCCAACTCCATACCGAGAAAATAGATCCTCTGCACGGGGTGAGTTTGCTCTTTTTCCAGTTGACCTGAAGCCCCAGCTGGCTGAGGTGACTGAGCACCAGGTCCCTGTGTTCACACAACTGGTCCTGAGACTGTGGTAGTATCAGCCGGTCATGGAGATAGTTGAGAATGCGAACGCTGTGTTCCTCATGGGAACAATGGCCTCCTCCGCTACTTTCGTGAAGACACGGGGAGACAGGGACAGCCTGAAGGGTAGGACTTTGTACTGATATGCTTGACCCTCGAACGCAAAGCACAGAAATGGTCTGTGTCGAAGAAGAATCGAGACATGAAAGTACGCGTCCTTCAGGTCGATCGCTGCAAACCAATCTCGGGGACGGACGCATTCAAAAATGCGTTTCTGCATCAGCATCTTGAATGTTAGCTTGTGAAAGCTCCGATTCAAGACTTGCAGGTCCAAGATCGGCCGTAACTCATCGCTTTTCTAGGATACAATGAATTAGGGGCTTTAAAACCCTGTGCTCATATCCGCTGAAGGGAGGGACCAGCTCTATCGCATCCTTCGCTAGTAGGACTGTGATTTCCACCCAGGGGAATGAATGGTGCAGTCTGCGACAAGCAGAGGATGGGTGGAAGGAGCAGCGGACCATCGGGGCAGGATGTGGGAAATCGCCTTAGTGTGCTTCTGGGCGGCTGAGAACTGCTGGGCAAAGCTCTCAACCACGCCGCCAAAGAGGTCGGTCTGGGACACGAGGGAATTAAGAAACTTGTACTTGTTGGTTTCCCTGATGTCGTCCAGACACAGCCAGAAATGGTGTTCCTGGACCACTAATGTGGACATCGCATGAGCTAGAGGCCGTGCAGAACTTCTGGGTCATGACCATCCTTGTGCAGGTCTTTCAGTGCCTTTACCTGATGGACCTGCAACAACGCCATGGCGTGTATGGCAAAGGCGGCTTCCCCACAGGCCTAGTAAGCCTTGCTGGTGAAATCCAATTCCACTGGGAAAATTGACGTGTAACCCATCAAGGCCCTTCCATCAAGGGTGGTGAGGGCTACCAAGAAGGTTTCAGGCAGTTAAAGGTGCCGTCCACGACCTAGTGAATTCCTCATGCACCTCCAGGAAGAAAGGTACCGGGGTGGGACGCTGAGAACTAGTGCAAGCCACCCTGAGAAACCAACCGTATAGCCCCGAGCGCTGGGGACACAGTGGTCAATTCCACTCGAGCCCGACCCTCTCAGCGGCCTGAGAAAGCATGGCCATCATCTCTGGACTTGAGCAATGCTACATTTCCCGAAGGAGGCAACAAAGCCAAATCGTCTGGCTCATCCTCTGATGCAGTGATCGACATCAGAGCCCCAAAGGATATGGCAGGTACAGCGCCTTGAGATGGTCCTGTGCGTTCCTGTGGCAGCTCTGCTGGCTGCGGAATGCATGAGGAGTGAGGGTTCAAATCACCCCTGCTACTGCCTGAAGTAACCTTCTGGGGAGGATTAGATCGAGGCAGAGTCACAGGGACCCACCTCTTTGGAGATATAGGAGTCTCTACTTCAACTCTGCGGTGGTCATCTTCCCGCAATGAGTGCATGACTCGCTATCTCAGCGTGTTTGAAGCCCAGACACGTGACACAGCTATAAAGACCATCCCTCAGCGCCAGGTTACAAACGAATCAAGATGGCGCCGAATCAAGATGGCGCCGCGGATGGCTGCCTCGGTGTGGAGCTCTCCAGTCATTGTGTTGTTTTTGTTCGTTTGTTCTGCGTTTAGTCATTCTTTTCCTATCAGTTTCACCAAAGACAAACTTCTGGACATTAGGAAACACACACCAGACAAGTTTTTTACAGATTTTGATTACTCAGACGTTTTACTGGACATTCTCGTTGGAGGCGCAGCGGTGTTGTTAAAACGCGCGGTCAGACGCAAACGCGGGAAGCGCGCCGGCGCGCTGGTTAAACTCCGCGAGCGCGGCCTCCGCACTGCACTACCCAGTATTCATCTTGCGAATCTCCGATCTCTTCCTAACAAAATGGACGAACTTCTTCTCCTCACCCGCACTAACAAGGATTTTTTAAACTCCGCTGCTCTGTGCTTCACTGAAACCTGGCTGAGTGAAGCCATACCGGACAACGCACTACATCTGCCGGGCTTCCAGCTGTTCCGAGCGGATCGCATCGCGGAACTAACGGGGAAAACGAGAGGTGGTGGATTGTGTTTCTACATTAACGAAAGTTGGTGTTCAGATGTAACAACACTGAAGAAGATGTGCTCTCCTAATTTAGAGGCGCATTTCATAAACTGTAAACCTTTCTACTCGCCGCGGGAGTTTTCCTCATTCATTCTCGCGAATGTTTACATTCCTCCAGACGCGTGTGTGAGCGCGGCGCTACAACAGCTGGCTGAACATATAGCTGAAATGGAACAAAGGTACCCAGACTCTCTTTTAATCATTCTTGGGGATTTTAACAAAGCAAATCTCTCCCGTGAACTGCCAAAATACAGACAGCATGTTACATGTCCTACCAGAGACAGTAATATATTGGACCACTGTTACACCACGATAAAGAATGCGTATCACTCCGTCCCACGGGCAGCTTTGGGGCTCTCTGATCACTGTTTGGTTCATCTTATACCGACCTACAGGCAGAAACTGAAATCAGCTAAACCTGTATTAAGGACTGTAAAAAGATGGACCAACGAAGCAGAGCAGGATCTACAGGCCTGCTTCGATTGCACTGATTGGACTGTTTTTGAAGCTGCAGCCACCGATCTGGATGAGCTCACAGATACTGTAACATCATATATCAGTTTCTGTGAGGATACATGCATTCCTACCAGGACATTCTTATCATTCACTAATGATAAACCATGGTTTACTGGGAAACTCAAACAGCTTCGTCATGCCAAAGAGGATGCTTACAGAAGTGGGGATAAAATCTTGCATAACCAGGCCAGAAACAAACTGACAAAGGAGATCAGAGTTGCTAAAAGAAGCTACTCTGAAAAGCTGAAAAAACAGTTTTCAGCCAACGACCCGGCATCAGTCTGGAGAGGCCTGAGGAACATCACCAACTACAAATCACCATCCCCCCCATCTGTGGAGAATCAACAACTGGCTGACACTCTCAATGCATTCTATTGCAGGTTTGAGAAGCCCAGACTCACACCTCACACCCGCCCTGATGTGCACTTCACACATCCACCATCACCTCCTGCAACCCCTCTCCTCCCCCCTTCTGCCATCCAACCTGAGCTTAAGGTCTGTGTGGAGGACGTGAGCAGAGTCTTCAAAAAACAGAAGACTAGGAAAGCTTCAGGCCCAGACGGCATCTCATCTGCTTGTCTAAAAGCCTGTGCTGACCAACTGGCCCCAGTCTTCACGCAGATCTTCAACAGATCATTGGAGCAGTGTGAAGTTCCCTGCTGCTTCAAACGCTCCACTATCATTCCGGTTCCCAAAAAAACTAAAATCACTGGACTTAATGACTACAGACCTGTCGCTCTCACGTCTGTGGTCATGAAGTCGTTTGAAAGACTGGTGTTGGCCTATCTGAAGGACATCACCGGACCCCTGATGGATCCCCTTCAGTTTGCTTACAGAGCAAACAGGTCTGTGGATGATGCAGTCAACATGGGACTGCACTATATCCTGCAACATCTTGACAGACCTGGGACTTATGCACGGATCCTATTTGTGGACTTCAGTTCGGCCTTCAATACCATCATCCCTGATCTTCTCACAGCCAAACTGACTCAGCTCTCCATGCCATCCACAATCTGTCAGTGGATCTCCAGCTTCCTGACGGACCGACAGCAGCTAGTGAGACTGGGGAAACTCACATCCAGGACCCTCACCATCAGCACTGGCGCCCCCCAAGGGTGCGTTCTCTCCCCTCTGCTCTTCTCCCTGTACACTAATGACTGCACTTCTAAAGACCCCTCTGTCAAGCTCCTGAAATTTGCAGACGACACCACTGTCATCGGTCTCATCCAAAATGGTGACGAGTCTGCTTACAGACTGGGGGTTGAACAGTTGGCTGTCTGGTGCAGCTATAACAACCTTGAGCTGAACACACTCAAAACAGTGGAGATGATCGTGGACTTCAGGAGAAACACCCCAGCACTCCCCCCTCTCACCATTATGAACAGCACTGTGGAAGCAGTGGAGTCATTCAGGTTCCTGGGCTCTACCATCTCCCAGGACCTGAAGTGGGCAAATCACATTGACTCCATTGTGAAAAAGGCCCAGCAGAGACTGTACTTCCTTCGCCAGCTGAAGAAGTTCAATCTGCCACAGGAGCTGCTGATCCAGTTCTACTCAGCCGTCATTGAGTCTGTCTTAAGCACTTCCATCACTGTCTGGTTTGGTTCAGCTACCAAATCGGACATCAGGAGACTACAACGGACAGTCCGGACTGCAGAGAGGATTATTGGTGCCCCCCTGCCAACCCTCCAGGACCTGTACTCTTCCAGAGTGAGGAAGAGAGCAGGTAAAATCATCACAGACTCCACTCACCCTGGACACTCCCTGTTTGAACTGTTACCGTCAGGACGGCGACACAGATCACTGGCCACAAGAACTTCCAGGCACAGGAACAGTTTCTTTCCACAGGCCATTTCCCTTCTGAACACTTAACATGCCCCCCAAAGCATATGCCTGTAAGTGCAATACTCCCACTGTCTAGTGCAATAAACTCAGGTGACATTTATATCTATATTATTCATACTACTCAAAATACTGTAAATATGTTTATAATCTGTAACATGCGCTAGACTCCCACTGTCTAGTGTAATATTCTCTAATTCAGGTGATATTTATATTATTCATACTACTCAAAATACTGTAAATATGTTCATAATCTATAAATGTTTATTCAGACTAAACCCAACTGTGACCCTACTTTTTTACTTTTATACTATTTTTATTTATTTTTTATATATTTTCATTCTTAGAATTTGTATTACTATGTTCTTGTTGTATTTGTATTTGTATATGTGCACTGGAAGCTTCAGTACCAAGAAAAATTCCTTGTGGGTGCAAGCACACTTGGCAATAAAGCTCTTTCTGATTCTGATTCTGAATCCAGAAACACACAGGTTAAATGTCATCTTCAAAAAGACGCAAGTTGTTCAGTTTAACCCTCTGGGGTCTGGGGTGTTTTTGGGGTCCTTGAGATGTTCTGACATGCCCTGACATTTGTGCTTTTTTCAGTTGCTTATAAACATATTAATGGCAAAGATGTAAATTCACTCTATATAGCACAAACAGGACTTCCATAATATGTGAGCCACATGTATGTACATGTTTTCATTTTTGAGAGAATAATGTTTATGTATGGTTATCGAAAAAACTAAAAATTAAAGTTTCTGAAATAAGGCCACAAAACACATACTAAATATGTGGCAATAAGACTTTTGACTAATGGATGTCATCGCCTAGTGTTTTTTCTTCAAAATGATATGAAAATCATCCTGCCTAATCATTCACATAAAACAATACATTGATTTTAGTTTTGTGAAACACTTTTAGTTTGGAAAGCCAATATGCGGATGGAGCGTAAACGCTCCAACAGCATCATGCATATTTAGTAGTTCACACCTGGTGAGACTACGTCCCTGCATACTTAATGAGCCATTCATTCAGGTGTGTCACCTATATAGCTAACTTAAATATACAAGCTTCATAAAAATGATCATTCTAGGAAAAAATTTCAGATGGCATTTAGAGGCTTTTGCATCTGAACTCTTCATATATACACACACACATATATATATGCATGCACATACATACTTTATAATCTTTTCAAAACTAGTCAACGTCTTTCAAAACTAAAGTATACATTTTATCATACGTATTTCAAAGTAAAGGATTCATTAGTTAGTTGATGACTTTATTTTTGACAAAACACATACAGTATATATTCCTCATCTCAGTATAGCAATAGAGTTTGCTAAAAGCTGTTCATTCAATACAGCAGTATTTGAAAATCGATCATATTTTGTAAAATTACATTTATATTTGCATTTATGTCAAAACCTAGACACTTTTAAACATCAAAAGGACATTTATTAATATGTATTCGTGTCAAAATGACAAATAAACAGATTTTCCTATTCAATTTTGCATGTAAACGCTTCCAAGACGCTTGCGTGTCACGTGAAAAATAGGCGTCGGTTCTATTTCTAGAATGCACGCGTTTTCCACGCGGCTCGTGCCACGCCTGAGACGCGCGTCTCACACAGGCAGTGTGCAAACTCTAAACTGTTAACATGGGAGCCGAAATAAAAACGGACACGCCACGCAGCTGAGACGCTTACGCCACGCATCCCGTGTGTCACCGGCATTATCCAGCTGATGTGGGCGTTTCACAGGTTTGTATGGATCGCCTCACATTTGCGTTTGAATAGCGCGGTCTCCGTAGGCGGAGTCACATTAAAACTTAATTAGCTGAGATGAGAACGACTGACATCTCTCTCTTTACATACATATTATATAAACTGTGAATATTTGTTTTTTATAAAAATTACTTCATTTAAAAGAAGAGAATTCAAGCTTCATGCCTGTGTGACTGTATGCCTGTTTGACTGAGTATTCGCTGAGTTACAGTTCATTTTCGGACGCGTTTCAGAATTGACTTCACTGACGGAGAGTAGGCAGAACTCGCATCATGTTTATTTTTCTTTATTTGGCGAAAAGCACAACACTTTGTTTTTATTATGAGCATACACAAAAAAAATACACACTAAACAGGATCGATTGATGTATAACACAAGCATATAAGATAAAAATTAATCTTTTTTTTTTTTTTTTTTCTGCACTCATACGGAAAAAAACGAGCCTATCGCACCGGCGCGATAGCCGACCCCAGGGGGTTAAACACCGCTTTGTAAAGAGTAGACATGAAAATCGCTCGGCTCCGAATCGAAAAGTTGAAGATGCAATGCACCTTCTACTCATTATATTCGGGTGCTGCGATGCAGCGCAGCTGATGCAATTATCGCATGCCAATGTGCATTGACTAGTTTTAGTTACACTCGAAGTAGAGTAGAATCTATAGCGAGATTCCTATTCGTCAGTCACCGAAGTGACGTAGAGAGTGACCGACTGAAAGGGAACTTGCAGATCATGGGAAATTTGATTTCTCATGTCATGATCCCTTTAAGGTTGTTAAATAGATTTTTAAAAAAATTACATTTAGTTACTTATCAATATTTTAATCTGTAACCTCATTTATGTTCATCTTTTTTCCTTTTTTATGAATCTTTTAAAAAAGTTATTTAACACTTTTTTTGTGATGAGAGGCTGGTGAGAATTATGTGTATTTGCAGAGTAAAGAGAAAGAACATCTACTACTACAATACTAGTACTTCAGAAAGTTAAAGTTGTTTTTTAACTAACCCACATTTCCCCACTGGCTTTGAGATGATTGAAGTGAATGTGATTTTGATTTCAGTCTCAAGCTGAGCACACAGAGCGTCAGATTAAACAGCAGTTTGAGAAGCTTCATCTGTTTCTCAGAGATGAAGAAGCAGCTACAATCACTGCACTGAGGGAGGAAGAGGAACAGAAGAAGCAGATGATGAAGGAGAAGCTGGAGGAGATGGATAGACACATCTCAGATCTTTCATACACAATCAAAGACATGGAGGAGATGATGAAAGCCAATGACGTCTGCTTTCTGAAGGTCTGATTTCACATCATTCATTGATTGATTGATGATTGATTGATTGAGTTCTTGATGATAAATTGTGTGTTTTTTCTGCAGAAGTTTTCAGTCTCAATGAAAAGGTGAGTGATCTGCTGATGTCTCTGGTCTCTCTTTTTTCTGATCCAAAGCCACTGCAGTTCTGACTCCTGAATGTTCTTCCAGGGTCCAGATCTCTCAGCCGGATCCACAGATGGCTTCTGGAGCTTTGATTCATGTGCCAAGATACTTGGGCAACCTGCCATTCAGAGTCTGGAAGAAGATGCAGGACATAGTCCAAAACAGTGAGTCTGGAGCAGATCTGTGCTGTTAGACACTGGAAATCACACATGGGTGAAGATTGTCTGATTTTAGCGTTATAGATTAGCTACTACACCAACAAGAGATGGACATGATATTTACAGTTACATTAATACAAAGGATCTCTAGAGTTCAGTTGTTTTGTCTGTATCAGTTTCTGTTAACATGAAATGCAAATCTGAAGTTTCTCAAGCATGTTTACTATAACAACACTGACAGTGATCAGAGGAAAATGTCTGATGTGTTTGATAGGATGATTTTCATGATTCATAATAATCTGTGTAGGGTTCACTCGTGATCATTATATGAACATCAGAATAAAAGCATCTGTTGATTGTGTCTCATCAGCTCCTGTGATTCTGGATCCAAACTCGGCTCAGTCACATCTAGTCCTGTCTGATGATCTGACCAGTGTGAGATGGAGCTTGAACAGTCAACCACTTCCTGATAATCCAGAGAGATTTGATGAGTATTCATGTGTTCTGGGTTCAGAGGGGTTTAACTCAGGAACACACTGCTGGGATGTGGAGGTCAAAGAGAGTTTGTACTGGAGTCTTGGAGTAACTACAGCATCAAACCAGAGAAAGGGAGGTGTTTTCTTTAACTCTGGTGTCTGGTGGGTGCAGTACGGACTGGATGAGCGGTTTGGTTTTCCTGTGAAAGAGAAGCTTGAGAGAGTGAGAGTTCACCTGGACTATGACAGAGGAACGGTGTCATTCTCTGATCCTGTAACTAACACTAAGTTACACACATTCACAACCATCTTCTCTGACACTGTCTTTCCATTCTTCTGGTGTCATGATTTGAAAATTTTACCAGTTACATTCCATCTGATAGAAGAGTTGCATCTGATAGAAGAGTTGGATCAGTTGTGAAGTGCCTCCTGGAGGTCAGAGGCCCAAGCTGCCTCTGAGAAGTCTGGTCTCCTAAAGACCATTTAAAACTTGTATTCTCCTTTTGATGTTGACCAGAAAGTTTGGTGACATATTCCTCAAACATCAAAGAGACTCTATTGAGGTAGAGCTGATACCATCACCACAGGAGAAACTCCAGATAGTAGTGAGGTCCGACTCTTGAACAAATTGTTCTTTGAGTTGATCTGCAGGGAGGAATTGGTCGAGCTGGGTCTCAAAATCAAAATTAATCGGACTTTAATTTGTCGGTTGACGCCAATGAAGAGTTAGAAGCAACTGCACCAGTTACTGAACCAAAGAATAAGAGAAAGAAAGTCATGTCCGAAAAAAAACCCAGTGGAGCCAGTTCAACTGTTTTCCAAGGATTACAGAGGACTTGCTGTCTATTGTGACTAGTGTTAGTGTCAAAAGTATTGTACTGAGTCTGTACTGAGATTTAAAAAATGTACCTGTACTAGGTCAGTTCGGTACCTGCTGATAGGCGGCTGTTTTTAAACACGCCCGAGCATTCAGTATTTGTGTAAGTGCTCTGGGAAAAGCATTCAGTGTTTCTATTTACAATGTGTTTTTTGAAGCATTGTAGCTAATCACGGACATGTCTATTGAGCATGTGAACGCAGTGGCCAATCAGACATGTTAGTCAGAATCCGCTCAAAATGCCAGAGTTTATGTGTTTTACACACTCATGAATCCTTTAATGATAAACACAATGTAAGAGATTCATTGTGCAGTGTGGACACAGTGTCATTTGGTTATAACGGGAGTTTTTGCAAAAGTGCAGAACTCTGATTAACAGCTTCAGTTATTATAATGGGAATGTTCTTTGCTCGCTTTCTGTATAACCCATTTGCAATTTGAATAAAAGTTGTATTTTTCATGCTGCTAATTACACATTACACTGTTATTTACCGTATTCAAGATGGATCGAATCTGAAACTGCAATGACTGACATAGTGATAACCTTAGCAATGGGCAGGGAAAAAAATATTATACGGAATATTTTGACTGAATGTCAAAACAGACAATGAGTCTTGGAGTGTGAATACAGAATTACAGACTTGCCACTTGTTTTATTTAATCTTTGTTGTTTTATGATTCTTTTTTTTTTCTTACTAACTTTTCATTTGACCTTTTTAAAGAAATGTTTACATAACTGAAAAAAAATATTCAAGGCGACGTGCTGTTTTAATGTATTATGTACATACAATTATTATTATCATTAATAATTAACTCATTTATTTATTCATTTTTTTATTTTAGAATAGTTAAATAGTTCCAATAGGTTTTGCTATGGTACTGAAAATGGTACCAACAAGAATCATGAAATTACACTGGTGTTGGTACAGACTACTGAACTTTTGGTATCGAATTAAACATCTATAAACCCAAAGATCTTTGTTTCTGAATTATTTTTGAATTATTGAAAAATATTTGCAGAAGAAGGTCTCGAGACTTAGAATTATAAGTAGACATTTTACTTCATGATGTTACTAAAACAACTTAATATTCCTAACATTAGTTTTCCAATTGTGATTATATTTTTTCATGAGATTTGTTAATTGTTTTTGTTTTGATTGACATTTGAAGAAGTCTTGATTTTCATCAATTTATCAACAATAACATGGTATAAAGACGAGCCAGTGTATCTGCCACGAGCCTGAGGCCCAATTAGAAATGTACGAGTTCTACACTAGTGGCTCTTACGAGTTACTAGACCAGTTACTGAACCAAAGAACCAGTTTTAAATGAACGAATCAAACCGACATGCAGAGTCGAAAGTCAGCGTTTCAGTAATGTCCGACTTAAAAAGAACCAATGAACAGGTGTTGTGCCGAATTTCGACCCCCACCAAATGATTAGTTGTGGGGGAGGGGTTAGGATTAAGGGTGTGGTTAGGATTAGGCAATCAGGTACTGACTTTAACGAAGGGGGTAGTAATTTGGCACAACACTGGTTCAAAGCTGTCAAAGATTACCAAGAGGCTTGTTCGACTTGAACCGGCGCTGCACAGACCGATCGGTTTATGACATCAAAGTACCGCGAGAGCAATTCAAAAGAATAGGAGCCGTCTACTTTCTATTCGCTCTCGCGGTACTTTGATGTCATTCACCGATCGGTCTGTGCAGCGCCGGTTCAAGTCGAACAAGCCTAAGGATTACAGAGGAGTCTGAAGAGTGAGTTGCTGATATGCACATGCGTGTTTACCACCAAAAGTGAACGAGCTTAATGCGAAATGTACATTTACATTTAATCATTTAGGAGACACTTTTATCCACAGTGACTTACAAATGCATCCTTACGTGATCTCAATTAGCAATCAGTCATAATTGTTTTTTGACAAAAAAAAAAAAAAAAAAGTGCAAAATGGTCATATTAATCTTGGTCAATTTTACTATAAAAGAAGATAAAATGGCTAAAATTGAAGTTAAAATAACAAAAATAAGATTGATGAGAGAGCAAAATCCAAAAATGAAGGCACTCTCTCACTGCAGCTAGTTCGAAACAGGGCATAGTTCTCATGAAAAATGCAAAATAGATCAAACAATACTGAAATACTGTGTCTAAAATGTACAGCACTTAATATTACTTTTTTTGTATGATGACCTGTTGTATAAAATCAGTTTCACATTTGCAATTATGTGAATATTCAGGAAAAAATGCATTCTTGCTCATACAATATACATTATCAACATTAAAACAAGCACTCACACAGGGCAGGATTCTTTATTGAAGAAAGTTTGAGTCTTATATATAGCAGATATATACACAGTCTGTGTTTATATTTGTTCTCCATGCTAGTAAGAGCTAAATCCCCACTTTTACAGGTTAATTGTTGAGAACGGCAGTAATGTACTGTGATTTGTTAAGGCAAGACCCACATTACCATGTTTACTGAGAGTACACTTCAAAGTGTACTTTAAACTAAATAAAAGTGCTACTAGTATTTGACTAGTAGGCTATCAGTATACTTGAAGAATAAGTTCACTTGTAGTAGCAGTACAAAAAAAAAAAAAAAAAAAAATTCTTAGTTGTAAACTAGTTGTGTACTCAAGTATACTTTAACTTTTAAATTTAGTCCCAAATAGTATTGAAACAGTACACTTACAAGTATACTTCTAAGTAAAACAACAACAAAAAAAAAAAACAATAGATATCACCAAACTTTATCAGTTGATTGATTACATTAATAATTGCAAACATTTTTTGTATTACAAGTTTTCTATGGTATGTTTGAATATGTAAATGATACATTATCTAATTAAATATGCACTAATTTGCATACATTTCTAGAACTAAAATCTAAAGTCAAGTTTAAAATTCTTGTTTCATTTTTTTGTATAATAGAGTCAAAGGCTTTTTGGATATCTCTATATCACTTCACAAATCAGAAAATACTGTCAACAGCCACAAATAAATACATTGAAAAAATTGTAGAAATAAAATTTTGTATAAAATTAGGAAAATTATATATGAACAAATCCCTCTGTAAAAAAAAAAAAAACATTTAGAATATAAATAAGAATAAAAGTGTAAAGTTTGGTGTACACAGCAAAAAGTCCAGTGTTAAATTAACTCTCCTGGGAGTTTATATGGCTCCAGAGTCAGTGTTAAAATATGAGTGTTAAATTAACACTCAAGAGTGTTAAAGTTAATGAGCTCATTAAGTGATTAATTGAGTGATAATTGACCAATATTGAAGACACCTGATGTTAGCAAGCAGAATCACTGAAGGAGAAAATCTAATTTTTAAGACACCGTTATGGAGATCAGTGTTTGTTTTAGTTGGGCTCTTGACCCATAAAACATTAACTTTAGATTTTGTTTGGCTGTTGTATCTGAGTTATAACTCTCAGATGAACTAAGAGAAAAGGTGATCAGGTGGTGTTGGTTATGATTTGATAATCATAATTCGACCTGAATATCAACTCTCATTTAGAGAGTCAGGTTTACCTTGTTGATTACAGCAGCCTGTGATTCTACAGCAAATTATTTTTTATCATTATCAATATAGTACAAAATATTTCTTAAAAATTGTTCTGATAAAAAGACTTAGAAACTTACTTTATTTAGACACATTGACATCAATAATCAGCCTGTGATTCTCAACAATGGTGACAATAATAAAGCATGTTGCAGTGCATTCTGGGTGCCACCAATCAAAACTCATTCATGGCTCCCATCATGCATTGCGGTATGAATAAATTATGATCTGAATTGTCTTACTAATTTCCTTTTCCTAATTGAATATTCTGTTTGTCACCATAGTTGAGATTCATACACTGATTCTTGATGTCTGTGTGTGCCTAAAAGAAAGATTTAGTTTTATCAGAACAACTTTTAAGAAATCCTTTAGACTAGTTAGAAAAAAAGATCTTATGCTGTAGAATCACAGTGATGTTGTAATCAACAATATACATTTAAGTCAGAGATTAGACTCTAAATGAGTTCAGTGATTCAGGTGAAATTATGATTATGTCAAAACATAACCAACACCACCTGATCAACTTTCTCTTTGTTCATCTGTCAGTTATAACTCAGATACAACAGCCAAAGACAATCTAATGTTTACAGTTAAAGGGTCAAGAGCCCAACTAAAACAAACACTGATCTCCATAACGGTGTCTTAAAATTTAGATTTTCTCCTTCAGTGATTCTGCTTGATAACATCAGGTGTCTTCAATATTGGTCAATTATCACTCAATTAATCACTTAATGAGCTCATTAACTTTAACACTCTTGAGTGTTAATTTAACACTCATATTTTAACACTGACTCTGGAGCCATATAAACTCCCAGGAGAGTTAATTTAACACTGGACTTTTTGCTGTGTATGTGTTACTGAAGTGGAGATTTCTGGCTCAGAGGAAAAACTTATTTTGAGAAAACGGCCTTTAAAGAAATGTATAGCAATTGAAATCTAGAGACGCAGATAAAGTGCAATTAAAGATACAGAAAATTTTGGACGTTTTCTTGCCACTAGTCTGAAAAAACACTTTATGAAAAGCCTAAAATCTCAAAACTGACAGACACTGTTTTTTTCAGTGGTGTCTCTCCTTAAGGCAGCAGACTCTGCACACCTATTATACACACTGCTTTTATGGATACAGTCAGTTTTGACCACAAAAGATGAGGTAACAACTTGATTGGATGTCATGTATTTGAACTTTTACCTCACCATTTTCCTGTTTTTACACTAGAGGCAGTATTTTACCTGTTAGAAATACATGTGTGGTTTTAGTGTTATTGTAAGGTGGGGTTGAATTAAATTAACAGAAACTACCACAGTAGGCACGGAGACCATCTGGCATAGGACATTGGAGAGACGCACTCGATATACATAGACAGACATTCTTTCCATTTAGCTCATAATATTCATTTCAAAAGTCATTTCAGAATATATATATATATACTATTCCTGTGTGTATATATGTCCCCCCACCTTATATTATCCTAGTTATGACTTTTTAGTTGAGTTAGTTAAACTCTAAGTGCTTATGTAAGAATGTATCTCTACTTTTGTATCTTCCAGACATATCTTTCTTGGTACCGAATTAAACCTCTCGGTTTGCCTAAGCTAAATAGTAGGTAACGCTAAAAAATATTACTTTTTTTTTTTACCATCCTTTGTTGTAAAAATGATCAATTCTGACACCATCATAAAAGAAGGTGACAAAGAAACTCTGTCCCGCTAAAAGTTCCTGACTACTATTGGTCATTTCACCCAAAAAAAGGTGTGGATGGAATCCTTAAAGGACGATGACAAATAGCTCATGCTTAGGCTTTCTTGGTTTTTAGTCTTGCTTTTTGCTTTTAGTCTTTTTTCCGTGCTCATTAATTTTCTATCCTCCGGGTGAAACAGACTCTTCCTAATTTTAAAACTTTGCTTTCTATCGATATTTAGATGCGTTTAAGATTGTCTGCCCCTGCCTTCAGGTGATTTGATTCTTTGGTGGCTCTCAAAGGTTAACTGTCTGTGATATTTGTCATTCCGTGATCTTTCTCTTTCTTTCTTTACATTTCGTTATTCTGTATATATGTATTCTTTAAGTGTAGTCGTATTTATTTGTAGTTTCATTTATTAAAACCCATTATATGCTTGATTGTCTCTGTTTGCTGCTCATCGACCAAAGTCTCTTAAATGTGTGATCTTAAGCTACAAGCTTTTACACTAGTAATAATCTAATAAAACAGGAAAGTTATTCTTCATGACCAGAAGAATAACCTTTCTTGAGAGTTGATAAGAAGATCATATGGTTGGTTCGGTGGACGAACAGATTATTCGACGAAAAGTTATTCTGAAAGCTGATCTAGCCTATCTATATATTCATAATTAATTATCCATATATACACAAATACATGGGCTATATATTCCCTTTTTGAGCGATTTAAATAATTAGGCAATAATTTATCATAATGAGTTATGATTAATTATATATATATATATAATTATGCTATGAGGCTAACGAAATAACCTATAGTCTCAGCTACTGTATACAGTGTCTTGCGAAAGTATTCATACCCCTTTATTTTGTTTCTACTTTTTGTTACATTGCAGCCTTAGATTGATGTGAAAAGTAATTTAAAGCTGTTTAACATAAGTGAAGGGGTACAAATACTTTCACATCACACCACAGTGTTAATCAAAATCTAATAGTAAAAAATCAATTCCCTTAACAGATTATTTATTATTTGACTAATTATAAGCAGTCAAAATGAATCCACGACTGTTATAAAACAATAACACGTGATTAAGTCTACTGAGGGTGATCATGAGTTTAAAAAGCTTCCTAATGTATGCATATGCAATATTTTTTCTTTTTTCCTTGTCAGTGTTTTTAGATTGTGTGGCTGATTTAGATGTTTAGCTTTATCTATAGTAAATTCTCCAATTCAAATGAGCCGCAAATCTTATCACACTTTTGGAGCTTGCTGGTGAACAAGTGCATAGTATCACATGTCAGTCATTGCACGTTTTAGGATGAGAAACTTTGCGTTTATCTTAAAAGCTCTGAACACGTGATACATAGAGTACTGATCACCCGCACCTGCTGCTCATTTCTTCGTCAATCTCCCTTTGTATAAAAGCACACACCTGGGATACATTTGGTCATGGTGGTTCACGATCTCCACTCCACCTGCAAACAATTATCTGTCAGTATCATTTATCAAAGAATTGTCATATCTGTCTGCATACACTCACCTGCATTGTTATTTGCTCATATCTGTGAATAAATCAGTCTCTCCTCATAATCCCTGTCTTGAGTCTACTATTCTGTAACATGCAGAGGATGAATGTTCTCTAATTATTGTTCTGTTTTATTATTATTATTATTATTATTATTGCTGCATATAGCCATTTTAATTTAGACACATCAGCAAGTTAACAATGTTCGATATTCCACTTCAGACATTCTACTACTAACTATAAGTAACTGCAACTACATGTCAACTAAATGTCTTTGTAGTATAAGAACCTGAAAAAAATAATTATGTGAAATAAATATTTGTGTGTGTGTGTGATTGTTTTTTTGGGATTGAATAAACCTGCTATATTCTACCATGATATGTCAGCCCTTACAAAAAAATAATAAAAAAATAAGAAATTTTAAGTATACTTTATGTAGTAAGAATATTAATATCAATATACTTCTAAGTATACTTGTAAGTGTACTGTTTCAATACTATTTGGGACTAAATTGGCCTGCTTAGAGTATGCATCTATACTTAAGTTAAAGTATACTTGAGTACACAACTAGTTTACAACTAAGATTTTTTATTTCATTTGTACTGCTACTACAAGTGAACTTATTCTACAAGTATACTGATAGCCTACTAGTCAAATACTTGTAGCACTTTTATTTAGTTTAAAGCAGTGGTTCTCAACTCCAGTCCTCGGGACCCACTGCTCTGCACATTTTGTAGGTCTTTCTTATCTGACACACTCAGTTCAGTTCATGGAGTCTCTCCTAATGAGCTGATGATCTGGTTCAGGTGTGCTAAATAAGGGAGACATACAAAATGTGCAGAGTAGCGGGTCCTGAGGACTGGAATTGAGAACCACTGGTTTAAAGTACACTTTGAAGTGTACTCTCAGTAAACATGGTAATGTGGGTCATAGTTTAAACAATTTGAGACCCATTGCTTTGACATCACATATAATGAAATGATTTGAGTAGTCAGATCGTTTTTTCAAGATCCTTTACAATTTGCATAAAGAAAAGGTGTGTGAGTAGATGATGCCATATTTTTTATGTTGCACATTATTTATAGTCATTTAGAAACAACTGCCACTTCTGTTAGGATTATGTTCTTTGATTTTTCTAGTGCTTTTAATATAATACAACCACATGTTCTGGCTGATAAACTGTTGCGTTTTAACCTACATAGTACAACTATTATGTGGGTATTGGATTATCTTTAACTTTAAGTATAGACTGAAAGTATACTGTCTTATTTTTAGTTTAAAAGTAGTATACTAACAGTACACTTAAACTTCTTTATTGTAAGAGAAACTAGTCTTTCACATATCATCTTAACCCTCACAGTCCAATAGCAGGACAATCACTACTGATGTGAAACTACACAACAAAAGCTCACACTTTCCGAACAATTCAACAAGCGCGGCAACATTTTTCAGAATTGAAATAAAATAGTGAGACACTTCTCATGCATGTTATCATATATCATCGCTGTGGAAAACAAGCTAAACAATCGCAAATGATAGCAGTAAAATTGATGACACTTTCTCTTTCTTTTACCTTTTCTCACCAAAAATAAATTATAGGCTACCAAAAGGAAAAACACAGTGTTTTTAAAACACTAAAAACACAGATAATGACACCTTGCTAATTCATCTGTATTTATTAAATGTAATATTAAAAGAAATATTAAACGCACAGTTTTATTATATGATATTTTATTTTATTTCTGGTTTGCTTTTTCTTTGCTGAGTCTGAACAAAATACTTCCTTGAACTGTCTGCTACAGAAGCAAGTTAATGTTTTAAAAAAAGTTACAGAAATGAATAGATTAGGTAAAACAAGAATTACCCTTTTGATATTTGAAATATGGATGATATAAATAAACATGAATCTGATTGGCATTGTTATTGTGTAGCACATTATTTGAAGTATAATAAAACTAATGTAGTATACAGTAAATTATTTAAATTATTAAACAACAATTCATTTATAACCGATATAGTAGCATTTAGAAATGTAGAACCAATGTGCCATCGTTGCCAACTTTATTGGCATTAGACAAATTATAGAAGCACTGTCATGAGTCCCGAAACTTGCACACTCTCCAGTGCAGGTACAGTTCAACAGCAGACAAACCCACCTGTGTAAATCTGTTAAACCTCACTGAACAAGCATGACATATGAGGCAGTGCACAAAGTCTCCAGAAGAGGGCAGCCAGTGGTGCTATTTACTGTAGATCAACAGGGGTTATAAAGGGCAGATTTGAAAACTTTTACATTTGGCACAGTACAGTATTGAATGCTGCTTACATCCTTGAATTTAACCTTTACATTTATTAAAGATATTCTATTGTTAGTCCATGTATTCACACAAACAAACAGACAGTCAGAGACACTGGCTATTATTAATGATAAAATATGTTTTAATTTCAGGGAAATAAACTATTTCAGTATATTTTACTACTGAAGTACTGCAGTTACTTACCTGCAAATACCTGCAGTTAAATCATGGGGCGGCAGTGGCTCAGTGGTTCATGTAGGTTGTCTACAAACCAGTAGGTTGGTTCAATCCCTGGCTCCACCTGATCAAGTGTCGAGGTGTCCATGAGCAAGACACCTAACCCCACCTGCTCCCGACAAGCTGGATGGCGCCTTGCATGGCTGACACTGCTGTCGGTGTATGAATAAGTGAGTGAGTGAATGGGTGAATGTGAGGCTATATGTAAAGCGCTTTGGTGGCCATAGGTCTGTGAAAGCGCTATATAAATGCAGTCCATTTACCATGCAGTATTTAGTAAACTCACCGTTGAGCAGCGATTGTTCGACAGAAGGCAAAGGTGAACCAGTGCAGGTAAAGCTTAGTGGAGTTTGCAGTGAAGACAAACATCCTGAAGGAGAAACGGCTGGATGTTGAGATGCTGTTCAGTATCAGCTCCACTGTATCGTCATTTGGATTGGGACACCTGAAAATATCAATAATTATTATCATCAAATCAAATTCTATATCATTCTAGAAAGACATTCTATATCAAAGTCATCTCCTGTAAATCCTCACACATTTGCATTCCATATACAAATAAAATGAATGAAAAAAAGTAGCTTTTTTGTCTGCCAACGCCCCCTGGTGGCTTTGGAAACACAGTGCACGTTGGCCAATACACATTTGAGCAGGTAAATATAGGAGGACTACAGTATGTCAAAGTCATTTATATTTGGTCACGCCCAAAGCGATTCCCATAGTGAAACACCTCACTCTGTTATCAAAGAACCCGGGATTACTTTAAGTAACCCATCGTTTTACCTGATCCTCTGATCAGTTTTATACATTTGTAGAAGTTAGAATTAGACACTAGTATAATTAAAATTAATAATGGTAGTTAATAGTCTCTTATTGGCCTGTTTAGCTGAGCCATTCATAGAAAAACAAAACAAACCCTGATAATTGATAAAATAACAAATAGACACTTGATAATCTTATTGGATGATTAGATAATTGCATTTGAAAGATTTTGCTTTCAATAAATAATTTGCAATAGATTTGTAAAAGGTGTTGTTATGCATGTTTGGCCTGGGGATTTTGTTGCATTTACACTGTTCTGTCCACTAGATGTCACCGTGAGACCATGAGACGGGTGTCAGGTTGTTTGGATGTTAAGTCAAGTCAAGTCAAGTCAACCTTTATTTATATAGCACATTTAAAAACAACAGAGGTTGACCCAAAGTGCTTTACAGATTTAAGAAATAAAATGAACATTTGATTAACATCATAACATTCATCAATTAAAACATTCTATCAATATCAAAATACACAATTCATGATCTATTTAAAAGCTAAAGAGAACAGATGTGTTTTTAAAGACGACTTAAAAATAGCTAAAGATGAAGAAGACCTCACATGAAAGGGAAGACTGTTCCATAATTTCGGGCCCCTCACCGAAAAAGCACGGTCACCCTTAGTTTTATAGCGGCAGGAAGGAACTGTCAGTAATAATTTGTCAGAGGATCTCAGTGTTCTAGTTGGAGAATAAAGATGAATCAGGTCACTGCTGTATTTAGGAGCAAGACCAGCTATAGCTTTGTAAACAAGCATCAGAATTTTGAAATCCACCCTGAATTTAACAGGGAGCCAGTGTAGAGTTTTCAATGCTGCTGAAATATGATCCTTTTTCCGTAATCCCATTAATAGCCTGGCTGCAGCATTCTGAACAAGTTGTAGGCGAGATAATGCATTTTGGGGCAGTCCACTGTACAATGAATTACAATAGTCTAACCGAGATGTAATTTGTAGTAGTGATATGATACACTATATTTCTGGAAGATCGAACTCAGGGGAAGCATGTACAATGAGAATAACAAGGGTCCCAAGATTGACCCCTGAGGAACACCACATACTAGCGGAGACGAGGCAGAAGAAAATTGGGCCAAGCTCACAGAAAAAGTCCTTTCTTTTAAATAGGAAGAAAACCACTGCAGGGTTTTCCCCTGGATGCCCACCATATGTTCTACGTTTTAACAGAATATCATGGTCAATTGTATCAAACGCCGCGCTGAGATCTAACAAAACTAGGACAACAGGTGATCCTGAATCAATAGAGAGTAAGATATCGTTTGTGACCTTCAATAGTGCAGATTCAGTACTGTGCAATGTATGTTAAAGTAAATAATTATTACTTCACTTACACCAGTAAACAGCAGGAGACATTTCATACACATTCATATTGTTATATAAATCCCACATACATGTTAAATGTGAGTAAAACCAAGTGTCATGTTTCTATTTGTGATTTTGAAGTTGTGAATGATGAAAGTGTAAATAAAATGTTGTTTCTCATGTAAATCTGCACACTGTCCTCTGGTGGTGAGACTGTAGAACTGCAGCTCCAGATATTACAGGAGAAAGACCTCAGACTGCAGTTTATCTACTTATAAAGTTACTGAGCCATTTACTCTCTTTTTTAAAAATATTTTTTTTTGTTATAGATATTGTATAATATTTTTTGTTGTATTTTATAGTTAGTACAGGGCCATATGTAGCAAAATAAAGTGTTTGGAACATTTCATATAGATTTTTGCAAATTATGTTTTTTGACTTCTTCAGACCCTATAGTTTGCCTACCTGTTTCCGATTTTTTCCCGGGCTGCACAGGCCCAAAATCCAAGATGGCGGACATATCACCAAAAATTGCAAATAATCGCCTTTTTAAACATTTCAAATCGATATATTTTAGGTATATCATTATATACATACATTTTCTAATTAACTGATTGACTTGGGTAATAAATATGACCATGGGTAACATGAATTATCATGATTATCAACCAATGATGGGTGTAACCACCATTATGCTATTTATTAACATATACCCGTAAAAACGCATTGACTGATTAAAAGTTTCCTTCATATAACCTAATAATCATTTTAATTAAAATAATGTTCTGCGCTCACCACAATAATTCTGTTAACAATCAGATGACATGGAAAATTATTGGGGAGAATTGATTACATGAAGCCAATGGGAAAGATGGGAAAGATAGCCAGCCTTTGTTACTAGGAAACAATAAACAAAATGAAACTTTTGAGCTTTTGCAGGAAGAGGGAAGTTATTTTTCTAGCCTGGGCAACTGTTTTTTTTTTACTTGCTAGGACCCCACTGAATACAAAACGAAGGGTTACGCAGGTAACCTAGGTTCTGTGAATGAAGTCAACACGCCACAGTATGGGTCAGCCTCGCTTAAGGATGAGCTGTCAGGAGACGATATATCAAATTAACCACGCCCCGCTTGCAATCACCTCCTATAAATACAGGTGTTAATCAGCCGGCCCTTTCTCTTTTTCCGACTGGCTCGAAGCAGTCCCCGAGTGACCACGCTTCGTGGCGTGTTGACTTCATTCACAGAACCTGCGTAACCCTTCGTTCTATTTCATCTCAGTCAACACGCCACAGTATGGGTCAACTGTGTACCAGATAAGGTCATGAGGGGAAATCTAGCGGGGCAATAACCAGGACACGATTAATGCAACAGAACCTTTATTAGTTCTTCATATAACTTACAACAAAACCACCAGGTAATAATACCTTGACATAACTTAACATAAAGCAGTTTATAACTGTTCCGCTGTTTGCAGAATAGTAGATGAAACTGTCTTTGCAAGATCCAGACGATAGAATTTGGCAAATGTCAAAGAGGACGACCAACCTGCTGCTACACACACTTCTTCCAGAGAGGCCCCTTTAAATAATGCCCAAGAGGCCCCCATTCCTCTGGTAGAGTGGGCCACCACCCCCTTGGGAGGAGGCCTTCCCATGCTGTGGTAGGCTAGTTCTATCAGCCTGACCACCCATCTTGCAAGCCGCTGCTTGGACACCGCCTGGCCTCGCACTGAGTCCCCGAAACAGACAAACAGCTGATTAGTCTGTCTGATCTGTTGAGTGCAAGCAATGTATCTCTTCAGTGCTCTGACTGGGCAGATTAGATGTAATCTGGCTGCTTCTGCTGAATCATGAGGAGGGGGATGAAAGGGTTCTAGTAGGTCTGGAGACATAAGAACGAGGCAAAACTTTTGGCAGGAATGATGGGTTCGGAAGGAGAGAAATGGATGAATCTTCTTCCCCCAGTCTCAAGCATGCAGGGTGTACCGACAAGGCATGCAATTCGCTTATCCTCCTAATTGAAGCAACACTCAAAAAAAAATTTGTGTCTAAAAATAAGATTTATGTATTTTAATTGCATAACAAATTCCCATGCATTTGGATTACATAGTTTTAACATAAACCAATCAATAATCTGAATGTGATTCATATTTTTAAGTCATATCTAAATGAAACAGATAAGATTTATGTAATTGTATTAATAAACTGAATGTGATTTATATTTGTCAGTCGTATGTAAATGAAACAGGTAAGATGTATGTAATAGTACACAGAAAAACGCCCATGTTAAATTAACACTCAGTTAATGAGCTCAGTGTTCATATGTGTGCACACTACAGAGTTAAAGCGGTGTTGAAGTTAATGAGATAATTTAGTGATGATTGAGCATTAATTATGAACACCTGCTGTTAACAAGCAGAATCACTGAAGGAAAGAGAAACACAAGAACTACAACTGACTTCAGCCACAGCCTTAGATGAAATCAACTGAAGAGAAAAGAAGACATTAAATCTGTGAAGATCTCAGCAGAGGAGGATTGAACAACTCCACAAACAGCATTACCAGCTTCACTTATTACTAACCAGACTGACTTTATTTCATTTCCGTCTGAAATCAATAGTTGTATTTTAAAGTCACCATGATGGTGGTTGGCGTTTGCTTTAGTTGGGCTCTTGACCGTTGACTCTTTATTATAACATTTTCTCTGGCTGCTATAATTATGTGTTTATAAAACACGTTAATTGCAGCGAAAAAGCCAAGAGAAAATGAGATCAAGTGATATTGGCTGTTTATTGATGAAGGTATAATCATCATATTGGGGCCTGAATCACTTATCTTTTTCAGTGTCTAATGCTTTGATTATTGGGGTTATGTGATTTTGTTTTATTTATTATAGTAGCTGTGTGTCCTAACAGTATTAGATCCAACAGTTAATCAAATAATATGAAGAATTTTAAAAACATTTAGTGCATTAAACTTTCTCTTCTACATTATTACTTAGACATCAAGTATCAGTTTATGACTCTCAACAATGGTGACAATCAATGAAATGCTTCATACTGCAGTGTATGCTGGGTACCACCAATCAAAACTCACCCATATCTCCCAGCATGCATTGCGGCATTAATAAATTATGCATCAGGATTTTTTGTATCTTTTGTCACCATTGTTGAGATTCATATGCTGTTTCTTGATGTCTGTGTGAGTTTAAGTAATGCCATAGATGAAAGGTGTTTGTGCACTAACTATAAAAAAGAAAGAAAAGTATATTGTTTGATAACACTGTTAGATTTCATTCTGTAAAATCAAATGGCTGCTGAAATGAATAAAACAATATTAAAAAGCATTAGACACTGAACAAGATCAGCGAATGAGGCAACGACATGATGATGACTTTGTCGTCATCATCATCAACAAACAGCCAACATCACCTGATCTCTTTTTCTCTTGGCTTTTTTGCTGCAACAAACGTGTTTCATAAACACATAATTATAGCAGCCAGAGAAAATGTTATATTAAAGAGTCAATGGTCAAGAGCCCAACTAAAGCAAACGCTAACCACCATCATGGTGACTTTAAAATACAACTATTGATTTCATTCAAACGGAAATGAAATAAAGTCAGTCTGGTATAATAAGTGAAGCTGGTAATGCTGTTTGTGGAGTTGTTTATTCCTCCTCTGCTGAGATCTTCACAGATTTAATGTCTTATTTTCTCTTCAGTTGATTTCATCTAAGGCTGTGGCTGAAGTCAGTTGTAGTTCTTGTGTTTCTCTTTCCTTCAGTGATTCTGCTTGTTAACAGCAGGTGTTCATAATTAATGCTCAATCATCACTTAATTATCTCATTAACTTCAACACCGCTTTAACTCTGTAGTGTGCACACATATGAACACTGAGCAGTGTTAATTTAACATGGGCGTTTTTCTGTGTACTATTACATACATCTTACCTGTTTCATTTACATATGACTGACAAATATAAATCACATTCAGTTTATTAATACAATTACATAAATCTTATCTGTTTCATTTATGTAAGACTTAAAAATATGAATCACATTCAGGAGTATTGATTGGTTTATGTTAAAACTATGTAAACCAAATGCATGGGAATTTGTTATGCAATTAAAATACATAAATCTTATGTTTAGACACAATTTTTTTTTTTGAGTGAATAGACAAGAGAAAGGCTGTCTTCAGCGTAAGAAGTTCTAACTCCAATTTGTCTAATGGCTCAAAGGGATGTTCTGTCAAAGCTTTCAGGACAATGCCCAAGTCCCATGAGGGAACCAACCGAGTTTGAGATGGGCCTAATCTACGAGCTCCTTTCAGAAAACATTTTACAATAGGATGGACACCAATTGTGCTGCCTCCATAGTCCATATGGCGATCTGATATAGCCGCTACATATCCCCTCAAGGTTGACTCCGTCAGACCAGTCTCCAACAGGGACTGGAGGAATGACAAAACTAGCTCCACTCCACATGAAACTGGGTCCATTCCCTTGGACTGACACCATCGAGAGAACCTTTCCCATCGAGCAGCATACAGTCTCCTTGTAGATGGGGCTTTTGCTGCATGCAATGTTGCTAGAACCGCCTCTCCCAGAGCTCTGGAAGACTCCCATCTAGTGGCCAGACGTGCAGATTGTACCTCCCTGGATTCGGGTGCCAGAGTTTCCCCTGGGCCTGAGACAGCATATTCTTCCTGACTGGGAGACGCCATGGCAGTCCCCTCTGTAATGTTACCAAATCTGGCATCCATGCTTGCTGGGGCCAATCTGGTGCCACCAGCAGGACTTTGGCCTTTAAGATCCTTACTTTGGCTAGGACCACTGGCAGAAGAGGGAATGTAGGGAATGCATACAGGAGCATTGGAGGCCATTTGTTCGCCAGAGCATCCACCCCTAGTGACCCCTTGGGGCCCACTATTGAATACCACAGGGGACAATGTGTGGTTTCCAGTGAGGCAAAGAGATCTACCTTAGCCACCCCGAACCGAGACCAGATCTCCTGCACCACTGCCGGATGTAGTTGCCATTCCCCTGGCCTGGGGCCTCCCCTGGACAAAAGGTCGGCTGCTACATTGTCCTCTCCCGGGAGGTGTAAGGCCCTCAGGGACACCCCCTGAGCATGTGCCCATAACAGAAGGTCCCGAGTTCTCCTGTAAAGGGACGTTGAACGTAACCCGCCTTGATGGTTTATATGTGACACTACTGTGGTACTGTCTGAGCGAACAATGACATGCTTCTCCCGAAGCCGAGGCCAAAAATGGATCAGGGCCCGAAATACTGCCTCCAGTTCCAGCAGATTTATGTGTGCTCCTCTCCATGAGGCATCCCATTGTCCTTGTGCTGGATTGCCTCGCCAGACAGCACCCCAGCCCTCCAGTGACGCATCTGTTGTTATCATCTCCCTTGAACATAAAGGGCCCAGTGTGACTCCTTCCTTTAGGCCTGGAGTCGAGAGCCACCACTGGACTGTTGGAAGACAATCCCTGTCCCTTGGAATCAGTCGCTGTCCATTCTCGTATGGACTCACTTTGTATTTTGCTAACCATAGCTGCAGAGGGCGCATGTGAAGCAATCCCAATGGAACCACCTGACTGGCTGCTGCCAACAGGCCAAGCAGCCTCCGACCAAACTTCACTGTAACCTGCTCCTTTCAGAGGAGCCGGGATAGACATTCTTCCAACACCAATTGCCTCTGAGAAGTCAGAGATGCTCTCATCGTTGTTGAATCCAAGGTCAACCCTAGGTATGTCACTGCCTTGGTGGGAATGAGAAAACTCTTCTTGCTGTTCAGCTTCAGCCCCAAGTTCTGTAAATGGGTTAGGACCACCTTTGTGTTGTTCCTGGCCTGCTGTTCTGTAGGGGAACAAATTAGCCAATCGTCCAGGTAGTTTGCTATACGTATACCCTGACGACGAAGGGGGATGAGCGCTGCATCCATACATTTTGTAAAGGTGCGGGGGGCCAATGACAGACCGAAGGGGAGAACCTTGTACTCGTATGCGTTGCCCTGAAAGTAGAACCTTAGGTACTTCCTGTGGTTCCTGTGAATTGGGATATGAAAGTAAGCATCCTGGAGGTCCACTGTTGTGAACCAATCCCCTTGTCTGATGAAGGTTAAAAGGGTTGATATGTTGAGCATATGGAAAGGCAGTCGTTTCAAATGACGGTTGAAACCCTTGAGATTGAGGATGGGACGAAGACCCCCATCCTTTTTTGGAATCAGGAAATAGGTGGAATAAAACCCCTGCCCCATTGTTCCCAAGGGCAGGTGTGTTATTGCTCCTTTTCCTAAAAGGACCAATACCTCTGCTGTGAGAGACTTGCACTGGTTCTCGTCTCCCAGAACAGTAGGGACAATCCCTTGAAACTTTGGCGGTTTTGATCTGAACTGGAGCCTGTATCCGAACTCCAAGGTGCTTAGCACCCATGGACATTGGGTGCATTGGCGCCAGTGGAGGAGCTGTTGACTGGAAAAGTGTGTGGCCGGAGACTGATTGTCAGCGACGATTTCTTCCGCCTGACATCCGTGTGATGGAAGACTCTGCCTGTCTGCCCCTACGAAAGGACTGTCGAACTCCTTGGCCTGGTCCCCCTAGAGCCCCTTGGCCAGCCGTTCTTCGCTGCCCTGGGTAGACCTGGGTTAACGATTCTGGGCGAGTCCAGCTACTGCTCCCCGCTGATGTCCGAGGCCCACGAATAACTGGTGCCCGACGCACAGAGCGTGTCAACTCCCTTGTCTTACGGGACTGCTCCAGTGCTGCCTCTGAAGGGGGCCCAAAGACCTCGCCAGGGATCAATGGAGCTGCTACGACTGCCATGCAGTCTTGGTCCAACAGATTGGCCTAGGACAGCCATACTTGACGACGCGCTTGAACCACACTGGCCATCGATTGTCCCAGAGCTTGGGCATGTGCACTTGTTCCTCGGATCAGCATGTCAACCACCCGTAATGCTTCTGGAATGTCTTCACTCGTCAAGGTAGAGGACAAATCCTGCAGTATACCCTCTAAATAAACCAACAAGAGGGAATTGGTGCATGCCAGTCTTGCAGACAAGGCAGAGGCCTGATAGGTTCTTTTTAGCTGACTGTCAACTAACCTACAATGCTTGTTAGGGTGTATAGCATCTTTGCCAGCCCTGGTGGTTGCTCCTGCCAACATAGCAAATGTGGGCCCAATCTGAGGAGCTGAAGCAAGCCCGTAAGCTGCCGCCCCTGCCAGGTTGCCCAGCTGTGTCTTAGGGAGGGCAGTGGAACCTGGGACCTTCCATGAAGAATGCAACTCTGTCACAAAGTCTGGAAGTATAGGCAAACCTTCCATTTTTCGGTGCTGAGAGCCTCTATCAAACACCGAAGTTGATGTTGAGGCAGGTTGTGAAGTCAGGTTCGCCCGCTCTGCTGCTCTAGCAATCACTGCCTTATCTGATGGATCCAAAGGAACAGGATCCGAGGCCTGAGAAGAATAATCCTCCATTTCTGAACCAGAGATGTCCTCTTGATCTGATGGCATAGAATTACCTTCCCTTCCAAACACTCCAGATGCTATCACAGATATGTCATCTGGGTGGCGGCATGGCTGTTTTTGCACCAGTTCCCCAGGGCCTGGAGGCCCCACCGGCCACTGTTGTGCCTGTAACAAATTATTCAGAGTCTCTTGCATTCCTTGCATTTGCCTCTGAAGATGATCCACTTCTACATGTTTGCGCTTGCGAAAGTGCTTACGCCTGACACCTTCTTCTTGAAGATCCTGCTCAGGCCGATGTACTTGTCCTGCAGGGATCTCTGCTGGGAAACCAATGTTGTCTTCCTCTTGCATCTTAATAGGGAAGTGAAAAACAGCTCAGCTAGCTTTTGTCTTCACAGACAAAGAGGTTTCTTTGGCTGAAATGACAAACGAAAATCTCTCCCTGCTGTGATTTTAAACAGCTTACTTCAAACTTGGTAGTTTTCACCTTCACAGGTGAAGAGGCCCCCTTGCCAAACAATCTGTGTTAAATACTCACCTTTCCAAACAGAAATAACACGGTAGCTTTAATCCTCTCGGTTAAGAGGCTCCTTCACAAACAGCACGCGGCAACGCGGTAACTTTCACCCTCACAGGCAAAGAGGTTCCCGTCAGCCAATTACTTTAAGTAATAAAGGAAGCAAATCTTACCGTCTTTACCAACTCAATCGTTAGCCAGGAGGCAAAAAAAGAGAAAGGGCCGGCTGATTAACACCTGTATTTATAGGAGGTGATTGCAAGCTAAAGTTAATTTGATATATCGTCTCCTGACAGCTCATCCTTAGCGAGGCTGACCCATACTGTGGCGTGTTGACTGAGATGAAATAGAACAACCTGTTTCCAATTTTTTTCTTCATTTTTAGTGCCAAAATTCAAGATGGCAGACAATATGCAGACAAATCACATAAAATAAAATATATAATCTTTTCCCTTCTATAAAGGCTTTAAAATGTTAAACTTTTGATGAATGTATTCCTAATAAGGCAGACAAGTGAGACAGACTATTTTCAAAATATTTATTGGATCATTTGCCAAAAAATTGGGTGCAAAAAAATAGAAGAATTGAAAAAAATGGGGAAAAAAATCTGCATTTTGTTTCATTATTGAAGAGTTCAACAAAACAGTCAGCCATTGTCACTCAAGTATTTATCCTCATCACTCTCATTGTCACTGTCACTGTCTGACTTTTCAATATTGGTGCATGTCTCCTCAGAGCCCTCACACCTGCAAAGTTGCGTGCATGGTAAGTTGTTGCTCTTGCAAGAACACCTTCTACTGCATTGGCTGGCAAGACAAGAGCACTTCACAAGCTCCACAACAGCCTCTGGTGCTGGTGGAAGTTTTGACAGGACAGGAGCCCATTGCCCATCATCAATTTGCCTCCATCCCCAGTGATAGTGCGTCAAGAATCTTTGGAGCAGGCACTGTATCTTGTGCCCAAACATTTGCTTGCCAGTGTGCTCTCAGAATGTGCTCTGTAACTGCTCCTGAAGTGGGACATAGTTTTCCCACTCCCTGGTTGGGTTTTAGAGTTTTAATCATGTTCCACCGAAGGACTTTAGCTGTTTCATAACCAGGTTTGAAGAGTTGACACATGAATTTCTCACATCCAGCTAACAGCTTGTGAGCTCCTCATGCTCACCATGTTAACTTTTGAGGCCATGTGTGTGTGAACTGTAATTGACAGTTTACATAGTTCAACAGCTTTATGAGAAAGGTAGAGAATGAGGTTGGCTTTTTTCTGCCATGCTTTTTTCTGCATGAGGAGCTCACAAGAAGAGGCGGACACTCTACTGATCATGTATGCAGTAGCAGTAAGTCATTTTGGCAAAACCCCACATATCTACACATGTGACACAGATGTCTAGGTGCTTGCCCTACGCAGGGTACCAGACCTCAACAAAGACAGTCTCATTAATATGGGCACTGGAGATCGTCGACGAAAGATACAACTCCAACCTATTTACATGGCTCTTGGCCCAGAGCATGCAGTAGCATTACCAGGGTTCCATGCACTCACAGGTTGCGATACCACAGGCCATATCCGTGGGAAAGGAAAGGTTTCTTGTTTCAAGTCATTCATGGAGACAGACGATGATGTCATTAATGCACTTTGTAGGCTTGGTGTAGGTCCTCATCCCTCTCCAGACGTGTTAGCTGGATGTGAGAAATTCATGTGTCAGCTCTTCAAACCTGGTTAAGAAACAGCTTGTGAAGTGCTCTTGTCTTGCCAGCCAATGCAGTAGAAGGTGTTCTTGCAAGAGCAACAACTTATCATGCACGCAACTTTGCAGGTGCTTTGCTCTGAGGTATGGCAAGCATACCCCGAACCCCCAAACCCCCGAACCCCCCTAGAGGGACAGAGGTCCACCCACCACAGTTTTACCAAGATCCTGTGGGAAACACTGGTATTGCTATGCCAATGCAGCTTATAGCTTGTTTTTTTGGATGCATCACTGTGGAGTATAGTTCAATTGTATTAATAAATGACAATTTTGTATATTGACATATTTGCACTCTTGATGTTTTAGAGTGTCACCCCTTTATTGCTGTGCACTTTTTTTCTGCACAGTGGCTGATTTGTAGTTTGTACCACCAAAAGTTTCTCTGAGTTTTCGTATTTTTTCGTATTTCCCATTCATTTCCTATGTCGGTCATTTTTGACCGGCAGGAAGCTAAGTGTGACCCTTTAACATATAGTGTTCACATAGCTAATACAACAAAAGTTACCAAGTGTCATCCCATTCCGATGAAGCAAAAAAAAAAAAAAAAAAAATTCAAAATGTAAAAGTTTTCGTCCGTTTTTGACCGAAGAAGCCCAGAGGGGTTATTAACTAGTGAAAATGTAAATGCTGATATCAAGAATTAGCATTGTTACTAGTGGAAATGTAATTCCTGATATCAAAAATTGCCATTGTTACTAGTAGAAATCTCATTTCTGATATCAATAACTATCGTTTTAACTAGTGAAAATTGAGTTGTTGATATCAAGAATTCATATCCTGGAAATGAATAAAAGTTAAAACGGCTTGCCATACTGAGGAGACATGCACCAATATTGAAAAGTCAGACAGTGACAGTGACAGTGAGAGTGATGAGGATAAATACTTGAGTGACAATGACTGACTGTTTTGTTGAACTCTTCAATAATGAAACAAAATGCAGATTTTTTTTGTTTTTTTTTTGCCCAATTTTTTGGCAAACGATCCAATAAATATTTTTAAAGTAGTCTGGGTCTCACTTGTCTGCCTTATTAAATGAAGAACACGGCACTAAAACGGCACTAAAAATGAAGAAAAAAATTGGAAACAGGTTGTTTTGTATTCAATGGGGTCCTAGCAAGTAAAAAAACACCAGTTGCAAAAATCTATATGAACCGTTCCTAAAATAACACAATTCCCCACACTAAGTAGTGGTTGAGGAGAGATCCCCTGACATGATTGTAAAGCGCTTTGGGTGTACAGTAGTACATATGAAAGCGCTATATAAATGCCCGATTCTATTCTATTCTATTCTATTCTAAGTACTGTAGTGTGAATGTTTTGCAGGTAGAAGTGGAAAGACTTTATTCACAGCTTTAATCAGAGCTTGAGGTGTTTCTAATAAGTGTCCCATTATTGACATATTTACCATATTTATATTGTCTACTCTTCAATTTAGTCTGATAGAGATCCTGTGTTTTGATGGTCAAATGATTGTGAAATTATGATTATGTTAAAACACAACCAACGCCATTACATCACATTTTCTCTTTGTTCATCTGGCTGTTATAACTCATGTACAGCAGCCAAACAAAACTTAAAGTTAATAATTTAAGGTCAAGAGCCCAACTAAAACACACACTGATCTCCATAATGGTGACTTTAATTATGGTTTTCTCCTTCAGTGATTCTGCTTGTTAACATCAGGTGTCTTCAATGTTGGCAATAAAATATATTTTGTAAATTTTAAATGGTTACCTTTAAAGGAATTCATTTGATTAATTATTACTCAATTCTAATTTGTTAAATTTAATTAATAATATTGCTTGTAATCTGTTGCCTCATTTTTATTAATTAGATATCAATAAAATCAATGTATTCTTTTTTTACAGTGCAGAATGTACACACAGTCAGCCGTCTTTCTTTGGAAGCTAGCAGGCTCTTGTTCTGTGGAGAAAGCTGAATAGTAGGAGAAAGCTGAGTAGTAGGAGAAAGCTGAGTAAGTAAGGCAAGGCAAGGCAAGGCAAGGCAAGGCAAGGCAAGTTTATTTATATAGCACATTTCATACACAATGGCAATTCAAAGTGCTTTACATAGAAGAAATTAAAATAATAAAAGAAATAAGAATAATTAAAACAGTTTAGAAAAATAAAATAAAATACAGTACAAACAGTCGGACGAACAGTGGCACAGTGCTCATTCAGTAAAGCTAAACAGATGTGTTTTGAGTCTGGATTTGAATGTGATTACTGTAGGAGCACATCTGATCTCCTCTGGAAGCTGGTTCCAGCTGCGGCTGGCATAATAGCTAAAAGCAGACTCACCATGCTTAGAGTGAACCCTTGGTATTTCTAGCTGATATGATCCTAATGATCTGAGTGATCTGTTGGGTTTATATTCAGTGAGCATATCTGCAATATATTGAGGTCCTAGGCCATTGAATGATTTATATACCAGTAATAATACTTTAAAATCAATCCTAAATCTAACTGGGAGCCAGTGTAAAGACCTGAGGACTGGTGTGATATGTTCATATTTTCTGGTTTTGCTCAGAATCCTGGCGGCAGCGTTCTGAATGAGCTGCAACTGTCTTACGGTCTTTTTGGGAAGGCCAGTGAGGAGTCCATTACAGTAATCCACCCTGCTGGTGATGAAAGTATGCACAAGTTTCTCTAAGTCTTGTCTGGAAACAAAGCATCTAATTCTTGCAATATTTTTCAGATGATAGTATGCTGATTTAGTTATTGCTTTGACATGACTACTGAAACTAAGGTCTGACTCTAGTGTCACACCAAGATTCCTGACTTGATGTTTAGTTGTTTGACCCCTGGAGTGAAGGTATGCGAACTTCATCTTTGTTTCCAAACGCAATGACTTCAGTTTTGTCTTTGTTTAACTGAAGAAAGTTTTGACACATCCAACTGTTGACTTCATCAATGCATTGGCACAGGGAGTCAATGGGGCTGTAATCGTTAGGCGATAGGGCTAAGTAGATCTGTGTGTCGTCTGCATAGCTGTGGTAAGCAATTTGGTTCTTTCTCATTATTTGGCTCATTGGGAGCATATACAGGTTGAACAGGGGTGGTGCAAGAATTGAGCCTTGAGGGACTCCGCATGTCATGGATGTCCACTCTGACTTATGATCTCCTATACTCACATAATAACCTCTCCCATCTAAGTATGACCTGAACCATTTTAGGACTATCCCAGAAATCCCCACCCAGTTTTCCAGCCTGTCCAGAAATATGTTGTGATCGACAGTGTCAAATGCAGCACTGAGGTCGAGTAGCACCAGCACTGATAATTTGCCTGAATCAGTATTTAAGCGAATATCGTTTATTATCTTTATGAGCGCTGTCTCTGTGCTGTGGTGCGGTCGGAAACCAGATTGAAAATTGTCAAAGTATCCATTCGAGCATAAGAATTTGTTCAGCTGATTGAAGACAACTTTTTCAATGATCTTGCCTATGAAAGGAAGATTTGAGATCGGTCTATAGTTGCTTAATATGGTCTTATCCAGATTGCTCTTTTTCAGGAGGGGCTTGACAACTGCAGTTTTCAGGGAGTTTGGAAAACTACCAGAGAGAAGTGAAGCATTTACCACTTCTAGAAGATCTGCTTCTAAACTGTTTAACACACTTTTGAAAAAAGATGTGGGAAGTGTGTCAAGAGCGCAGGTTGATGTTTTAAGGTGCTGTACGGTTTCTTCCAAAATGTTGCCATCAATTTCTTTGAAATCAGACATCGTAACTACTTTCTCAGGTGGTCTGATCTGTCTGACCCCAGCGTAACTCAAGGATGTGCTGATCACCTTTCTGATATTATTGATTTTCTCAGAGAAGAAAGAAGCAAACTCACTGCACTTGTTGTCTGAGAGCATTTCACTGGGAATCTGGCTTGGGGGGTTTGTCAGTCTCTCAAAAGAGTGCGTGTGTTGTTTAAATTGCTGTTTATAATATTTGAGAAGAAAGTCTGTCTAGCTTTGCCTAGTTCCATATTGAAAGCATGAAGGCTGTCTTTGTAGATGTTATAATGGACTACAAGTTTTGTCTTCCGCCACATGCACTCTGCTTTTCTGCATTGTCTTTTCATATTTTGCACTGCTGTTGAGTTTCTCCAAGGTGCTTTTTGTCTGCCACTCTTCTTCCTGACTTTAACAGGAGCAATATCATCAATTACACCTTTAACTTTTGAGTTAAAAGAATCAAGGAGAAACTCAACAGAGTCAGCAGATATGCTTGGTGTTAAGGATATAGCCTTCATAAATAGTACACTGGTGTTCTCATTTAAGCATCTCTTCTTGACAGACACAGATCTAGCTTCAGTGGCAGGAGAGATCAATATATCAAAGAAAATACAGAAATGATCAGACAGTGCCACATCCTTAATAACAATCGATGAAATGTTTAGACCCTTACTGATAAGTAAATCTAGAGTGTGTCCACGATTGTGTGTGGGTCCATGTACATGCTGAGTCAGATCAAAAGTTTTTAAAACAGTTTTGATTTCTTTTGCCATATTGTTTTCTGCATTATCTATGTGGATGTTAAAATCTCCAGCAATGGCAAAACAGTCAAACTCTGAGGTAATTGTTGATAACAGTTCTGTAAAGTCCTCAGCAAAGGCTGGAGAGTATTTTGGAGGCCTGTAAATAATGATAAGTAAAATGCGTGGAGCACCTTTTAACACAATACCCAGATATTCGAAAGACAAGTAATTCCCAAATGATATTTGCTTGCCAGGCCCGGATTAACACCGTGTAGTTCCCCTGGGTGACAACATTTGAAGTGCCCCCCCAACCCCACCACCCCCCTTAACTTAACGTCCATAATAATTGGACATTGTGTTCGATTTTTTTTTTTTTAATTCTCAATGGTTATGAGGGGCAATATGAGAGAGAAATTTGGTGATCGTTGTTTAGGTACATTAAGCCACGTAAAGCTTTTTCACGTTAGTATAAACCCCATGAGAACCGTGTGGAGTCAACCCACAGCCCAACCCACAACCCACGCTGCCCTGCTGAAAATGTGAAGCAGAAACGCTTAATGTCAGATAACGTCCTTAACTTTAACCTGGACTTTTGGTTCGATTTTTTTGACCGTTTTCAGTGGTTATGAGGAGCAATATGAGAGATAAATTTGGTAATCATTGTTAAACCACGTCATGTCATATTGTCAGCATGGTACTGTAGCGTTTATACGCCCACGTATAAATATTATTAATTATTATTCATAACGGAATATGACCAATAATTAATATTTTAATTATTTTTAATTATTTTCAGAATTTACTGTAGCAGAATCAATAGTATGATCATTTTATCAGTTCATCCAATGAACAGAAAGCATAAACAAGTATTAACTCTAGGAAATATAATATCTTCCTGGCCAAGAAAGAATTAATCCCCAGCTAACAATAAATTACGAAGTAAATTAAGGGTAAAAGCATAGGTAACTTAAATCGAAGTTCAAGACAATAAATCTGATAAGCACACACGAGTAATCTCTTTTCAAATACAAACAATACTTTATTGATTATATATAACACATAAGCTAATATCTAACACAAACACACACACACATTCATACGCGTTGCAGAAAGGGATAGAGTGAGGAAAGAGTGGGTTTAAGAGTGAAAGGATGAAATCTCACGATTCCATATGCACTAGACATGACCTGAACGAACCATCAATCATTAATTTAACCCTTCTATCGTTTTAGGCAGGTTATTAAAGTTATATAAATACACCAGTTAAGATTTTAAAAGTCTGGAGGTAGTCTACTTGCGTATTTGCTTTTGGGGATTCCCTTTTTGTTGCGTGAAAGGGGGTTTCCCGGTCCGTTCGGTCTCCTCGTGCCTGATGTCTGGATCACGTGGTCAGTCACGTGGTGTGCTGGCGGAATGAAAGTCTTTGTTTGAAGCTGGCTTTGCAGAAGAAACGTGGCTCGAAATCTTGTCGCAAAACTTAACTTAGAACCGACACTCACAACGGAAAAGAAATGAAACTAAAAAAAGAAAGGAAATTGAGAGTAGATGATGATGGCTTGAATGAAGCTATTTAACCCATGTTCTTCAGATCTTGATTTGGGTTATTTCGTTTGCGCGTTTACATGGTTCCTATAGAGAGAGAGAGAGCACCGAGAGCAGCGAGAGAGAGCAGCGAGAGAGAGAGCGAGAGAGAGAGCGAGAGAGAGCTTTGTTTTTGGGTCTAAGGTTTTAAACTAAAATTTTGTCCAACCTCCAGGATGAGTTCTGGCCAATTAGACACTGGCTGAATTTAGGAGGTGACGTTCTTTTCAGTTCTGATCGTAAATCATGCTTATCTGTGCTCTCCTTACTAACAGAGAGAACAGGGGCCACAGTTTAGACATGATTTCTAATTAAAAGAAGATCAAAACATATTACACCGATATCATTCAAGCCATCTTGCTAGTTGTGTTCGTAAGATAGCATTGATATGAAACAGTACACACTTTCATTCATTCACTCCTTCTAATAGTTAATATAATAACTATTACCTGAATTAAATGGGATCAAAACATATTATCTTATTAAAATATGCATATAAGTGGTGGAAACAACCCAGGATTAGGTAGTTGCATGATTGTTTGATCATGAGTCCATTGAAAATTGTTCTTGAATGATTTTATGTATAGTTATTGATAAGAATCAGTTCTCTGGTGAAGAGACAGAACTCTGTTTGTTCAGAGGTCTTAAGGAGGAGGTGTTCAGGAATGTTGTCGGGGGTTTCAGTAACATCTGCTGGTGTCGATTCTTCTTTTAAAGGGTCTTTTGCAGACTCTCTGGCACCGGGATGGGTGACTTATGGCTCTGGTCTGTGCGGACACTGTCTTTATCTTAACCAGTCCGTAGTAGGCCACAAAGCTAGCCATTGACCAGTTATGTGTTAGTGCCGGGGGCTCCTTCAATTAGTCAGACCGGTGATGATCATGAGACGTTCTGAACAAATCTTCCCCCCTCAGTCATCGAGAAGTAGAGAATTTGAATTAATATTCAAAAAGAAGATTAGTTGGTGGTTGCTTTCTACCCATTGTCGCTACATATCCCCCCTTCGTTCGACGATGTGTTGAGTAGAAGACATCGGTGAACGCTGGAGAAATGGGTAGAGGAAGCAAACACACACAGCAAACAACAAGACAACACCTCCATGACTGGTCACTTTACTGGTGCAGGACATTAGATTACCTAGGCATAAACAGGTTCACTCTCTCAATGTAGTTAATCACGTTGAATAAAGTTTAGTTCAATCTTAGGACCGTTATCCTAGTTCGTTTTGGGACGGTGATTAATCAATTTTGTGATTAAATTTGATTTGTTTGTTTTATTCTCTTCTAAATTGTTCTAGGTTTGGACCAATTTACCTTTCAATTTGTGATACGAATGATGCAGGGAGTTCTCTGGCTCACATTCGTTTTAAGGTGACTTACAACTATTAGGCGTGGTGTGTCAATCCTATTATTGCGACCTTGACCCTTATAGGGTGGACAGGCATTTTACCTAATAAAAGAAGAAGGAAAGGAAGGAAGAGGTAAAATAAAACAAAGCAGTTGAGTGTTCCTGGTATGACTTATAACTACTGTTGCGCAGCTAAGGTGTCAGGTATCACGATGTAATGAGAGGTGTTCTCAGGTGTACTTGTTGGATGGGTAGTTACCATGTTTCCTATGGTAAGTGTAGCTACGTTGTTAAGCTAGTTTCTGAAGTTAGTTTCTACCTGTGGGAGAAAACATGTTTGTTGCGTGTTTTGCACGGTAGAGGTGGTTAACTTCTATATGTTAGTGAGTATGTTAGGGGTGTTGTGTAGTGTATGCATGTATGCATGCATGTATGTATGTATGTATGTATGGTCAGATCTGTTTCAGTCTGTTTTGCTCCCCCCTTTGCTTGATGGCTTAGCTTTGATGAGCTTGTTGCCTCTTTGCCTTGGAGAAAGGATCTTCTGTGATCTGCTGGGGGTCAAACCAGTAAGGCAGGAAGTTCTCTGGCAGACATGGGGAGGTAGTTTGGCATGGATGCGTGAAGCTGTAGTGCGAAACTTGGTCTCCGTTGTTGCATTCCTCCGATGATGCCTTCTGGTTGTGACAGCCTTTCTGATCTTCTGTGCTTACTGTTGTTGCTGTAGCACACACATGGTTCTTGAGTTGGAGCTCGTTTGGTGGTTTCTTTATGAGTGATGGGTAACCAGGATGGTGTTTTCTGGTACCTCTGGGTGTTTGTCAGTGGTTGACTGTGAGAGACCACTTTGTTCTGTGTTGTTGTAGAACAAGTGGTTGTCATCTTCATTATGAAGGTGTATCAGATGAGTCGTGGGTCTTCCGTTCCATCGCTAGTCATAGCAAATTTGACTCATCTTGTTGGTCATCCGTGTTCAGCCTGCTTTCTAGGAACACTTCCCGTTGCCTCATTAGTGGCTCCATGTCTTTTGAGGGTAAACTGTCTTGTTATTGGGCATACTCAGTGCTGTGCTTAACTGAGTGGTGCCGAGGTGGGTTTCCTGAGAAGTGTGGCTGGTTCCATGTCTTTTCCATGCGGTTGGTGTGGTAGCTGTCATCGGCATGGGAGTCACGTTCTCTGTGCTTCTTACGAAGAACTGTGGTGTTGTCATGCCACTGGTTGTCTTCCAGTGCAAGGCTTGTGTCTTGGCTGAAGGAGTTTGAAATTGTGGATGTTTTCAAACCTTTCTTTGAGGACATCTTCTGTTTGATGTGGGCCTTGTGTGTCAGGTCACGCAGCTGTTGAATTGTCATTGTGTCTGCGCAGGCCTCGAGACCAAGATAATAACTCAATCCGGGGTGCAGATTTCTCAGGAAGAGGTTTTTGAAATTCACATCCTCTTCATGTTCAGGTGAGTTATGTGCACCAAAGAAGGCTTGTCGAAAACGGTGGTAGTAGGCTTGAGGAGTCTCTTGCCGACCTTGTTTGGTTTCCAAGGCGATTAACACACCATGTTCCGACTCTGGGCCTGTGAATTCTTTAATCAGTGTCTCACATAGCAGCTAGTAGTTTGACTTGACATGAGCAGGTTGTCGGTCTAGGAAGCTTCGTACCTTTGGAGTGGATGTCGATCTGAGGATGTAAAACCTGTCTCTGTCAGTCACATGTGGTCTCACCTCTAGGTGGAAGTTGATATCTCGGATGTGGGCCTGGATGTCTGGGCCCTCCGTGGAGTTCAGGTTGAACTGAGTGATACTCTTAACCAGCTGGTTGAGATCTTTACAGGTCATCCCCTGTGCAGCTTTGGAGTCTGCCTGAATGAGCTCTCTTTGTTTGTTGGCAGTGAACAGTTCTGTGGTGAAGGCTGGTGACCTTTCGGGTTGTGGCCATTCACTTCTTTCACTGTATGCCAGTTCTTGGATGGAGGACTCTGTTCTGCTCAGCAGTGGTGATGCTGAGGGAGGTCTCTCCCTTCTTGGCTCTGGTTTCTGTTTGAAAATGTGCTGGAGTTCATCTCTGACCGCGTAGAGCTCGTTGTTGACGTCATCTCGCTGTTGGGTCAGATGGTCGATTTCAGCACTGCACCTTTCCAGGTGGTCTTTCAGAGCAATGATCTTAGAGTTCTTGACTTTAATGTCAGCTTTAGCTTTCTCTAGCTGGTGTTCAGCAGACTGGAGTTGGTTTACCAGGTGCTTCTGGACAGTCTTTAATTCTTGTTTGTCACGTTCAGTGACTGCAAGGGCTTCTTGGAGCTTGTAAACTTGCTTCTTTGTTTCTTGCTTCACTTTGTCGGGCACTTCGAGTTCGACTTGAGCTTTCACTTTGAGCTGGTCAGTGCAGAGTTAAGTGTGCATCAGCTCTCTCAGGAACTCAGTGGTCTGAAGCTTGAAGTCGTCCTGGACTTTCACTTCCAGCTTGTCTATGCGGCTCTGGGCACGTGTCAGCTCCTCCTGAAGGTGGGTGATGTGCTTGTCGCTTAGTGTCAGCTGGGCTGTGAAGGCATTGCTTAGGGAACAGATAATCTTGGTTAGTTCCGCGTGGTTGTGGTTCTGATTCTGGCTTGAATCATGTGTCAGGAATCTTCTCAGCGCTATGATTATTATTAAAAATAATAACAGTTCAAATGTCTTTGGTGTGAGGCAGTCTGCAATGCCTCCGAGCCAGGCGTCCACGTCAGTGGGGTTTGTTGTCCACGACATGTTGGCACGCTGGGGTGAAGAGACTGACACAGATCTGTGTGGGGTGTAAGCCTATATGTGGTTGAACAGCTAAGTGTCGTTTCAGTGACTGTACAACAATAGTGAAGTGTTGTAATGTCTAAGTGTTGGTCTCAGTGTAGACAGGTAGGTTAGTGATGTGGAAACTTTGTCACTCAACTAAGTGAGGGAAAGAGAGAAAAAGGTTCAAACAAATCTCAATTGAAAGGATTTTTTTTTTTTGAAAAGCTGGTTTAAACTCGTGATGTGTCACTCAACTGAGTAAGGGGAAAAAAGAGAGAGAGGTTAAAACCAATTTCAATAAAACAAGAAAGAAAATTCTTAAGTAGGAGAAATATAATTTTTCTCGTAAATGCTTCCTATCGGTGAGAATCTGTTTCCAGAAAGGTAAACAATATTATTGCTTATGTTTACAAGGAAAAATAATACAATAATAATGCTGATACCTTTTTCCGAGTTTTACAGGATTGACACCACACACCGTCAGTTGGACCGCTTACAGCTGGGATGCTATGAAGGCGACGGTTGCTCAACACTGGTCTCTGTTAATTGATCTTGGATAAGATGTTAAATTGTAAATTGCGTTTACAAAGACAGAGAGAGTATGGAGAACAAGAGAGGGTTTGATTACAAATCAAATACCTAATAATTGTTTTCTTTGGAAAAATTATCTTTCTCTTTTTTTTAGACTCGATTGATGGTTCTTCCGGGTTTGTTTCCTACAAATGTGAAGGATGGGAAATCAGGACAGAACAGGAAGGATGTAAGAAGGAAAGGAGGGAAGGAGATTGGATCCACAAATGGCTCTGGAGCCTTTGTCGAACTACAAGTATAGAATTGATAGTTGCCAACCAACTAAACATTCAAAAATAAAGCTTTGTAAAGAGAGGGTTATCTCTGATTTATTTGAAACTTGTAGTGAGATACCAATGTCTCCTATTGAGGCTCAGGTGTGTCGCTCCACAGCGACAAAAAGAGGTAAATGGGTAAAATAGAATGGTTAAGTTTATAACCACAACTTGAGAAGGAGGTTACAATGCAATAACAATAAATGAGCAAGTAGGAGTCTAACAATATTTGAAATAGGGAAATGTGGGTTGAATAAGTTTACTTAACTTTCAAAGTTCAAAACGTATTCACCTTAAGTGATTAAATCTAAAAGAGTAATTTAGAAATTATGAAAATTATGAAATTAGATTTATTAAAAATAAATCTAGAAATCATTAGAAATTACCTGTTTAGAAAAATAGATTTTCAATTTTAATTTCCTTTTTTAAATCAAATTAGAATTTGACAATTAATAATCATAAACCAGTATTTTCTTTTTCAAGTAAAATGCAGGTAAACGAAATTAATAATTGCAAACGAAATTTCCTTTTCACGGAAAATATGGGTAATTAAAATATTAGACAGGTAAAATAAGAAAGAAGAAAAGACCAACAGGTGTAAAAATCAAGGTGTTTAAATGGTTAAATCACTTTAACGTTGTTCAAACAGACACTGTATTTAACCACTGATGTTAATACAAATGACAAACGTAAATAATGCTTAAGGCTTTAGCATATAGGCCTCACTGTAAACAACTGCCTAGGTTAGGTTAGCTTAGCCAAGGGTTAGCAGCTAGCTTAGCCACCAAAGGGTTTGTTTACACTGTGGTCAGGGCTTTGCTGTGGCTCTGATCATGCGAGGGTCAGAGTTCCCCCGGAAGCGTTGGTTAAGACTTCCGTGTCACGATTGTAACTATGGCGACAAAACAACGCTAGTGGGCAAACATGTGAATTGCAGTTTGTAAACAGTAATGCATGTTACATGAAATGTCGGCACATTTCAACAATGTTCAAAGAATATACACGTCGATCATATTACGTGAAATGTCGGCGCATTTCAAAAATACAAATAAAGGACACCACTCGTAGTTTTTACGACGTGGGGCTTCACTCAGTTGTTTAAGAGTGAGATTAACTTTAAAGGGCAGCTTTGCGCTGTAATAGATGGAACAATAGCGATCTCGGCGGATCGTCTCTGTGCAATGTTATCTGAGCACACAAAAACAACAGGGTTCCTAACTGTTGGTTAAGTTTCAACGTCAAGCTTTACTTGAACACAACTTTAAATAATTCCTATTCAACTACACTCGGACATACGCAGTGTTTACGCGAGAATTAATTGAACTGACACAGATAAGCTTATAGTTTATCACGGGGATTGCCGTGGGACACGCACGGGCACCTGAGAAATAAAGACTAATCTGTGAGGAGAATATTCGTCCTTGCAGTGGAACACGCACTGAGTGACAATCAGATAAATAAGGAACGTTAGACGAGGAACACGCTCATCCGTCCTTTACATGGTTATTTTAATTACTGCAGTTTTAATTTCATTCAGCTCTCTGACTGATACAAACACACATAACGTTATAGCTATTTGAAAGACTCTGGAACACGCAGACGTCTTAAGCTATAAGTATTTCAGAAATTGAGGGACACGCTCAATCCTTACCTTATCATTGTGTGAGATCTTATATCTTGGGTTATTTTACTGCAGTTTAAAATAAAATAAAAATAGGCAGGCAGCCTAGACTAGAGTAACAGCTCTCTCTGTGTATTCACATTCATTCAAACAGGGCGCGCGGCGCTCGCTGCATACGTCATACACACAGACTCGGAGGTTCGGATCTCTCCTCCGCATACTATGAAAATATAATTACTTCGTATATGCTTACAATTTAGGTTAAACTTCCCGCATTATTCTCCACCATTTAATGTAGCGTTTATACGCCCACGTATAAATATTATTAATTATTATTCATAACGGAATATGACCAATAATTAATATTTTAATTATTTTTAATTATTTTCAGAATTTACTGTAGCAGAATCAATAGTATGATCATTTTATCAGTTCATCCAATGAACAGAAAGCATAAACAAGTATTAACTCTAGGAAATATAATATCTTCCTGGCCAAGAAAGAATTAATCCCCAGCTAACAATAAATTACGAAGTAAATTAAGGGTAAAAGCATAGGTAACTTAAATCGAAGTTCAAGACAATAAATCTGATAAGCACACACGAGTAATCTCTTTTCAAATACAAACAATACTTTATTGATTATATATAACACATAAGCTAATATCTAACACAAACACACACACACACACACATTCATACGCGTTGCAGAAAGGGATAGAGTGAGGAAAGAGTGGGTTTAAGAGTGAAAGGATGAAATCTCACGATTCCATATGCACTAGACATGACCTGAACGAACCATCAATCATTAATTTAACCCTTCTATCGTTTTAGGCAGGTTATTAAAGTTATATAAATACACCAGTTAAGATTTTAAAAGTCTGGAGGTAGTCTACTTGCGTATTTGCTTTTGGGGATTCCCTTTTTGTTGCGTGAAAGGGGGTTTCCCGGTCCGTTCGGTCTCCTCGTGCCTGATGTCTGGATCACGTGGTCAGTCACGTGGTGTGCTGGCGGAATGAAAGTCTTTGTTTGAAGCTGGCTTTGCAGAAGAAACGTGGCTCGAAATCTTGTCGCAAAACTTAACTTAGAACCGACACTCACAACGGAAAAGAAATGAAACTAAAAAAAGAAAGGAAATTGAGAGTAGATGATGATGGCTTGAATGAAGCTATTTAACCCATGTTCTTCAGATCTTGATTTGGGTTATTTCGTTTGCGCGTTTACATGGTTCCTATAGAGAGAGAGAGAGCACCGAGAGCAGCGAGAGAGAGCAGCGAGAGAGAGAGCGAGAGAGAGCGAGAGAGAGCTTTGTTTTTGGGTCTAAGGTTTTAAACTTAAATTTTGTCCAACCTCCAGGATGAGTTCTGGCCAATTAGACACTGGCTGAATTTAGGAGGTGACGTTCTTTTCAGTTCTGATCGTAAATCATGCTTATCTGTGCTCTCCTTACTAACAGAGAGAACAGGGGCCACAGTTTAGACATGATTTCTAATTAAAAGAAGATCAAAACATATTACACCGATATCATTCAAGCCATCTTGCTAGTTGTGTTCGTAAGATAGCATTGATATGAAACAGTACACACTTTCATTCATTCACTCCTTCTAATAGTTAATATAATAACTATTACCTGAATTAAATGGGATCAAAACATATTATCTTATTAAAATATGCATATAAGTGGTGGAAACAACCCAGGATTAGGTAGTTGCATGATTGTTTGATCATGAGTCCATTGAAAATTGTTCTTGAATGATTTTATGTATAGTTATTGATAAGAATCAGTTCTCTGGTGAAGAGACAGAACTCTGTTTGTTCAGAGGTCTTAAGGAGGAGGTGTTCAGGAATGTTGTCGGGGGTTTCAGTAACATCTGCTGGTGTCGATTCTTCTTTTAAAGGGTCTTTTGCAGACTCTCTGGCACCGGGATGGGTGACTTATGGCTCTGGTCTGTGCGGACACTGTCTTTATCTTAACCAGTCCGTAGTAGGCCACAAAGCTAGCCATTGACCAGTTATGTGTTAGTGCCGGGGGCTCCTTCAATTAGTCAGACCGGTGATGATCATGAGACGTTCTGAACAAATCTTCCCCCCTCAGTCATCGAGAAGTAGAGAATTTGAATTAATATTCAAAAAGAAGATTAGTTGGTGGTTGCTTTCTACCCATTGTCGCTACAGTACTTATGAAGTAGATTAGTGGGTCAGAGATGTCTAATGCTTTTTGAAAACTTAAAGCTTTCTTATTCATAAAACGAGTTGGACATCACATTTTTGTATACATTTTTATTTATTTACATTAGTAAGCTACAGGACATCATCTTTCAAAACATGACCTGCGCGAAAGAGAAAAAAATAAATAATAATGCGTCATTATACCCAGCACTTCTGAAAATGCACTTCCGAATGCGTCTCTGTCCCTATTTTTTACAGTCTATGCTCTGTCCCCAGCACATTTCAAACCAAACTGACGCCCATGAGTGAGGTTGTCGGGGTTGTCTTAATCCATTGTCGGCATCTTTCCGCTTGGATCTTTGGCTTTGGAAAGGCGAAAAAACGACCCCTCCCTATAAACTTTTGGGGTACCTGGTGTCAGACTTGCAAGTGCCATAGGCGCATCATTTCACCATCTTGCTGAAAATCGCAATGTTTGACGGTCACGGGGGTCCTTCTCCTTAGTTACAGTTGCTGAGCTAGGATTGGACGAGGACAGTTCGAGGGCGGGGTTTTGCGAACGGTCAATTCTTTATGAATATAATTAATATTCTCTCTGTATATATTGTATCATTAACTGTTCATTTTGTATCTGCATCTCTTCCAGCAAAATAATATATATACAAAACATGAAAAATATTTTAAAGTCTAGTCATCTTAATCACTTGGTGCCCCCCTATTGGCTGGTGCCCCAGGGCACTCGCCCAATCCCGTCTATGGATAATCCGGCCCTGTTGCTTGCATTGATAGATATCTTTTAAAAGAGCTGCTACACCCCCACCTCTCTTAACAGCTCTGCAGACACTCATAAAAGTAAAGTTAGGAGGGGCTGTTTCATTGAGGACTGTTGCACTGCAGCTGTCTTCTAGCCAGGTTTCATTCAGAAGCATAAAATCTAGGTTGTTTGTGGTTATTAAGGCGAGACACTACAGGTGAATAGGGTAAAATTTTTAACTAGCAGATATCACCATGAAACTTTCCCAGTTGATTACCTACATTAAGATGAGAAAAAAAAATATTACAAGTTTTCTGTAATTTAATGTTTAAATATGCAAATCAGGCAATATCTAATCAAATATGCACTAATTTGCATATATTTAAAAAAACGATATCTGAGTATTGGATAAAGCCAGATTAAAAATTATTTTTTCATTGTGTTCACATATTAGATGGGAAAAAAATTACAGAGGGATTTATGGATATCTACTTTTGTTATCCTGTAAATCAGAAAATACTGTCAATAGCCTTAAAAAAATGATTTTCGCCATGTTTTTTGGAATAAAATGTTATATAAATCAGGCTAGGAATAATATATTTACAAATCCCTCTGTAAATGTCTTCATAATATAACTAGGTACAAGTCTGGAAAGTTTGGTGTATATAGGTGCTACTGAAGTGGAGATTTCGTCCTTGGAGTATGAGAGAAAAGTCATTTTGAGAAAACGGGCTTTAAAGATTTTTCATCAGCCAATGAGATTGCGCATTCCGCCCTTTTACTTTCACGATTGGTTGCTGATAAAAAGGAAATTACCATATTTGGATCCGACAGGATTGTACACAAGAGAGAGAGCTTCCTAACGGTGCTTCTGATGACAGGCTGACGGCAGAGATCGCGGAGCATTCGTTCTTAAATGTTGATTAAGAACGCGAACTTTTGTTGAATTTATGAGAAATCTACAGACGCAAACAGACAAAGTGTAATAAAATAAAGACCTAAATGTGTATTTTGGACTTTTTTTCACCACAAGTCTGAATTTAAGAAGACATGTTATTGAAGACAAATATCCCCAAATCTCAAACTTGACCAGTAAAAAAAAAACGATGTTTTTGCCTGCCGTGTCTCGCCTTAAGTCGTTGACTAGAAGTGATTTATTTTTAAGTGAGCGGATGTTAAAAAGTGCTAACTTAACAGTCTTACTTTTTGTCCCCACATCAATCTTACTTTGACGTGTAAGTAGGGGTTACCATCCTCCTTTTCCCTGACTTGTCCGGCGGGCGAGATTGTTCAAAATGTCCGTGATTCGGCTTTTGCTTTCTGCGGTCGCAATTCATTGTTTAACCCCTTAACTGTCACCGTCCCGTATACGGGACGCCTAACTTTACTTCCCTATATTACTATTTAATCCTAATCTAATTATGACAAACTATATATCGTTGGAAAGTTCTAAGACTCCTAAATAGATATTTAGGACTGTTTTTTTGTTATAAATTATGTAGGAACAGAAATAGATGAATTTATGACAAGAGTGCACCTCAAAAAATCTACGTAATAACAGGAGTTCTGACCTTCGTCACAAAAAGTTGACGCACACACTTTTAATAATTGATATGTTGGTTTTTATGCTAAAATTTCATTAGAAAATATATAATCTAGTATTTGTCAATAAAAAATTATAAAATAATATTATCTTCTAAAAAGTATAATATATATATTATCCTCTAAAATATTGTATTATATTTTTTTATCGCTTTTTTTTATTATATTACATATTTTATTAGTTATCATAAATTAGGTATCATTTGAAAGCTTATGATCTCAGAATTCATCCTGTGAAAACTGTTTTGAAATTGGACATTGTGTTACCATAGAAACGGTACTCTAAATTATTTTATTAGGCTCCTCCCCTTTTGGGCATCCTTATGTTTCATAATTTATGATCAAAATATTTTCTAATCTTGACAAAACACATATTGTCAGAAAGGTCTGAGTCTCAAGGTTCCATATTTTGTGACAGAAGTGATATTTGGACAGAAATTTATTAATTTGTTATGGTAGAATGCATACAGTAAAATTCAATGGAATTCAATGACACCCGGTGGCTATTTTTGGTAATACGCCTAAACAAAATCTCATGGGAACTTCATTTTTTGTGATATCAACTTCAAATTTGGAACACAACTTGGTTAGATATTTGGCTTTGATTTTATAGTAATTTTTTTGTAAAACATATTTTGTAAAATATATATTTTATATAAAATAAAAATATTAAATAAATTATATTTGATTTAATGTAAATTTAAACTTCCATAACTTTTTCATACTTTAATTTTTTGAAGTGCTTTCACTTCAGCAATAATCTGCTATTTTTTACCTTTAAAACAAGACCAAACTTAGGTCTATACTCCAAAGCATTCTTGAATTACAACCATTTAAGCTTGAATAGTGCATTTTAATGTCCATTTTCAAAAAGGGGGGTGACAGTTAAGGGGTTAAGTTACATGCACACCTCTTGTTTCAATCTAACTGAATTCATTCCGATCGGTGAATCTGAATGTAGTGTTTACATGAACGCTAAACAAGTGATCGGTTGATGTGCGTTTTAACATTGCTAAAAAAATTTCCGCACCTCCGTTGCGAGACCGGCGCGTCTGAGTAATGACGCCACCGGCCTCGCGCCGTTCTCCCGCGGCCGTCAGCCTCGTCCTGCTCGCCACAGTAAACATGATGAATGACGACTGTAGAACGCAAAAGCCGAATCCGGACATTTTGGGCGATCCCGAAATCCCAGGCAGACTCGTCACGGAGACTCACTGGTAGCCTAACCTTGTTTTAAACTGTGCTCTCTTACCAGTAGGCGTGGCCTCCTAGGGCAGCGAAGCAAGTGCATTCTGGGAGTTGTTGTCTTTCATCCACATGAGCCAAAAATACATTTTCTGGCTTTTCTCAGTCTAGAAAGCTCCAAATTCAAAAATTTCTTCACATTTCTTCTACATAAATGACCTATTTTAAATACACATTCATCTTTCCAGAGGTGAAGTATCCCTTTAAATAACTTTCTTGTATTATAATTTGACAGTTTCACCTCTTTTTTGTCATGTAGCTTGAAAAAAAGGTAATCATTCCTTAAAAACATTAAATGAATAGTCACAATAACATGACTGATTAATAATATTTTCCATTTTGAGTATATGATTGATTAATTATGTATATTTTAGACATGTTACAACCGTCCCTGACATGTGTTACAACCATCCCTGTACACTGGGACGGTTGTAACAGTGGAGATACTGTATTAAAATCAATTTTGCAACCTGTACATATTTCATAAAACCACTTAAATACATTGGTTCAGAAGTTGACAGATAGAAGTTTATAATATAACAAATTGGTTATTCCAGTATAAATGGTTTTTGATGTATTGCTAAAATGGCAAAAAGTGTTACAACTGTCCCTGGTCTCCCTTATAAAAAAATAATAAAAAAAACACTTTTGAATTGTTAATTTGCATACACGAGCAGTAACATATATTAAATATATGTCCAATATTCATTTTATTATCATATACACATCACTAAATATTAAGATCACTGTCCTCACTATCAGATTCACACACACTAACCCGACTCCTAAACCTACCCATCTCTATCTCTCTCTCTCTCTCTCTCTCTCTCTCTCTCTCTCTCTCTCACACACACACACACACACACACACACACACACACTAACCCGACCCCTAAACCTACCCATCTCTCTCTCTCTCTCTCTCTCTCTCTCTCACACACACACACACTAACCCGACCCCTAAACCTACCCATCTCTCTCTCTCTCTCTCTCTCTCTCTCTCTCTCTCTCTCTCTCTCTCTCTCTCTCTCACTCACACACACACACACACACACACACACACACACACACACACACACACACACACACACACACACACACACACTAACCCGACCTAAAACCTACCCATCTCTTTCTCTCTCTCTCTCTCTCTCTCTCTCTCTCTCTCTCTCTCTCTCTCTCTCTCTCTCTCTCTTACATACACACACACACACACACACACACACACACACACACACACACACACTAACCCGACCCCTAAACCTACCCATCACACACATACACACAAGTCAAGCGTTTTTTTGTCTACAAAACGCCGATAGCAGGCCGGGTGAAACCCGTAGTTGTTGGGACATCAGAGTTTGTCCAGGAGGGCAATATGTTTATTGTTTATTAGCAATAGCTAGCTCCGTAGTATCTGACGTTTTGAGCCATTCCTACGCACATTGCTTGATTTTTTCCCATCGGACTTCAGTAAAGGGCTGCGGACCTTTCCCACCATCTTTTCCGACATGAAGAATACACTTTACGGGTGTTAATCGAGCTTGATCGCCGCTATCAGATGAAGATGCGCTGCTTACGTCCTCCTCAGTGGCGTAACTATCGGTAAGCAGGGTAAGCGGTTGCTTACGGGCCCGGACCAATCAGGGGCCCGCTCGCGTTACTGGAAGATATTGATTGACAGCCGGGTCCACCTATCGCATTTTACTACTTTTAGTCTGATCGCATTTGAATTTTTTGCGAATTGATTTGAATAAATAATGACAACAACATATTTGACTGATAATTAAATAAATGTTTGAAACGAACAATGATGAATTTGGTGTAATTTGTTTCGAATTGGGACTGGGGAATCCCCGGGTGAACATGCGCATTGCCTGCAAAACAGTAAAAAACGTTGAACTTGAGACAGATATGGAGTTGTCAAAATTTAAACACAAAAGTGGCTTTCAAAAGCGCAAACGAAAAGAGGAATTTGATAAATTAATTAATAAATTGCCACAAATAGGAAGCTTCTTTAAAAAGATGACACAGGGGGAGATCGAGATTGAGATGGAGCAATTGAGTGAAGTGAGTAAAGCACCTGAAGCTACCGTTGGTAGTAGCAGCTCCGTGGTTAATGCTAGCACCAGTGGATCAAGCAACATCGATGTAAAAGGTGAAAATGTTGAGGAGGAAGGGAGTGAGGCATTCGGTGGCCTGTGCTAACACCAGCGGGTCATCCAACAGCATCGAGGAGAACGAGGTAGATATGCCCACCACTGCTAATATCTCCTTGCATGAGCATCCAACCGACATGGGTCATTTTCCTGAGTATCTAGACTCAAATGTCAAACGATTTATAATATCTTCGGGGTCGTGCAAACCTACTGGTCCTTTCCCACGGGATCCCGCACAGGATAACCGCTCCTTTACAACGGCATATTACGTTTTCAAAACCAAGTCTGGTTTGGAGATACCGAGGACATGGCTGTGCTACTCCCCCACACTAGATGTAGCCTACTGCGAGCCCTGTTGGCCTTTTGCCAAGTCAACATGGAAGACAAATACCTGGCGTAATTTATCAAAGAAAATTCAACAACACGAGTCATCCACTCTACATAAAGCTGCATGTGTGATATGCGACCTTTGGCGTCAGAACAGAACTATGGATAAGGATATGGAGAGGGACATACTTCATGAGGCCGCCTTTTGGAGACAGGTACTACACCGTGTGGTTAATGTTACGCTCACTTTAGCAATGAACAACATTCCGTTTAGAGGGCATAGGGAAAAAATAGGGGAAATTAACAATGGTAATTTCCTTTCTGTCATTGAGCTCCTGGCAATGTACGACCCAGTACTTAAAGATCTGATTAGCCGCCCTGCTCGCTCGATCAAGTACCTAAGCCCACTCATACAAAATGAGCTAATAGAAATTCTAGCAAAACACACCCAGAAAGATATTCTAGACGAAATACGATCAGCTCCATTTTTCTCTGTGATTATGGACACAACACAAGATGTGGCAAAAGTTGATCAGATGAGCCAGATCTTCAGATATGTCATAGTTGAACGAGATGCTCGCGGTGTTGCCACTGATGTGACGATCAAAGAGTCCTTCATTGGATTTCGTGAAGTTAGCGACTCATCGGCCAGCGAGCTTACTCGGGAGATTGTTGCGTCTGTGGAGGACAACGGCTTAGACCTTTCCAAGTGCAGAGGGCAAGGGTACGACGGTGCCGCAAATATGCGCGGCATATACAGTGGTGTCCAAGCCAGGATAGCTGCAAAGGAGCCAACGGCCGTGTATGTACACTGTGCGTCACACAATTTGAATCTCATTCTTAATGATGCGGTGAAGATACAAGAAGTAAGACAGTTCTTTGACATTGTTGAGCGCATTTATGTGTTCTTTGGGCACAGCATAAAGAGATGGGCAATGCTCTCAAATAAAACACACGAGACAAACAATGACTCCAACATAACACTGAAAAAGTTATGCCCGACTAGATGGTCCTCACGTTACGAAGCAGTAACCGCTGTGAGATATCGGTACAATGATGTGATGACAGCATTGGCAAAACTTTCACTGACAAGCAGAAAGAAAGATGAACGGGACGAGGCTGCATCGTTGAAACAGGCAATGGAGAAATTCTCATTTGTTTGTCTTGTTGTCCTCCAAAGCAAAATCCTGGAGCGAACTAATGTGATATCAAAACTTCTACAATCCCAAGACATGGATCTGGCTACAGCAGTCCAGCTACTGGACTGTGCCATCAGAGACCTAACTGCGTTCCGAGAAAATTTTGAAGATGCCAAACAAACAGCGAAGAGCCTTTCAGAGAAGTGGAGAGTGAGCACTGCATTTGAGAACACTCGGTTGAGAAAAGTGAGAACGCATTTTGATGAGCTGTGTCAAGATGAACGTTTAGCAGATGCTGAGTCTTACTTTCGCGTACATGTGTTTAATGCCTGCCTTGATATTGTCATCTCTCAGTTGACCCAGAGATTCGCCGGTTTACGATCAACAGTTAACAATTTCAAAGTTTTACTGCCCGAGACCCTTTGCACTGCAACAGACGATGAACTGTTTTTGCAAGCAAACAGGCTGGTGGAGATTTACAGAGATGACATTACTACTGATTTCCCAATGCAATTGTTATCATTCCGTTCATGCTTGAAAGACAGTATTTCAAAAATGAGAACAGTGCAACAGCTGACAAAGATGTTGATCGTCGAGAACAGCTGCATCACTGCGAGTTTCGGGGAGGTTTGCACTGCTTTCATGATTTTTCTGACCATCCCAGTGACAGTGGCCTCTGCAGAGCGTTCTTTTTCAAAATTGAAACTGATAAAAAGCTACCTCAGGAGCTCAATGGGACAGAGTCGTCTCTCTGGACTTGCCATACTGTCAATTGAGAATGCCCGAGCGCGCTATCTGGATCTTAAGGATATGATCGACAACTTTGCACAGAGGAAAACCCGGAAAATGCAGCTATAATGTAAGTGAGCATCTTTTTTATGTATTTGGACCTAGGCCTATGTGTATTAGCAGTGACAGTAACAGTAACAGTCACAATGTGTTATCATGGTGCGCCGTTACCAGCATTTTTTTTTTTTTTTGGTGCGCGTGTGACACCCTGTATGTATAGTCACAGGAATAATTATTTTCTTTTGATGTGTTTGATTTATTTTATTATTTTGATGATATTGTTTCAACTACTGTGAGTATGCTCAGAGACAATTTGGTATGCTGTACTGTTGGTGCGTAATACCCTCAGCGGACATTAGGGGGAGACCATGTGCTGAGCGGAGAGTTTGAGGGTAACTTTGAGTCGCGTAGCAGAAGACGCCATTACAAGAGCGACTCGTGGCTAACAACAGCACAACTGTCTGTGTCTCTTTGTTTTAATCAAACAGAACATTTACTGCAGTACCGCCAGCCGGACGGCGGGCGTGCTACAGATTTTGGGGGCTCGTCCGGGATCTAGCGCCACCTGCTGGTATGCAGATCCAATCCAATTGAACCACAGAGCGGCTGAGTGACGGGTGATCAGCGTGAGGACCACAGAGGGCAGCTTAACGGCGGCAGGAGAACCAGAGCACGGCAGTGAGAGGCTTTCCTGGCTGAGGAGTAGTGCAGTGTGGTACGAGCCAAGTGTGAACCCATCAGCAGCTGAATTGTCGACAAGATGACTTCGAGCGAGAGAAAAGCAACGGTTTGGGAAATCAAGAAAAGACTTCATCAACTCACCCATGATGGACTGATCAGCCTGTTGGATTGTCTGGAGCCAACTGCAGCACCCGGAAAGCACAGGTTGGATACAACTGATGAGGAGTGTTGTTTCGAGTACATTGTTGAGTACATGAACAGTGATGTTCTCATGGAGTTAGAAGATGAAGGGTTGTCTCAATTGTTACTGTTAAAAGACAATGTGAATGTGTTGATTCAGAAACAGAGTGTTAGAACAGTTCTGCAGGACACTGAGTCACTTACACCACAACCACTTGCACACACCCCTGACACACAGACACGACCGATGGAGTATAACAGATTGGTAGACTGCTATGAAGAGTTGGGGCGGAAATTAGCACAATACAAGATTGAAGTTAACCCAAATAGAGCAGAACCTCCCAAAAGTAGCCGTAGCTTACCTGTGAATGTAGCTGATGAGCCCAGTAGTGGAAAAAGGGAAAGTATGATCTCCCTCCGTGACCTACAGCTACTGCCATTTCAGCATAGAGAATTCAAAGTTCAAGGGGGGCAGATTGGTGATAGTACTTCTGATATTAGTTACACAAGTGTAACCAAACAGATAGATGAGGGACTGGCAGCTAACCATAGTGAGAATGACATTATCAGAGGGGTCTTGAGAGTCATTAAGCCAGGAAACTTCAAGGACATGTTAGTGAACAAGGAAGGACTGACAATTCCAGAACTGAAAAGTTTCCTTCAGTCGCATCTAAATGAGAGAAGTAGCTCTGAGCTCTTCCAGGAATTAATGTGCGGTAAGCAGAATGACAGTGAAACTCCTCAACAGTTCCTGTATAGACTGATCGGACTAAAACAGAAACTCATTTTTCTGTCTAAACAAGCTGTCACAGATCTGGAGTATGATGAACAAACCATTCAAAATGTGTTTTTGAGGACGATTTATCAGGGCATGGGTGCAAAGTACAACCAGTTTCGCACTGAATTGAAACCCCTACTTACAAACCGCCTGGTGACAGATGAGGCACTCCTGCGCCAAGTAACCCAGATAGCCAGTGACGAGAGCGAACGACAACGTCGGTTGGGGCAAGCTGCACGGCAGAGAGTGTCAAATGCCCTCAGCGCCCAGTGTGAGTCCAGCCGAGGTAAAGAGGTAGATTGTAGCAGACAACATGACCAAACTGAGACGATTCGTCGGTTGAGTGCACAAATTGAAGCTCTTACAAAGACTGTTGAATCACTTGCAAAGGCGAGAACGACAGAGGATCAGTGCAAAGTTGATTCCCAGCTGCAGCGAAGGCAACGCCGACGAATGTGTCCAAAATGTACTAACAAGGATGTCACCTCTTGCAGTCATTGCTTCGTGTGTGGTGAGGAAGGGCATCGTGCGGTGGGCTGTCTAAGAAGAGAAAAGGTGTCGGGAAACGATCAGCGGCCACTGTGGAGGGGCGACCAGTGACCGAGAAACCACAGTCCCAGCCTAAGGAGAAAGCAGCACGGATGGGTAGGTTCGTTGATCCACCAAACCAAAGACAAAGTCCCTGTGATCGAGTAGCCCAGCTCATTGGGAAGAAAGCCACTCTCAAGTGCCACATTCATGGGTTCGCAGTAACCGCTCTACTAGACACAGGAGCACAAGTTAGTATAATTGACTGCAATTGGAAGAGTAAATACTTACCGGATCAAGCCCTGCGACCACTGTCAGAAATAGTCAATGGGGGCAACGTCAATGTCTCAGCTGTTAATGGAGAACCATTGCCATTCGAGGGATGGGTAGAATTGACAGTGAACCTGCCTGGAAATAATGACCCAAGTATGGCTATTCAAGTACCATTCCTCGTGGGGAAGATGCCGTTAGAACGACCATTGCTGGGGTTTAATGTGGTCGAGGAGATAATAAGAGGAAAGAATGACACTGAACAGGGTCTATGTGCTTTTGCAGAACTCCTAAAGATGGCCCTTGACATCAAAGAGGAACAAGCTAATGCGATAGTGAGCTTCATTCAGGAACTACCCCATGTGAAGCTAGGAGCTATTGTCACAGTCGGCCCTAGAGATGTTGTTGTACCACCCGGTCAGGTGACTCATATGAAGTGTGAAGTTCCGGTTGGCTTGGAATGCACTGAGCCAGTAGTCTTGTTCGAGACCAGTGAGGAGAGTGCATTGTTAAATCAGCTAGACGTGGGAGAAGGTCTAATGGAACTAGAGGGGACAGACCGGCCTTATGTTAGGATTCCCCTGGGAAACCCTACTGCTTGTGAGGTTACGATCAGACGACATACACCTCTAGGGAGTATTCAGCCAATCTCAAGCATTATCGAAACGGAGCAGCAAGACACGGTAAACAGAGACGACTTACCAGTGAACAGCGGAGAAGAACCAGGTTCCCTAGAGCATGAGAGCGCTCGCAGGGTAGACAGCTTGTGGCACCCGCCAGTCGATGTGAGTCATCTGGAAGATGAACAGCAGAAATTAGTCAAAGCCATGCTGTATGAAGAATCCAACGTGTTTGCTCGCGGAGATGATGATATTGGGTGCATCCCGAGCTTACAGATGACGATTAATCTGAAGGACGACATCCCTGTTCAGCGAGCTTATGCCTCCATCCCGAAACCCCTATATAAAGAGGTGAAGGAATACGTTCAGGATTTACTTGCTCGAGGGTGGGTAGTCAAGTCAAAGTCTCCTTACGCAGCCCCGGTGGTGTGTGTTAGGAAGAAAGATGGCACGCTGAGACTGTGCATAGACTACAGGTTGTTGAACCAGAAGACAGTTCCAGACCGACATCCACTTCCCCGGATCCAGGACCTCATTGACACCCTGGGAGGCTACCGATGGTTTTCAATCCTGGATCAGGGGAAGGCCTACCATCAAGGATTCATGGCGGAGGGATATCGGCACCTTACGGCATTCACAACTCCTTGGGGCTTATATGAGTGGGTGCGCATACCCTTCGGATTGGCGAATGCACCAGCGGCGTTCCAGAGGAGTATGGAGGGAATGCTGGACTCCTTGAGAGATGAGTTATGTATCCCGTATCTCGATGACATACTTTGCTTTGGCAAAACGTTCAGTGACCATGTTCAGGGATTAAGGAGAGTCCTCAGGGTACTGCGGAGTCATGGAGTAAAGTTGAGACCAGCAAAGTGCGAACTCTTCAAGAGAGAGGTCAGGTATGTGGGGAGACTAGTTTCGGAGGACGGTATCCGTATCGACCCAAAAGATCTAGAAGCAGTCATCTCTCTGAAAGACCAGAAGCCCACTACTGTCGGGGAGTTGCGGCGATTGTTGGGGTTCCTCAGTTACTACCGTACTTTTATCCAGGACTTTTCACGAATTGCGAAACCACTGTACGAACTCCTTCAGTACCGGGGATCAGTAGCCTCTGGAGAGCAGAATAAGTTGAGTAAAGCTGAGAAGAGAGGGAACCAGTTACCATCTCGCACGAAAGTAGAGTGGACAAGTATGCACCAATGTGTGTTGGAAAGACTCATTGAGGCTCTAACTACTCCTCCGATACTCGCTTACCCAAACTTCGAACTCCCATTTGTGCTCCATACAGACGCGTCCGAACATGGGCTCGGGGCTGTGCTGTACCAACAGCAAGAGGGAAGGCTCAGAGTTATTGGGTATGGATCCAGGACCTTGACCCCCGCCGAGAAAAGTTACAGACTCCACTCCGGAAAGCTGGAGTTCCTGGCACTTAAATGGGCTGTCTGCGAGAAGTTCCGCGATTATCTGTTCTATGCGCCACACTTTACAGTCTTGACAGACAACAACCCATTGACGTATGTCCTCAGAACGGCTAAACTCAATGCTGTTGGACATAGGTGGGTAGGAGAATTGGCGGACTTCAGATTTGACATTCGTCACAGACCAGGCAAAATGAATGCGGATGCAGATATGCTCTCTCGTTGTCCCCTTGACATCACTAAGTTTATGACCGCATGTACCGAAGTTATCACAGAGGAGGTGGTCAGGGCTACATGGGAAGGAAGTCGGGCTGACCAAGAGAATGAAGTTGCCTGGGTTGCGGCTCTGAATGCACGTTTAGAGAATGCAGAGTACCAGTTTGAAGGAAGTCTCATATCACTTGATCGTTCTGAATTGAAAACCGCCCAATGGGAAGATCCTGTTGTTGGGAAGGTGATCGAATTAAAGGAGAGTGGTGGAGAACTGACATCTGAGATGACGAAAACTGCTAAGGGAGGCCTAAAAAGACTGTTGTATGAGTGGAGAAAACTTTATCTTGAAGAGGGACTGCACTATCGTAAGACCAACCACAGAGCTCAACTTGTTCTTCCAGCTAAGTTTAAGCAGTTGGCATTGAAACAGTTGCACAACGACATGGGTCATGTAGGGACAGAACGAGTTCTAGACTTAGCAAGGAGGAGATTCTACTGGCCTTTTATGAAGAAGGAGATCGAGCACTATGTCACCCAGCAGTGCCGATGCGTGAAACAAAAGAAACCTGTGGTGCAGATCAGAGCTCCGATGGGGAGTCTTACCTCAAGTTGTCCACTGGATCTAGTGTCCATTGATTATTTGCACCTGGAGCGAAGTCGGGGTGGATATGAATATATTCTGGTGCTGGTGGACCATTTCACCAGATTTGCCCAGGCGTACCCGACCAGAGATAAGTCTGGAAGGACGGCGGCTGAGAGGATATTTAACGACTTTATCCCGAGATTCGGCTACCCTTGCCGACTTCATCACGACCAAGGCCGTGAATTCGAGAATCATCTCTTCGCGACTTTGCAGCGGTTAACAGGTGTCAGTAACTCCAGAACGACGCCTTATCACCCACAAGCAAACCCGGCAGAACGGTTTAATCGCACCTTGTTACAGATGTTGAGGACGCTGGAAGAGAAGGAAAAGGATCAATGGAAAGACCACCTCCCGAAGGTTGTGCACGCTTATAATTGCACTAAGCATGAATCGACGGGGTACTCTCCATTCTTCCTCCTGTATGGACGTCATCCGCGTTTGCCCGTTGACTTGTTGTTTGGTCTGAGAGCAGAGGAAGACCAATACTCACCTCGGGATTATGCAGAGAAGTGGGCACAACGGATGGCTGAAGCGTATAAACTAGCCTCGGACAACAGCAAGCAAGCGAGCGCACGGAACAAGAAATACTATGACCGGCATCTTCGAGGTGTTGTGCTGCAGCCAGGAGATCGAGTTCTGGTCCGTAACTTAAGTGAACGGGGCGGGCCTGGAAAACTAAGATCATACTGGGAGAGAACAGTGCACGTGGTCAAAGAGAGGATAGGTGATGGACCAGTCTATCAAGTGTACCCTGAGTCTAGTGGAGGTGAAAATCCAGCAGTGATACGTACCTTGCATCGGAACCTGCTCCATCTGGTTAATGACCTACCTGTAGACCCACCACCTCTTGGAGCAAATGACTCGTGTAGACCTAAGGGAAGAAAACAGAGGTTGTTAAGATCAGCAAGGGAACCTGAAGGAGCAAATTCAAGTGATTCATGTTCAGATGACAGCGAAGCTCCGAGAGCTTACTACTGGTTGCGGTCCTCTGAACAGCAGAGATCTAAGCAGAGAAGGACTATACCTGACACTTACGAAAGAGGAGGTTGGAGACGGGGAAGTGGTGAGGATGGACCTGCGAGATATGGAGAGATTGCTCGAGGGGTAGAGGAAGAATACTTACCTGAGCCAGTGACAACTCACTCCTTGACTGACTTACCTGCTGCACCAGAATCTGATGGGATGAATGATGAGATGGGAGAGATGGTACCTAGTGAGGAAGAAAGACAAATGGTTAGTCCAATGGGAAATGCTGCAGGAGATGGATATGTCAGAAGATCTAGCAGAGAACGAAAGCCCACACGGGTCTTCACTTACCCCTCATTGGGTCAGCCTAATTATGAACTGCCTACGGAGATAGGGGCTGCTCAACTTATGCAGGCACAGCAGTTACCGTATTATTCTGGGGTACAGGGGCCAGTATATGTAACTTGTGCTCACATCCCACCTACACTGCCTTATCAGATAGGGTCCTATCCTACTTTACAATCGTATGCTGCCTTTAGTGGATACTAGAGAATTAGTACCTAAAAGAAAACAGGGTGAAAACACACACACATATACATTGCGCATTGACACAGAGGTCTTTAAATTGTTTACAATGTGAGGAGAATGTTTGTGTTATTGAGAAAGATGTTTAAGATTTAAAAGGGTCAGTGTTGTTTGGAGCCATTTCTTTTGTCGGGGAGAGTGTGACACCCTGTATGTATAGTCACAGGAATAATTATTTTCTTTTGATGTGTTTGATTTATTTTATTATTTTGATGATATTGTTTCAACTACTGTGAGTATGCTCAGAGACAATTTGGTATGCTGTACTGTTGGTGCGTAATACCCTCAGCGGACATTAGGGGGAGACCATGTGCTGAGCGGAGAGTTTGAGGGTAACTTTGAGTCGCGTAGCAGAAGACGCCATTACAAGAGCGACTCGTGGCTAACAACAGCACAACTGTCTGTGTCTCTTTGTTTTAATCAAACAGAACATTTACTGCAGTACCGCCAGCCGGACGGCGGGCGTGCTACACGCGTAACGTCATCACGTGTTGTAGTAGGGGGGCCCGCCTTGATAATCCTGCTTAAGGGCCCGATGTTGGCTCGTTACGCCACTGGTCCTCCTCCATGTTTACATGTGCGTAGTGATATTGGCTTGATTTCGGCTCTGACCTACTTACATTTTCGATGCTGATTGGTTGAAAATCTAGCTCAACAGTTTTAAATGTCTCAAAACGCAGGTCAATATAGTGCGCCAATAAATTACACTTTTCTCATTAACTGCTGGATAATGCGTGGAGAACTTTTTGCTTGGATACCTTTTATTAACGTTGAACATATTGAGCAAAAGAAAAAGTAGTGCCCCGTTTGTCGGAACGAAACTGAATGATACAGCTCACGTACAGCGGCCTAATGTAGTCTGTGAGTGTACGTGAGAGTCTGGTGTGGAGTGCCCTCTGGTGGCTCTCAAGGGCACTCCAGCTGGTAACAGTTGCAATGTCATAGTTTGAAAAAGTCACATTAATTTCCAAAAGTGACCATCAATATAAATATAGAAATTTACATTCATTTTAATGCACAGATGTTTTTTAGTAAGGGTGTGTGATATTTTTCATTAGTATATCTGTATTAGATATTGATTGTTGAAAGTTACTTGATATCAGTATCATAAAGGTAAGAATATGCATATTTTTATAAAGTGTATAGTGTGATGTACTAAAAATGAGTAACAGACAGTTGAACATTGGCATTTTTGTCTTAGCTGTGATGTGTGCAAATTAACATATGTGAGTACTTGCAGTGCTTGAGTGTGTATGTTAGAGAAAACCCTAAAATCTGTGTGTGTGGATAGAGGCAGGGAAAGCTTGCAGGGGGCTGTAAATAAGGTCAAAACTGCAAATGAGTGCAGTTTTAGGTTCTCAATTGCAAAAAGGGAAGGAAAAAAAAAAACAAAGAGGGAGTATACAAATGTCAGTTAATCTGACCTGTTTTTAAATGATAAAAATGATTTGCTTCTATAATAATAATAATATATCTGATTTACATCTACTGGTGTCTCACCTCGGTAACCTTAAACTGTTATAACCCAATAGCAGCAGCTGACAGAACCAGTGCATGCCAGAGGCTTTAGGTTTTAATTATTATTATTTTTTTTTATTACGTGAATTTCTTTAAACTACATATTTTACCTGAAACCTGTGTGACTCTCCCACTGTCTTGTTTGTTTTTTTCAAATTATGCATTTGTTAAAAATTCAGTTCATCCTCCACCACTATAGAATTACAACCAATTAGAGATACGTGTCAGGTTATACTCCTGATTATAAGGCACTTCACTTGTGTATATTATGCAATGTCAAGCTTCCCATTTAAAAGCAGGGTTTTTTTGCCCATAAAACCAGGCTGATTTGGCCTATTTATTATTCCAAGTGTGACAAATAACAGACCAGCAGTTTCAAGAAAAAAAAGTGTCCGGCATTAATGACATGTCAGCAGTTTCAAGGCAGAAGTTGGCAGAGTTAATGTCGACAAAAAAAATGTGGTTGACTAAGAGATCACTGTAAAAAAAGTTGTCGGTTGCTGAACTGAATCTCTGCTGTGTATTTAATCAATCGTTAGACTAATTTATAAACTAAAAGTGTTTAACTGCTATCTACTGAACTACTTTTAATGTGTTATATTTAACATTCCAATTCTTCCAAAAAAAGGTTTGTATCAACACTGTCCACTGTCCTTTTGTGTTGCCAGTGTTTTTAAAGTGATCAGATGGGACAAATCGAAAGCACACCTTCAAAGTCACCCTAAATCAACAATGGAGGTTTGAATGTCTTCAGTTACTGTAGCAACACTTTATGTGAACTCTTTGGAAGTAGTTGGTTTTCTGCATGATTTGGTCATAAAATGTCTTTAGGATTTGTCCAGGACTTCAATAAGACATGAGAGAAGATGTGTTTTGTTCTTACTATAATTTAATGTGTATAGTGTAATGATATTAGCTCAAAGGGGAAATATTAATAATAATCCATAATTACCAATTATGATTAATTATTAATATTTGGGTCAGTTAATTTAGATTAACTTTGAGGTAAGCTAAATTAATATTACAATCACTTAATCAGTTCCAACGAACTATTTGATTATTCATTTATTCTAAGTAAAGTGTATCTTTCATGGACACTGTAAAATAATTATTTCTTAGCATGTACAGCGCTTAAAGCATGTAACAAGATCAAGATCCTAAAAGGGACTTTGTATGCAAGCAGAGACACTTAGAAACCAAATCCATATTGTGCACAAGTTTTATTAACTAACTCAGAAACATAACTAACACTAAACAAACAAACATACATACATATATACATACATACATGCATAGGTAAAGGGGGTGAGTGATGTGGAACCGGAAGCAGGATATAGAACTATGGAAAATATCTATTTAACATTGAAAAGAACCATAAGCTTATCATTTTCAGAGCACCTCATTAAATTGATACTTGCATGGTCAATTCTTGAAGTGGTTGAAGATTGGGTTCGTTGATGGGTCTGTGAGTGTCAAATGTCACTGTATAATTTGCAATCGTTTCTTCTCCGCTGGATGGAGAAGATATGCTGGACTTTCGTGGTTAGTTCGACATTGTTCTCATGGCTGAAGTGCAGATTGTGGCCTGCCAGCCCTGGGCCGGAGAGGACACGCAGAGCAAATGGTGGGAGTTGTGATGGACTTCTTCTGCATTGAATGAAGATGTGGAACTCCTGAGGTTGAGCACATGGCTGTTGTGAGGCGAGGCCTGCTGAGGCCACGCTGGACAGCACGGCACCCTGAACGTACCGAGAATGCCAAGGGCCCTATTTTAACGATCTGAAATCCAAGTATCAAGCGCAAAACGCAAGTAACTTTGTGATCTTGGGTGCTGTTGCTATACCGGCGGGATAAATGACTCTTGCGCCCGACGCAAATCTAAAATGGGTTGGTCTGAAGTAGCTTCATTATTCATTGGTGTGGTTTGGGCGTAACGTGAAATAAACCAATCAGAGCGTCATCTCATATTCCCTTTAAGAGCAGACGTGCTTGTTCTATATCGGATTCCTATTATAACGGCGGATTTGCCAGGCGCACGCCAGGAGCGGTTCACAGCCGAGGAGCGCAAGTGTCTTAGTTAACCGGCGTGCGTCCCTGGAGGGAAAAGTCCGTGGAATTTCTGGTGGGAGTTTCCTCTGTGATGACGATTTATGAGCCTTTGTCTTGAGCGTGCTCACTCGAACTGGCATGCTGAATTAATGTTTGATGAAGAAACTAAGAAAGATTCTTGTAACACTAATATGTTTCACAGCTATCTGCATATCATGTACACAATCATTTCGATCTTCCAAGTACCAACTTAGCCTATAGACGAAACATGGTATAAGTAGGGTTACATTGACCGTTGGTCCTGTAATAAAATACATAGTATCAAAGGGATAATAGTATCAACAGATAATAGTATTAAAAGACACAACACACAACAGTAAATCATTCACAAAATGTTCTGGAATGCAAGTTAATTTCATGTCAGTTCATCAATAAATGAATGCAGGAGAGTCTGTTCTAATGTGTTCTGTAGGTTTTGTAGCAGGCCCTATTCACATTGCTACTTATCTGATCATTGTCAGGGACCATCTTGTCCTGTTTGGGGGATGGGACGCAGATCCCAGAGAAGTTTGAAAGTTTTTATGGTACATGTACCAAATAATAGTGTCTGATTTGGTCTCATTCGTTACAATAGTAAGTAAATGGAACATTGGACATATTAATCACATTATATAATAAAACATTTTATGAGATATGTTTGTTTTATTTATCAGATTAAATGACGCTTTGAGACAAATCCAGTAGATGTCTGACAGAGCATCTTACCATTTTGCTCCATGACAGTATTTCTGGAATATACTATAGTACTCTTCTCTCTTCTTTTCAAGATATATTACAGGATCATTGGCATCTCTGAACAGTCTGTGTTGTTCAGTGATCATCTTGTTTGCTCTCTTACAGATGGAAAGAACCAAATCCATGAAGAATTCATTCTTGAACTGATATCTCACTTGTCCTTCCTGATGTTCTGTTACTCTCCTCTTGATGTAATCTGTAAGTAGTTGAATGCAACAGATGTTGTATCCCATCTTTGAAATGTTAAATGACTGAATCTTTGTGTGTGTCTGCAGAGCAATATCTGTTACTAATGATCTTATCTGAGCTTCATCTTCTGGAGAAAGTGTTCGATGATATCCAATAGTTTCTTGATATGTTGTGAGAGCACTCTTTACAACATCTACAATCCCTCTTAGTTTGGACCTTTTGAAAATAACATAGTGAGAATAACTCCTCACAGTGAAAATATCCTTGTACTCCCTGCTCTCACTCCAGTGGTCTACATAAATACTTTCATAGACGTCACTGAGGATCTTTCTCACATCTCTCATAATGTCAATGTCTCTGATTGCAGGAGTGTCTCTGATGATCTTCTTCACACACTGTTCCCAAAACAAATCAAATTCTTTCTTAAGTGTTTGTTCATCATTTGTTTTGTCTTTGAGTTTTAAGGGAAGTTCTTTGCTCTTTTCATAGAGAGTGTTTTCATGATGTGTCTTCTGAGCATCAATCTTTTTCTTCTGGTCTCGCTGCTGAAGAATCTCATTTAATTTCCTCTTTGTTTCTCTCACAATATTTTCCTGACCTTCTTTGATTTTGATTTCAAATGAAGATTTCCAGTGAATCAGTATTTCTGCATCTGTGTCTTTCTCAAAGAATTCTGACATTGATTTCTCCACTTCTTCACTTGTCTTTTTCAGTTCTGTTTGAAGATCAGTTTCCTCAACTTCATGAATTATTTCAATTTCTATTTGGATGTGTAGTTTGTTTTTAGTTTCCATCATGGAATTGCAAAGACTCCAGGACCACTTGCTGTATTCAGTCTCCAGTTTCCTGTAGGCTGAAATCTCCAGAGGAGTTCTGAAGCTGAAGACGAAGCGTTCATTCAGTAAAGCCTCCCAGAGATCTTTAATACGATCTTTGAAGTGTTTCAGCTTCATTCCATGTGATTTTGAGGCATGATACATAATAGTTTTCTTTAGTTCTTGAATATTCTCACAGTAGTTTGGGTTTGGTGGTGCCATCGGTGGGCTGCCCTCCCAAAGATGAGCAAAATACTTCACATCATTCTGAACATCAAATCTAATAACATCACTAAAACACTCTGCATCACAGACTTCCTCTTTAGCAGCGAGTTTTGTCATCTTATCCAGTGTCTCCTGCAGTCGTCTCCTTCCCTCCTCATTTTTCACTCCAGCTGTGACGTCTGAGACATTCTGATGCACAAACACACATCTGGGATTCAGTCTGACCTTCTTCATCCTCAGGAAGGCCTGAACAACAATCTGAAGAACGTCCTGCATCTCAGCTGGGCTTTCACCAAAGATATTGATCAAAGTTAAATCTGCAAGACCAACAACAAATGTGGCCAATTCATTGTCATGATGTCTTGTTGATCTTCCAGCCAGTTCTAGAGCACGAAGACCCTCAGTGTCAACAACCAGAATATAGTCAAAGTTCATCTGTGTTTTCATCTCGTCTGAGACTCTGACCAGCTGCATGAAAGCTCCTCTGGTGCACCTGCCAGCACTGACGGCAAACTGGAGTCCAAACATGGCATTTAACATGGTGGATTTCCCAGAGCTCTGAATCCCTAAAACTGACAGCACAAAGACCCTCTGATCTCCCAGTTTCTGGAGGAGTTTATCTAGAACAGCAGAGATCCAGATCACAGGAACATGAGCAGCATCTCCATCCATCAGCTCCAGTGGAAATCCAGAGATCATCATCTCTGCTGCAAGACTCGGGAGAGAAGAGAAGTCAAACTGCAGATCTTTCTTGTTCTTCTTCACAGATGAACATGATTCATAGATCTGACCGATCTCCCTCATGATGTGCTCCAAACCAAAGGCTGCAGCTTGAAGATCCTCAGATATTCTCTCAAATTCTGCTTGTTCAGCTTTGAGTTGTTCAGATTCATCATGATTCTCTTTCATTTTTAAGACTGCTGACCATTTTTCATTACACTTATGATGTAGATCAGAAAGGTCAGCTGAGATATATTCATCCATGATGATTCCGAGCCATTTAATGAAATAGATCTTATCTCCAGTATCTGTGTTCATTTCTTTAATGAAGAACTTCATAAACTCACTGATGTTAGATTCATGCTGCTGTTCACGGATATTCTTCATCTCTGTTCGTTTTTTACTGATGTCCATTTCTGTCTCATATGCTCGAGGTCGATGTAGTTCTTTATTCTTCTGACTCCACTGACGCCACAGTTTCCCCTGATGAGGCAGAAATGATTCTTTGATTTCTGTCAGATCTTTCTTCTCCAGTAAACTCATCATCTGCTGTGCTGCTTCTCTTCCTCTCCTGCAGTCATCATCATCTTCCTCATCTACTCTGATGTCTGAGTGTTTGGACAAATCTTCAAGTTTGAAAGTAGAAGATGATTCTGAAGATGAGAGACAAATATTTATAGCTATTCTGAGTTCTTCATATACATCCGATTGATTTCTGTCTTTCAGACCAATCTTGTATTTTCCTTTCCGTGTCTCAATGAGAGTTGAAACATCCTCAGTAAAAAGACGAATAAGTGGCTTTGAGTCCTTGTAGAGTTTTTGAACTTTTATTAAGCTTGTGTCATTCCTCTGAAGTTGTGGTAGAAGAACAACATTAACTGAGGCCATTTCAGTGAGGATCTGCAGCTGTTTCTCATGTTCTCCTGCATCACCGTGTAGATTACAGAACGCAACACAGTCCGTGAATTTATCCGTGTTTCTCCCAGAGGGGCAGAACCAGGCGATCTCCACCACTCCATCCATCAGGACTCTGGTTCTGCTGCTGCCTGGGTAGTTCCTGTGGAAGAACGTGTTGTGTTTCTCATTGATCAGACTGTTCATCAGCTGAGACTTGGATGAAGACACAGAGCCAAACCTGAAGAAAGACACCATTGGAGTTTTTGTCTTGTAGACTGATTGGATTTGACTGATGATTTCATTGTTGGTGTTTCTCCTCTTCCAGCTCTTGTTGATTTGTCTGAATGTCCAGAGAGGAAACTCAATCTGGTGTGTGACTGGATCAGGAACAAGCAGAGGCAGAGCGTACTGACACTGGGACAGTTTAGTGACCATCAGCTGCTTCAGGAAACCATCAGCACAATGAAACACGGCCATCTGAACATCCATCGGGTGAATGCACTCAGATTGACTGATTCCTTTGTTAAAGAAAGCATTGAAAATATTACTCTCATCTTCAGAAGAGTCATTGTCTCTTTGTGGAGCGTGATCTTCCTGATTGGTCTCTCTAGTTTTAATGTATCTTGCCCTGTAGTCCATCATCAATAGTTTTTGTATGAAAGTCTGAACCAGCTCCTCTTCAGCACAAGACTCATGGGACTGTAATAAATGTGCAGATATCTGAAGAACATAAGCAGCTCTCAGTTTATTGTGGCGCTTGTGAAGATGAAGTATCTGAAATAGAAGTGCTGTGACTCCTGTTCCAATGTCTTTGTTTTCTCCCTGTTTAAAACACAATGAAACAGTAAACTAAAACAAAAAATAAATGTATTATCATAAATAAAACAATAATACATGTTTTATTCAGGGTTTTTAGATCTTTAAAGTGTGAAATATATGAAAATATTTATTCAGATAGTTATGAATAAATAGAGTCTCTGATATTTCTCCCTCACTTCCTCCTCTGAGAGCTGAGTGTTGAACAGAGCTGGAAGCTCCACCAGACTGAGCACACGACCATGAAGCTCCACGTCTGATCTTCTGTCTTTCTGCTGCAGGATCTGCACTGATATAGAGGATTTTAATGTGCCGTCGCTCCCACACACAACCAGATTCAGCTTATCTCCCTCTGAAACTGATAGAGGAAGAATAAAATGAAAACACCTCTTATTATAGTTAATTTATCACAACAAATATCATCATAATATTTTCAAACTCACATCTTTCTGTGGCATGTTGAGTCATTAAGAAATACTGTGAAGCTTCAGCACAAACCAGGTGCCGTCCATCATTCATTTGCACAATGTCCTCAAACGTCTGCAGAAGATCATCAGGAGAGCTGCTTCTCTGAAGACTGAAGTGTCTGTTGCAGCATTTCTGAATGATTTTCTGTAGGATGTCATTGGTTTCAGTCAGCTCTTGTGTGGTGAGTACCATGGTGTGTTGATAAACCCGCTCAGAGAAAGAGTCCAGCACTTTCTCCACACACTCTTGATCTTCTGCTGAACACTGATCATGTTTGAGGAGCAGAACGATCACATGAGGTCCTGGATCAGACAGATACACACACTCTCTCACTGTCTGTGTGATCTGACGGAGAGACAGATGTGTGTGGAGCAGCTGAGGACTGTTGATGATGGTCACATGTCTGTTCTTCAGTCTTCCTCCGACTCTCTCTACAACATCTGGAGGAGCTTCACTGTCAAACGCTGCTCGCCCCAACAGGAAGTTTCCCACTCGACTGTTTTCTGACACACTCTTTCCCAGCAGAACAATCCTCACTGCAAAGAGTGAAATCAGACATTTAATATTCACAATCCTCACATCATACAATGACAAAATCACAGATCAAGATAACCAGAATCACATATAGTTCACCTAACTCATAAATTGGACTCTATATGAGGTTCAGTGATTCAGGTCTAATGATTGTGAAATAATGATTATGTTAAATCACAACCAACACCATCAGATCATCTTTTCTATTTGTTCATCTGGCTGTTATAACTCATGTACAGCAGCCGAACAAAACTTAAAGTAAATGATTTAAGGGTCAAGAGCCCAACTAAAACACACACTGATCTCCACAATGGTGACTTTAATTATGGTTTTCTCCTTCAGTGATTCTGCTTGTTAACATCAGGTGTCTTCAATGTTGGCAATAAAAGATATTTTGTACATTTTACTCATTTTAAATGGTTACCTTTAAAGGAATTCATTTGATTAATTATTACTCAATTCTAATTTGTTAAATTTAATTAATAATATTGTTTGTAATCTGTTGCCTCATTTTTATTAATTAGATATCAATAAAATCAATGTATTCTTTTTTACAGTGTACTAAAGCACTACTAAAACATACTAATGTTTTGCATAACTACACAAATATTTTGTTTATTTCCCCCAAATAAATGAGTATGTGTTCGCTTTTGTCACTACCAAAACAATGATGCATATAGTGACTGTTTCGGTAGTGACAATTTTAAGATACTTTTGAGCCTAGCTCAAAGATGATAACCAGCACATGGCTACCTAGCACAGTTCTGAACATTTGTACACACACATAAAAACTCAATTTTATGGATATACACACAAAAAAGTTAATGCAGTTGCAAAGTTGCTTAACTGCAGAAAACAAGGTGTTTGGTAGTGATGGCCCCTAAAGTTTCACACAGATTTTCAGACTTTTGAACACATTTCCCTCAACATGATACTATCTATAATGAAAGAGAGGCTATGAGAGAGAGGGAAACAGAAATATTTCATGATCAAAAATGTAGGGGTGTGGTTAAAATCAGTCTCAGCTAATGGACTAAAACACACACTGTTTTAGTAGTGACATGAAAATGTGGAATACATTTTTTTCATAAAGTTTCATGATTTAAAAATAAAATTTAGGGGTTAAGGGTTCAGGACAGCCACCTCCCAATTGAAAGTACCCTGGTTCTGGTAAGGGGCTAATTACTTGTGTTTTGATAGGGATAAATAGCCCATAATTTTGACACACTCTTCATGCATTTACTGTATGTAGATAAAGACTTACTCATAGGAGGTTCACTTTTGCTGTGTCTCCTGCGAGGAGGATTGTGGGCAACAATCACTGTATTCAAACAAAAGTCTTGCATTATATTTGACTCATTCACAGTAATTGTATGAAAATTTTCTTGATTAATTATCATCCCTCTGATTCTCACCAGTGGTTGACATTTTGATATTATGTTTTCTCCTCCATCTCTCTCTTTAGTCTTCAGTCGATCATCTTCCCTGGTTTCTCAGGTCTGCCTGATCATCATCCTGTAAGAGATTCATCACAGTCATGAGACTCAGAAAATGTCCAATGGACATCTGCACATCTGTGGTTGGATGTGAGCAGATAAAATTAGGGACTTCTGACATGTGATGTCTGTCTCTTCATCGTCCTGTGAGAGATTTCAGGGATTTTCAAACAATAACACCGTCTTTGTTCATTAGTTCGGACAATGTAAATATCCACCACTTTTCTGTAGTTTTGTGTATGTTGTTGCTGTTCAGTTTTCTATTCAACTATGAATCTCAACCAGTAGAACATGAAGCTCTTCCTGAAAAGCTGCAGTGGGTCACAGGCAGAGTTGTATAGTCCAGGGGTCAGAAAGTAGAAGTCCTGCCATAGTTTATTCCACCCATGAACTCAGTCAGCTGATTACACTAATTAGTTATCTCTCCTGTCTGAATTAGCAAATCCAGGTGATTGGAACAAAATACTGAGAAGGACTTTTACTTTCTGAACCTGGACTTTACACCTCTGACTACATGTCAGCCAAGAGTAAATAAATAAACCAGAACTGGACCTTATCTGAGCCACAAAATCTGTGTATATTAAATATGGAGTCATCTCAGCCTTAATAAGTTAACAAGCAGAATCACTGAAGGAAAGAAGAGAACAGAAAAAGAGACGAGCAGAAACACAAGAACTACAACTGACTTCAGACACAGTCTAATATTTAATCAACTGAAGAGAAAAGAAGACATTAAATCTGTGAAGATCTCAGCAGAGGAGGATTAAACAACTCCACAAACAGCATTACCAGCTTCACTTATTACTAACCAGACTGACTTTATTTCTGTCAGACGTCTACAGAAGTTTTATTGAGAATTACCAGAGGTTTAACTCTAATGTGTTTCATTTGAGGTCACCATAACAGTGATTAGTGCTTCCATTAGTTGGGTTCTTAACTCTGATTATATCTTTCGCATTTTCTGGCAGCTGTGACAGTGTGTTTGTTAAACACATTTGCAGCAGCAAAGAAAGCTAAAGTGAACTGATATCAGGTGATGATGGTTTTATAATCATCATGAAGTATCCTGCTCCACTGACGCTTTTCAAATCTAACAATTGTGTTCCATTAATATTTTCACATTACAAACCCTGTGTTACTGTAGAATGAGATCCAGTAATATTATGTTATTTACACATCCACATTTTTTTCAAAACACAAACCCTGTATTACTGAAGCATGAGATACAGCAGTACTATAGGTATCAGTTTGAAGAATTTTATAAACTTGAGCATTAAACCTTAATCTACTATGACAAACATCAACAATCAGCGTATTAATCTCAACAATGGTGACAATCAAAAGTACCTTGCTGCAATGCATGCTGGGTACCAGCATAATACAAAACTCCCAGCATGCATTGCAACATGAATAAATTATGCAGCTGAATTGTCCTATTATTTTGTTTAATTTAAATATTTGTTTTTAGTTTTTGCTGTTGTTTTTTTAGTGACATTTAGTAGCTTTTTTGTAATGTTCAGAATTGATCAGTTTATCTGAATATTTTTGATTGTCACCATTGTTGAGACACATACGCTGATTGTTGATAAGTGTGTGTCACATGATAGGTAAAAAAACAAGTTTGTTAAAATATTTCAACTGATAGGTATAGTTCTGCTTGATCTCATGCTGCAGTAACACAGGGTTTATGATATATATATATATATATTATACAAAATAATTTTATTATACATATTTCATCAGTAATTCAGGCAATAGAATCATGATTACATAACCATTACCAGGTTACTAACATCACCTGCCTCGATTAAATTTAGCTTTCTTTGCTGCTGCAAATGTGTTTGATAGACACATTGTCACAGCAGTCAAAAGAGACAATAAACTTAATAAGAGTTAAGAGCCCAACTAATGGAAACGCTAATCACTGTTATGGTAACTTCAAATTAAACATCTCAATAAGGAGTTCTAACAGAAATAAAGTCAGTCTGGTTAGTAATAAGTGAAGCTGGTAATGCTGTTTGTGGAGTTGTTTAATCCTCCTCTGCTGAGATCTTCACAGATTTAATGTCTTCTTTTCTCTTCAGTTGATTTCATCTAAGGCTGTGGCTGAAGTCAGTTGTAGTTCTTGTGTTTCTGCTCGTCTCTTTTTCTGTTCTCTTCAGAGGTGTAAAGTCCAGGTTCAGAAAGTAAAAGTCCTGCTCAGAATTTCGTTCCAATCACCTGGATTTCTGACCCCTGGACTATACAACTCTGGTCACAGGTTTGATTCCCACTGAACAAACACACACTGATAACACTCTCATATAGGACAGAAATAAGCCACTCTTTTAATAGCAAAAGATTGAACTTAATTACACATCAGCAAATATTCATGCATCTCAACACTGATCACAGTCTTTTACACACAGATTTACACACTGATTCGTTTCTGTGAAAGAAGTGAAAGTGAAACTCTCTGATGTCCCTGTCTGTTCAGTTAATTAAATTCATGAGTAAAATAAACTCATATTTTAGTGCATTTCATACTTACATTTCTTATTACATGCAGAGTATTTATAAGAAAGTGTCATACCTGTAGTCTTCATTATGCTCATGTGTTTAGTTCCCTGTTGTCATCTTGAGAGCAGGAAGTGATCTGTATGTGTGGGTGGAGTCAGTGACCTTACAAACCTGTCTTTCAGGTAGTAAAAGTTCTACAATTCATGTAAGAATGATTCTCTTAATGTGAATGAAGCACAATGACATCAGAAGATTACCATAAACAAACTATATGCATAATAAAACAGAGTACATTATTTACACAGCAAAAACTCCAGTGTTAAATTAACACTCCTGGGAGTGTATATGAGTCCACACTCAAAAGTGTAAAGTGTTAAAATATGAGTGTTAAATTAACACTCAAGAGTGTTAAAGTTAATGTGATAATTAAGTGATTAGTTTAGTGATGATTGATCATTATTGAAGACACGTGTTGTTAACAAGCAGAATCACTGAAGGAGGAAATCACTAATTGTAAGTTACCATTAAGGTGATGGGTGTTTGCTTTAGTTGGGCTCTTGACCCTTATGTGTTTACTTTAAATTTTGCTTGTCTGCTGTTATTGATTTATAACAGTCAGATGAACAAAGAGACAATGTGCTCTGATGGTGTTGGTTATGTTTTGACATAATCATATTGTGATCTGAAAAACAAAACTTATTGAGATGGCTTAACTTGTTAAGTACAGCAGCTCTGTGATTCTACAGCATGTGATTTTCAGTATTTTTCATATAATCCAAAAATATTTCATAATCATTGTTCTGATCAAAAGACTTTCAAATGAATTTATTTAGAAACACAGACATCAATAATCAGCCTGTGAATCTCAACAATGGTGACAATAATAAAGCATGTTGCAGTGGCTGCCACCAATCACAACTCATTAATAGTTCCCATCTTGCATTGCGGTATGAATAAATTATGATCTGAATTGTCTATGTAATTTACTTTTCCTAATTGAATATTCTGCTCGTCACCATTGTTGAGATGCATAGACTGAATCTTGAATTCTGCGTGTGCCTAAAAGAAAGATTTTTTTTTTTTTCAAAACAACTTTTAAGAAATCCTTTGTATTATATCTAAAATTCTGGATATTTATGCAGATTCACAGTTGTGCTGTAATCAACAACATAATTCTAAGTCAGAAATAAGGATCTTAATGAGTTCAGTGATCAAGTTCAAATGATGATTGTCATAATATAACCAACACCATCAGATCACTTTTTTTCTTTGTTCATCTGGCAGTTATGACTCAGATACAGCAGCCAAACAAAACCTAAAGTAAATGTATAAGGGTCAAGAGCCCAACTAAAGCAAACACCCATCACCATAACGGTGGCTTACAATTTGTGATTTTCTCCTTCAGTGATTCTGCTTGTTAACATCAGGTGTCTTCAATAATGATCAATCATTACTAAATTAATCACTTAATTAGCTCATTAACTTTAACACTCTTGAGTGTTAATTTAACACTCATATTTTAACACTTTACACCAGGGATAGGCAACTCCGGTCCTGGAGGGCCACTGTCCTGCAGAGTTTAGCTTCAGCCCTGATAAAAACTCACCTGCCTGTATCTATCTAGTAATCCTGAAAACACTGATTGCCTTGTTCAGGTGTGTTTAATTAGGGTTGGAGCTAAACTCTGCAGGACAGTGGCCCTCCAGGACCGGAGTTGCCTATCCCTGCTTTACACTCTTGAGTGTGGACTCATATACACTCCCAGGAGTGTTAATTTAACACTGGAGTTTTTGCTGTGCTGTTAGAGAACTTAACAGAGACATTCTAACTGACTCACTATTATGTGTATGTTGTGTACTGTATGTACTGTATATTTGACAGGTGTTTTTTTCTCAACAGGTTTATCATGAGGTCTCCTTTATCATGTAACTTTGGTCACACTTTAGATTAGGGTCCAATTCTCACTATTAACCAACTATTAACTACTTAATAAACTCCTAATTACTGCTTATTAATATTTAGTAAGGTAGTTGTTATGTTCAGGTATTGGGTCATAATATGATCATGCAGAAGAAGGCATTAAAATGTGCTTTATATGTACTAATAAACAGCCAATATCCTAGTAATATGCATGCTAATAAACAACTAGTTAATAGTTAGAATTAGGCCCTATACTAAAGTGTTACCACGACTTTAATACTATAATATCCAATGTGTTTGTGGACAGTATCATTATTTCCATGTGATATTTTCCAAAAATGAAAGAGTAAATAGTTATGTAAATGTGAACACTGTCCTCTTGTGGTGAGACTGTAGAACTGCAGCTTTAGATTTTACAGTAGAAAAGACTGCAGTTACACACTTTTATTCACTTATCAAGTCATAATAAGTCATAATGTTTGTTTGATTCACAGCCATACATCTGTGCAGTTTATGTGGGTCAAAAGTATTAACTTAATAGATAATGGTACATTGATAGATATATTTGATTTATTTAAGTTAATTTTAAATTGCATGAACTGTAATGCACCATTACATGCTTACATTGTATGTAGAAGTCACAAAAAAAAATCAGTATGTCCTGGGCATTATTTTAGTTATGCAGTGCGCATACATCAATGTTACATGGTTGATTTATGTAAACCTGCAAATGGCATGCATATGCATCAGTTATGCTCATATTGAAGGAATCTTGAGTTAAATCAACGTATCACGTACAGAGGACCTGAACCAGAACAGATGCGAGCTGTTTTATACGAAAGCTTGTTTCTCAGGACGCTCCTTATTAATATTAATCATGATGTCTGCCTTTTCCCAAAGTATAGATGAAATTACCAAACTAGAAACAAAGGCATCATTCTATTAGCCTGGCTGCGCCCTCCTACGCACTTCCGCTCAATTTCATTTTCCTTCAGTACTACGTCTGGGACTGCTGTATATTGACCACCAGCATCCACCAGATGCGGAACGGATGTGGAACGGCTCCGCTGCGTGACAGCTCCGTGTTCCGTCGTCTGTCAATACCCACAAGGTCCAGATTTGTTGCGGAACGGCTGCGGTCATGACTGACAGCTGAAGTCACAAGGACCCACGAGATCTCGCAAATTCACGTATGATCGCGCGATATAAGTGCTGAATTGCTGCGGAGCTCTCCGGCATCCGGCAAAAATAGAAGCTCTGCGTATCTGCTCCGGAGGGCTGCGGATCGCCGGAGTCGGAACGCAGCTGTACCGCATTCAGTGGAAATACACTCATTGACTTTAATGGAAACCTATTGACTCCGCCGCCGTGCCGGAGCCGTAACGCAGCCGGTGGAAATTGGGGGTTAGGTTTCCAGAAATAAATTTTTTGTAGGACCAATCAGCGAACAGAGGGAGTGGCTGAGAACGATGACGTTGATGTGATCACACACATGACTGGCGTCGGCCAATAGTGTGACGTACAACACAGACGCGCTGCTCTATCAAACTACGTGATAAGACTCGAGGCACAGAGAGAAGGAAATGAATAGTGGAATAAAGTCGTTATTTTTGTTTGTTTTTGCGCACAAAAAGTATTCTCGTTGCTTTATAAACTTTATAAAAGACAGACATCTTATTCTAAACATAATCCTCTGATCATTCGGACTTCGTGAGCTTAGAATTATAAGGTTCTATCTCCGTTTAGGGTAGTTCTGAGATATTGAGCATCAAAGTTTTTACATCCCAGCTGGCAAAACTGTTATGTAGTATAATCTACTATTATAGCTCAACAAGACCATCACCCTACAGGTACTTTGAGGATAGAATATCAAAATCCTGGCACATTTGGAAATGGGATTTTTTAAGATGGCCCAAATGGAGATAGAACCTTATAATTCTGAGAGCTCTGATTCTGTTTGGAATTATAAGGTTCTATCTCCACTTTTACAAATAAAACCCCACATTTCAAAGAATAAATGTATATAACCATTGATTTTAATCAATTTATATATTTATAATACAAGCACACAGCTTGTAGTATATAATATAATATATAATAGTATAGTATACATCAAAGCCAAGCAAGTTTGTAAGAAAAAAAAAAAAGTATTTTCAAAGAACATGGACATGGAAAAATTACAGCTAAACAAAAAATGTTTTCTTCACATACTACACCCCACTCCTCTGTACTGTAAAAACATTTAGGAAGCATCTTACATACATTAAAAACGGTTCATTTAGTAGATTAAAACATACAAAATATTGTGTAACATCATGAAAATTATGTTTTCATCCCTTTCCACCCCACCCCCTCTGTGCTCTGAAACATTTTAAAAAATGAAAGATGGATTATTTAGAAAGAAAGATAGATTAGTTAGAAAGATAAAAAGAGGGATTAGTTAGAAAGAAAGAAAGAAAGATGGATTAGTTAGAAAGAAAGAAAGAAAGAAAGAAAGAAAGAAAGATGATTAGTTAGAAATAAAGATAGATTAGTTAGAAAGAAAGATAGATTAGTTAGAAAGAAAGAAAGAAAGATGGATAAGTTAGAAAGAAAGAAAGAAAGACAGAAAGAAAGATGGATTAGTTAGAAAGAAAGAAAGATGGATTAGTTAGAAAGAAAGAAAGAAAGAAAGAAAGATAGATTAGAAAGAAAGAAAGATGGATTAGTTAGAAAGAAAGAAAGATGGATTAGTTAGAAAGAAAGAAAGAAAGAAAGATAGATAGATAGATTAGAAAGAAAGAAAGATGGATTAGTTAGAAAGAAAGAAAGAAAGAAAGAAAGAAAGATGGATTAGTTAGAAAGAAAGATATATTAGAAATAAAGAAAGAAAGAAAGAAAGAAAGATAGATTAGTTAGAAAGATAGAAAGATGATTAGTAAGAAAGAGAAAGAAAGAAAGATGGATTAGTTAGAAAGAAAGAAAGAAAGATAGATTAGAAAGAAAGAAAGATGGATTAGTTAGAAAGAAAGAAAGAAAGAAAGAAAGAAAGAAAGAAAGAAAGATTAGTTAGAAAGAAAGAAAGAAAGATGGATTAGTTAGAAAGAAAGAAAGAAAGAAAGAAAGAAAGAAAGAAAGAAAGAAAGAAAGAAAGAAAGAAAGATGGATTAGTTAGAAAGAAAGATATATTAGAAAGAAAGAAAGAAAGATAGATTAGTTAGAAAGATAGAAAGATGGATTAGTAAGAAAGAAAGAAAGAAAGATGGATTAGTTAGAAAGAAAGATAGATTAGTTAGAAAGAAAGAAAGAAAGATAGATTAGAAAGAAAGAAAGATGGATTAGTTAGAAAGAAAGAAAGAAAGAAAGAAAGAAAGAAAGAAAGATTAGAAAGAAAGAAGGATGGATTAGTTAGAAAGAAAGAAAGAAAGAAAGAAAGAAAGAAAGAAAGAAAGAAAGAAAGAAAGAAAGAAAGAAAGATGGATTAGTTAGAAAGAAAGATATATTAGAAAGAAAGAAAGAAAGATGGATTAGTTAGAAAGATAGAAAGATGGATTAGTAAGAAAGAAAGAAAGAAATAAAGAAAGATGGATTAGTTAGAAAGAAAGGATTAGTTAGAAAGAAAGGATTAGTTAGAAAGAAAGAAAGAAAGAAAGAAAGAAATATAGATTAGTAGAAAGAAAAATAGATTAGTTAGAAAGACAGAAAGAAAGATGGATTAGTTACTTCTAGAAATTAAGATAAGAAAGAAAGAAAGAAAGAAAGAAAGAAAGAAAGAGATTAGTAAAAAAGAAAGAAAGATTGATTAGTTATTAAGGATAGATATATAGATAGATAAAGTTTGAAGACAGATAGAAACAGTTTGAAGATAGATAGATAGATAGATAGATAGATAGATAGATAGATAGATAGATAGATAGATAGATAGATAGAGAGAAAGAAAGAACGATTGATTCGTTATAAAAAAAGATAGAAAGATGGAAATGCCATCTTTCGCCGGCTTCAAATGTCCAGGCTAATGTCCAGCCCTTAGCTCTGTGTCCAGGCTACAGAGCTAAGAGGTGGGTTTTGATTGGTCCGTCCGTGTTCATTCAGGGTTTTGATTGGATATTGAATCTACTGGAGATAGAACCTTATAATCCCAACTCGGTTTATGTTTTGTGAGATGGAACCTTTTTATTTTATTAATAACTACTAACAAAAATTTTTTTTTACAAAAATAACACCACACAGGCATTAATAAACACATAATGGATCAGATTATGTCAAAAACTCAATTTCGACCAAAAGTGGAGATAGAACCTTATAATTCTAAGCTCACGACTTGTTGTTTCCGGCCGGTTTCGGCGCATGACATTACGTTACGACCACACGTTAGCGATTGGCTATGGCAGATCCTGAGTGACTCTGGGCAGATCCAATAGTTTTGAACTTTAACAGAGAACCCGCCTACAAGGAAGTAAACGTTTCTCAATGGAGAGAGGCCAGACTCTCTGTACAAATGAAATGTACGAGAGTCTGGGAGAACCAGGCTATCATTCTATAATCTGATCAGAAAATTATTTAAATGTTTTCTTTAATACATTAGTTAATATGACCTGTTTTTAAATGATCAAAATGATTTGTCTTTACATGGTTTTGCTTCTATAATAATAATTGTGGTGGCCTTTACCCCTTCATCTGATACACTTACATATATCATTATTTATTTACTAATTATATGTAATAATATGAAATTAAAGGAACAAAATTGTTTATTTTTATGAGTAATGAGTAAAATTTAATTTGTGTTCAGAATGTTACAAAACTAGTACTTAATAAAATATAAAAAGTTACTTGGGCACTTCAGTTATCAGATTATAGGTCCTAGTAATACGCTCTGGTCTGTTAGTAAAAGCCATGTCAATGAGCGTTTTTGTTTGCCGAGTAATCCTCGTAGGCCCTTTAATCATTTGTACATAATCAAATTTAGTCATTATAGTTTTTAATTTTAGTCTACAAACCTTATCAGACCAATTGATATTGAAGTCACCATACCATATTGTCTCTCTATGAACCTCAAGCTGTTTTGCTACCTTACTCAGCTCATCATAAAAAGACACATTATGAGAAGGTGGGTTATAGAGGACTACAATATTAAAGTTCATTGATGTTGATAGAGTTACATTAAGAGCAAGGCATTCGAGGGGGGTGTTAAGTTCTACTACGTGACATTTAAATATATCTCTGATGTAGATTAGCACGCCTCCCCCCTTCCCAGAGTTTCTGTCCTTTCTGTAGCATTGATATCCAGAAACGTTGATCATGTTTGTTGAAATATTGTTGTGCAACCAGGTTTCCGTCAAACAAATATAGTCCAAGTTGGAGTCCAGGAGAAGCGCTGAGATCTGATCCCTTTTGGAGATTAGACTGCGGATGTTTAATTGTCCTCCTAGTATTCCTTTTGGTTTGCTCACAGGTTCCCAGAGCACTCTGGCATGATTGACCGTTTGAAAGAAAAGATGTTCTTTTTGCTTTTGCGTAGCACGACTGGCCATATTGGAGCGCGTTTGTAGCGTCTTGCACGCCCCTCCATTAGCACGCCTCGCTGCCCCACTGTATACCGATTGAAAGTCATCCCGCGCGGTTCTACATCTACGTAAAACAATAATCGGCGCGGTCTGCATAATCTCAGCACCCGCGCATGAGTCTATCAAAGAGAATGACTCACCGGTCAGGCTGCAATCCATTGTACACAGGCGGCTAAGATCAATAGCGGTGCGCTCCTCGGCTTGACGCTGCTCCTGTAGTTCCTGGCTCAGAGCCAACAGCTGAGCGGGCCAGGGCTCTGCTCCGCAGGGCTCCAGTGTGTGCAGGGGCGGTGCCTCCACGTATTCACCAGCCCCTAGCCCCACCTGCTCCACAGAGCTAGCCTGCTTCTCCTGCAAACTTGGGCCAGGATTTAGGTGTATATCCCCAGCTAAAAGCATAAGCATCAGTAGTATTTTGGATGATTGTGCTTTGCCCTGCTGAGATGTTGCCTTTTTGCCCTTGTTGTCCTTGCTCCTGTTGCTCTTCCACCAGAATGACGACCAGATGGAATACAGAGTGTTGTGTCCATACACTCTCAGAAAATAAAGTACATAATTGTACCTTTAGGGGTACAATGGCTTGTCACTGGGGCTGTACCCTCAAGGGTACAATATTGTACCCTTGGCATAGGGTACATATTTGTAACCTTGTGATTTGTACCTTAAGAGACCAGTCTTGTACCTGTGGTGACAATTTTGTACCTTTATTTAACAGTACAAAAATGGACCCTTCAAAAATGGTACAAAATTGGCTTTGACAGGGTACAATCGTTGACTATAATGAGATATATTTCACACACGCAGAAGTAAAATAAAAATGTATTAAATACTCTTCATTTTCACATTTTCCAACATTTCATTTTAAACTTAATGTCTAGCTGTGACATATAAATTATTATCATCTGAGTAAGTGTCATTTGCCTGAAAGTCTATTTCATGTCCTTTCATCTCGACGGCGGTTACTTCTATGCCTGCTTCTGATATTTTCTGAAGGACCTCCTCGGTTGAAAGCCCTGTAAGAACCATGAGTAACCGTGCTATGACTTCTTCTCCACCGATGGCCAAAAGAAAGAAAGGCCGCGAACTGGACGTTCTTTTAAATTGAGATTCAAGCAGCCAATCAGGGCTGGCTCTACATACACTCTCAGAAAATAAAGTACATAATTGTACCTTTAGGGGTACAATGGCTTGTCACTGGGGCTGTACCCTCAAGGGTACAATATTGTACCTTAACCTTTAAAAGAAACGGTACATATATGTAACTTTTAATGCTTTTTGATCCTCAAAAAGTTACATATATATACCTTGAGGTCCAACAGCAAACACTCCAGTGTTAATTGAACTCTCCTGGGAGTTTATATGACTCCAGACTCAAGACTGTTAAAGTTAATGATATAATTAAGTGATTCATTGAGTGATGATTGAGCATTTTTGAAGACACCTGATGTTAACAAGCAGAATCACTGAAGGAGAAAATATATTTTTTTAAGACACCGTTATGGAGATCAGTGTTTGCTTTAGTTGGGCTCTTGACCCTTAAATCATTAACTTTAGATTTTGTTTGGCTGTTGTATCTGAGTTATAACTGCCAGATGAACAAAGAGAAAAGTTGATCAGGTGGTGTTGGTTATGTTTTGACGTAATCATAATTTGACCTGATTCACTGAACTCATTTAAAGTCTAATCTCAGACTTAAATGTTTATTGTTGATTACCACATCACTGTGATTCTACAGCAAAAGATTTTTAGCATTTTCAATATAAACTAAATATTTGTAAAAGTTGTTCTGATCAAAAGACTTTGAAAATTCCTTTATGTAGACACACTGACATCAATAATCAGCCTGTGAATCTCAACAATGGTGACAATAATAAAGCATGTTGCAGTGGCTGCCACCAATCAAAACTCATTAATGGCTCCCATCATGCATTGCGGTATGAATAAATTATGATCTGAATTGTCTATGTAATTTCCTTTCCCTAATTGAATATTCTGTTTGTCACCATTGTTGAGATGCATAGACTGAATCTTGATGTCTGTGTGTGCCTAAAAGAAAGATTTGTTTTATCAGAACAACTTTTAAGAAATCCTTTAGAGTATTTCAAAAACTCTGGATCTTACGCTGTAGAATCACAGTGATGCTGTAATCAACAATATACATTTAAGTCAGAGATTAGACTTTAAATGAGTTCAGTGATTCAGGTCAAATTATGATTATGTCAAAACATAACCAACACCACCTGATCAGCTTTTCTCTTTGTTCATCTAGCCGTTATAACTCAGATACAACAGCCAAACAAACTTTAATGTTAACAGTTTAAGGGTCAAGAGCCCAACTAAAGCAAACACTGATCACTATAACGGTGTCTTAAAAAATATATATTTTCTCCTTCAGTGATTCTGCTTGTTAACATCAGGTGTCTTCAATAATGCTCAATCATCACTCAATGAATCACTTAATTAGCTCATTAACTTTAACAATCTTGATTGTTAATTTAACACTCATATTTTAACACTTTAACACTCTTGAGTCTGGAGTCATATAAACTCCCAGGAGAGTTCATTTAACACTGGAGTTTTTGATGAGTTATAATGATTTAATATAAGAAAATTAACTTTTATTTCCTTTATTCCAAGGCTACTCAAATATAGTGATAAGTTAAAATCTACCTTAAATGATTAAGGTATCATTAAAACCTTAAAAAAACTTTTTTTTTTACAAAAAAATAAATAAATAATTACTTAGCAGAGGCTGTCTTTTGATATTTTACCTTAACCTTTAAAAGAAACGGTATATATTTGTACCTTTTAATGCTTGGGGACATATATGTACCCTTTTGACCCTCAAAAAGGTACATATATGTACCTTGGGGGACAGAAATGGACTCCTGCTGTACCCCTATTTCTGACAGTGTACCCAAACATATAGAGCTTAGTTTGTTCACCATAGAATAAGCCATCTGAGATACCCTTATAAGATGAAATCTTGGTACTCCAAACACAGAACAACAATAATAAAAGTGATAAAACACAAAAGGCTTGAGTGGAGCCCAACAAACCACCCCTGCCTTTGGCAGCCATCTTGTATATCCTCCACCACTGTAGAATTGCAGCTGGTTCAGAGTGAACTGGTGAAAACGGTGCGCCGGTATGAAGACAATCGAAGGACAGATAGAAGAGAGGGGCCACTGGGGGAGTAAAGCAGAGTTTATTTTAACTGTGGCAGGAAATGTGGTCGGACTGGGGAACGTGTGGAGGTTTCCTTACCTCTGCTACAAGTACGGAGGAGGTATGAGGCAGCAATAGGGTATTTCATTCAATTATTTTTATATATTTAACAGCACACTGTATTATCATTCTGTCAGAGGTATTTTAATAATGTTTTATTGTTCTCAGGTGCGTTCCTGATACACTCTCAGAAAATAAAGTACATAATTGTACCTTTAGGGGTACAATGGCTTGTCACTGGGGCTGTACCCTCAAGGGTACAATATTGTACCTTAACCTTTAAAAGAAACGGTACAAATATGTAACTTTTAATGCTTTTTGATCCTCAAAAAGTTACATATGATCAAGAAGATACATACCTTGAGGTCCAACAGCAAACACTCCAGTGTTAATTGAACTCTCCTGGGAGTTTATATGACTCCAGACTCAAGAGTGTTGAAGTTAATGAGATAATTAAGTGATTCATTGAGTGATGATTGAGCATTATTAAAGACACCTGATGTTAACAAGCAGAATCACTGAAGAAGAAAATATTTTTTTTTTAAGACACCGTTATGGTGATCAGTGTTTGCTTTAGTTGGGCTCTTGGCCCTTAAATCATTAACTTTAGATTTTGTTTGGCTGTTGTATCTGAGTTATAACTGCCAGATGAACAAAGAGAAAAGTTGATCAGGTGGTGTTGGTTATGTTTTGACATCATCATAATTTGACCTGAATCACTGAACTCATTTAAAGTTTAATCTCAGACTTAACTGTTTATTGTTGATTACGGCATCATTGTGATTTTACAGCAAAAGATTTTCAGCATTTTCAATATAATCTAAATATTCGTAAAAGTTGTTCTGATCAAAAGACTTTGAAAAGTCCTTTATAGACACATTGACATCAATAATCAGCCTGTGAATCTCAAAAATGGTGACAATAATAAAGCATGTTGCAGTGGCTGCCACCAATCAAAACTCATTAATGGCTCCCATCATGCATTGCGGTATGAATAAATTATGATCTGAATTGTCTATGTAATTTCCTTTCCCTAATTGAATATTCTGCTCGTCACCATTGTTGAGATTCATACACTGAATCTTGATGTCTGTGTGTGCCTAAAAGAAATATTTGTTTTATCAGAACAACTTTTAAGAAGTCCTTTAGATTATTTCAAAACTTCTGGATCTTATGCTGTATTATCACAGTGATCAACAATAAACATTTAAGTCAGAGATTAGACTTTAAATGAGTTCAGTGATTCAGGCAATTTATGATCATGTCAAAACATAACCAACACCACCTGATCAACTTTTCTCTTTGTTCATCTGAGAGTTATAACTCAGATACAACAACCAAGAAAAATCTAATGTTAACAGTTTAAGGGTCAAGAGCCCAACTCAAGCAAACACTGATCACTATAACGGTGTCTTAAAAAATTATATTTTCTCCTTCAGTGATTCTGCTTGTTAACATCAGGTGTCTTCAATAATGGTCAATCATCACTCAATTAATCATTTAATTAGATCATTAACTTTAACAATCTTGATTGTTAATTTAACATTCATATTTTAACACTTTCTTGAGTCTGGAGCCAAATAAACTCCCAGAGAGTTAATTTAACACTGGAGTTTTTGCTGTGAATATTTATCAGTATTTAATATCAGTAAATTGACTTACAAAATTTTTATTTCCTTTATTTCAAGGCTACTCAAATATAGTGATAAGTTAAAATATACCTTAAATGATTAAGGTATCATTAAAACCTTAAAAAAAAAAAATTACTTAGCAGAGGCTGTCTTTTGACATTGTACCTTAAGAAAGGGTATATATTTGTACCTTTTAATGCTTGGGGACATATATGTACCTTTTTGACCCTCAAAAAGGTACATATATGTACCTTGGGGGACAGAAATGGACTCCTGCTGTACTCCTATTTCTGACAGTGTACCTGGTGTTTGTGGCTACTTGTGGACTTCCTGCTACTCAGCAATGGGACAGTACACACAGGAAGGAGGCATTACATGTTGGCGTCGTCTCTGTCCTCTGGCTGAGGGTGAGAGTCATAAAGCAACAAAACTGCTTCCTAAAGAGACCTTACAACTTTTAACAACATGTGATTTTACTTTATGTCAGGCATCGGCTACGCAGGACAGCTCATTCAGGTGTACAGCTGCATGTATTACATCATCTCATCTTCTCTTTCAGATCCCAACTTCCATGGGCCAGCTGTGACAACATGTGGAACACAGGTGATAATAAATCAATCAATCAGTACATCTGAATAAAATGCTATTATAAAAAGTTCAGTTTCAATGGAACTTGAGCTGCGTCGAGATGCTGTGGGAACGCCTCTGCGTGATTGCGTCGTGAAGCACCTGAAATCAGACCAATGGCGTGTCGGAACGTCACAGGCGGGTGATGTCATTGACTAGGAAACTATAAAGCATACCTGGAACAAACAGTCACAGGACGAGCAGGAGCAGGACGAGGCAGAGGGCAGGACGAGGCAGAGGGCCGTGAGAGAGAGGCACGAGGCCGGTGGCGTGATTACTCTGATGAGCGACACCTGCGAGACGCACCGGTCTCGAATTTCTCACGGAGGAGCGGAAGCATAAAGGAGGAGCGACGACAGTGAAGAGCGAGAGAGGACAGGCCTGAACTTATGTTGTGTTTTTGTTTCTGTTTTGTGTGGCCAGCAGTCGTCCGTGAGGGGCTGCTGGCTTTTACTTTAATTTTGTATTTGTGTTATTTTGTTATTAAAGTGTTTGAAAGTTCGCCAGTTGTTTAATGTTTGGTTATGCCTCCTTCTTCCCATAACAACATACCTCGTTACACTGGTGCCGAAACCTGGGAAGAAGGAGGAACGCGCTGTCAAAGAGCCCTCGCCGCTGTGGGGAATCCGCGGTGCCATGGAGCATGGTGAGCAGAGTCCGTCGCCATGGACGCTCGAGGCGGTGCGCTGGAGTGAGTTGCCGGGGGGACGGACAAGCTCGCTGCCGGCCGCCTGGGTGCTGGAGGGACGGCTGCCGTCCGTGAGGGAGCGGAGGAGTTGCCGCCGTCCACCGTGGGCCGGAGCCTGCTGTCGTCCGCCATGACCCCCCGGTTCGATTTGCGAGTAAAGTCAACTAATTCGGGTTAAGAGTGTACTGAACAGTGTTTTACACAAAGATTTACTTCAGTTCTGTGACAGAAGATGAAAGTAAAGTAAACTGATGTTACTGCAGCTCATACAATTATTAGTTACATTTATAATTAAACTGAACTCATTATTTATTGTTACACCTCACAATTACTTTTCATACAGTATAACAAACATGAACAGAGTATTTATAATGAAATATTATATTGGAGGTTTCAGCATGCTTAGACATTTCTTTTCTCGTTTCCAACATATGAGCAGCTGGAAGATTAATTTCTATCAGATAATTTTAGAGACATTCTGTTAACTGATGCTTTTGTGTGTTTGTATAGTGAATATCTGACAGATGTCCACTTTCTAGATTGTCTTGCTTGTTGAATATTATCAAATCATCCTCAATTTCATGTTCTTCATGAGTAAAATCAGCAGAAACACATGAGAAGTAAGTGTAAGTGTAAAATATTCAGTTTTCATCAGCTTCAGATGATCAGCCCAGTTTGTTCATCAGTTCATCAAGTCTCAGGTAATTATTACTTCACTGAAATGTTTCATACACATTCATATTGTTATATAAATCCCACATACATGTTAAATGTGAGTAAAACCAAGTGTCATGTTTCTATTTGTGATTTTGAAGTTGTGAATGATGACAGTGTAAATATAATGTTGTTTCTCATGTAAATCTGCACACTGTCCTCTGGTGGTGAGACTGTAGAACTGCAGCTCCAGATATTACAGGAGAAAGACCTCAGACTGCAGTTTATCTACTTATAAAGTTACTGAGCCATTTACTCTCTTTTTTAAAATATTTTTTTGTTATAGATATTGTATAATATGTTTTGTTGTATTTTACAGTACTGTAGTGTGAATGTTTTGCAGGTAGAAGTGGAAAGACTTTATTCACAGCTTTAATCAGAGCTTGAGGTGTTTCTAATAAGTGTCTCATTATTGACATATTTACCATATTTATATTGTCTACTCTTCAATTTAGTCTGATAGAGATCCTGTGTTTTGATCACAGTGGTTCCTGACAGATGCTTTTGAATGCAGTTACAGTATAGACACAGTAGATCCCAGCGGGTGAATTATAGTCATGAATCATGATGCAGTAAAGGAGAAATACATAGATTGTGATGGAGGAGTTTGATCTGTTTAAGAGAGCATCAAATTCACAATTTAGTTTCTTTCTCCTTATCCACCTTATTCTTCACACAGCCATTCATATCTTGACTGTGCTTCTGGTGTAATTCTCAGCCAGTTATTTTCAACAATCCGTTGTGCTGCTTTCTATATTGCAAACTTATCATATTATTTTAATTGTATTATCATAATCTTAAACACACTGGATTACAGCACAAGTTGTTTGACCGTTTACAGCACTTTGTTGGTCTTAGTTATTGACATAAGAGTTGCTACTGAATCAGAGGTCTTGCCTATTTAAAAAGAATGGATTCTTCACAATGTAAGTGTTTGCTTCATAACGTTATATATTATTGCTGTGATGATGAGCTTCATACTTTAATATTAATGCGGGGTATTGCATATGAATTTTTAAGGACTTAAATACTTGTGTACTAGTGATGACTGGCTTAGAAATTAGTAAATATATTGAGTCATAATTCATGTGGTGATCGTCTCTAAACTCTCTCTGTTTATATTGTGTCTCCATCATGACTGTGGCTTGATGCTCATCTACAAAATCAGGAAGTGCTGAGGTCAAAGGTCACAGGCCGGAGCTGAAAACAACCTTTTTAATGTAGGGATAAGATTATGGACTATTCTCTATTTGTACTGTTGTAAACTCATTGCACACCGCAGGACCTAAATTCATAAAATGAATTTGTCAAGGAAAAAAACATGTCTTGAGTATTTTATTATAGTACATGTTTTACCAGTGACGTTTATTTTGAGGATAACAAATTTGTGAAAATCAAGAAGTGAAATCATGGACACTTTCTGCAGCATGACATGAAGACAAGAACATAATCTCACTACATTTACTCCACTATTTTATAACTATGAAGCTCAACTCTGTTACTCAAGTTATTGATCAAACAAATAATATTTCATACAAATTTAGGAAAACAAAATTATCATTAACTACTACTAACCAACCTTTGATTCAAAGGTTAGCAAAACTTAGTTAGAACATAACAACCATTTGCAAATAAAGTGAAAGACCTTTGAGTTTAACATTTTCAGTGTTTACCAAAAGTCCAAAGTCCAATAAATGGCAATCATGTTTATATATTTATTTTTAATTCAGTGTGAGATGAGGAAGACCATCTAGGAGACAACAGCAACTTTAGTTTTGTGCTGTTTGAGCACATTATAATACTTTGTATCAAACTTTTTTCTACCTCTCAGTTTTTACCAGTTCAATAGATAGCTCAATTTTCTAAACGACATGTTTTGCAATGGGACATTTTTAATTTACATGACACATTGTCTGTGCACAGAGAGGTCTGGTGTAAAAAGACATAACTTTGACTTGGGTAAATGATTAACTTGTTTGTTCAACTCGTGGATCCCCAAGCGGGGAAGAGTTTCAGAGGCAAAGACCAAAAAAGACACTTGTGAAGAAGTGAGCTCAAAATGGCAGGTCCTCTAAAAGTCCTCGGCTTCATCTTTTGCTTGTTTTCCGTCAATACTGAGCGAGGTCAAGGCAAGTGTTGGTCTTTATTTGAATGTCCTTTTTATTTACATTTTACTGACTTGAATGCTGCATGCCCTTCTTTCTTTTTATGTCCACAAAAGGATAATTTTCTGGCAGTGAATAGAATCATAAATTCAAGTGTTCTGGGGTATTTTTCTTTTTTTAATGTATTATTTAATGCAAATTCTGACATTGGCCGTTGGTTTAATTCTGATGACTGCACTTGCTAATTTTCTTAAATTCAAATGAATGAATAAGACTGTATATGACCTGACTGATTTCATCCAGAACCCTACAGTAAAAACTGTAGACAACTGGAGACAAGTCATTTCAAGTCAGTCGTCTAAATGTTTAAGAGAAATTAAATCAAAGCAATATAGTGTAGCACAGTTAGACAACCATTCAGAAAAGGTCATGACAGACAATAACAGTTGTTGTTGCAAAACTTCAGATATTTTAAACATTGTATATATAAACATCATTTGTTTTAATTTCAGGGAATTCACAAAGTCCTCAGTTTGTCATGTGTGTTATTGAGGGTTTCTACCCTAATAACCTCACTGTACAATGGAGAGTAAAAGATATCCACAGCCCGAGACATAAAGTCAGCGGTGAGAGTGAATGGAGTGAATCTACACACTACACCTGCGAGGTCACTGACCAGGGGAAACTGATTAGTGTGAAGAAGAACTTCAACAGTAAGTCGTCTAATATTGGTGTGCTCTCTCTAGTTCATACACTTACTTCTATAAATCCACATTTACACATTAAATCATATTCATTTTCTTACTCTTTAACAGCTAAACCTACTCTGATGCTGAAGCCACCAATTGTGACAGAATTATTTGTCAATAATAAAGTTGTCTTGGAAGCTGTTGTTTCTGGAGATGAAGAAAAGACAGTGCAAGAAGCTTCAGTGTTGTGCAAAGTGAAGAATGAACCTGTAAGCAGTGTAACAGGAAATATAAACTTTTCTCAAGACATTTCACAGTTTATAAGAATCCACAACATCATCGTTGATACAAAGACATGGTTTGATGGTGAAATGGTCACCTGCAGTATTCATGACACAAATAATAACAGAGACATCAAGAAGGAGATTAATTTTGATAAAGGAGGTAAGTCAATCCAAATAATCAACGTTGTGGCTCTGTATGCATTCATAGATGAAAGGTTGAACACCGTTTTATTGTATGGCACAAAAAAAAAAAAAAGAATGTAAGCACATTTGAAATGTGTCAAAAGCTGGCTTGTCAAACTTTTGTTATTCAATATTGTTTGATACTTCTGTTTGATTTTTTTTTTTTATGAATCTTTATGATTATTTCCATTTCAGATGGACAGACACCCAGTGTTGTCATTTACAGACCTGATATGATTTACACAGAGACGGTCTCTCTGGTGTGTGAGGTCACCAGCTCTAAACTTGGCGATGTCTATATCATGTGGAAAGTGGGAGAGCAGCGTTACATAGAGGGATCAACCAGCACTCACATCCACCAAAAGAACTCAATGTCTGTTCTCAGTATTCTGACAGTGTCGAAACAAGAGTATGAAGATCCCAAAACCACCTTCACCTGCGCAGTCAAACACGCCAACATGGGCAATATAGGATCTCCATTACAAGTTGTAACAAGCAAACGTAAACAGCCAGAATGTCCATTTTGTCCTGACTATTAATGTACAAGCAACTTTACTAAAAGATCATGATGTGTATCTGTTGTTCACTTGTACGCTCTCCAGAGCTTCTGTCCTGTTGTTGTCTGGTCAGATCATAAATCTTTGATCTTGTTTTTGTGCATTTTTCTGGATCAATGTTCTCCAAGGGTTAAACATCAAAGCCAAATTACAGTCAAAACTATGTGTTTAATTTGTTATTGCATGCAAATAAATATGGTCACACGAAAACACAGTCAGCATAATATCATAGTGTGAAAAATTAATAGTTTTCAAGAGAAGAATATCATTGTGAGTGTGATTCTGTTAGCCTATTCATGCCCTTCAACATTTTCACATTCTGTTCACTAGAAATTATGATTTCAAATCCAGAACAATTTTGATTTGATTGTGTTGTTTATTAAGCAATAAATATTTGTCTTTGCATGTTTTATTCGAGCTCTCGTGTGGTTTTTAACATCAGAAACCTTTGTGTGGTTCATTTTCTGGTCCCTTTTTATCAGTATTTAGAGAAAGAAGAATATTTTTTGTGATTCTGCACACAGCAAAGCCACATTTTCATTTCCAAAAGTCCCATCAATATAAATATAGAAATTTACATTCATTTTAATGCACAGATGTTTTGTAGTAAGGGTGTGTGATATTTTTCATTAGTATATCTGTATTAAATACTGATTGTTGAAAGTTACTTGATAACAGTATCATAAAGGTAAGAATATGCACATTTTTATAAAGTGTATGGTTTAATGTACTGAGTAACAGACAGTTGAACGGTATGTTTGTCTCAGCTGTGATGTGTGCAAATAAATATATGTGAGTACATGCAGTGCTTGAGTGTGTATGTATCAACAGCTCATGCATGATAAGTCTTCAACAACTCTGTCAGTCTTTATATAAAAACATTTCCCTGAAAGTTTGAGTAAGAATAGTTTGAAAGAGCATGCACACAACGAGGCTGTAAAAGCGACTTGTGAGTAGATTTTGGTGTGCAGTTTGATGACGTTTAATGTCCTTGACAATCTCTGTCGTCTCATTTAGCCACTGGTTAGGAACCCAAATTCGGCCCACTGCCCACATCTGACACATGTGGAAGTGTAACAGATCAAGGGCCTCATTTATAACTGTTGCGTACGCACAAAACAGGCCCTGAAAGAGGCGTACGCTACTTCCGACGCATAAGTTGTGATTTATAAAAACAAACTTGACGGGAAAATTTGCGCACCTGCACGCAAACTCTGACCCATGCGTACGAACGTTTTGGAGATGGAGCAGTTTGGCGACACCGATGGTGAGCTGGAGTTAAATGTCTTTTTGGTCACTTTTAGAAAGAAAATCTAAAGAAAATTATACATATACAGAAAGATAATACAAATATAATTTCACTCACCAAGCCTATCACTTGAAGCAAATATCCGTCCCTTCTTAAGTGAGCGCGTTGGGCCGTTTAGTGAAACTGACGCAAATAACCTATCTAACGGCAGATGAAGTAAAACCGTAAATCTTCATGAGTCCTAATCATAAATACAGTGCATGTTCACAATAACAGTTTAAGTCCTCCTGGGAAGTTTGTATTCATGAGGTTTTACTATTTTACTATTTATGTTTTAAATTAATTTATGAAGCCACTGTAAAATGTATCATTACATGTTATATTGTAATACTATAATACTGTCATATTTTGTGCAGGCATTAGCTTACTTCATCGTAAATAGAAAAGCCTGACAATGTAACTGCTATACCAAAGTATTGTGGTATTACATGTTTCTCACTGACACACTCATAACTCTTCAAGATCGGGCTAAAAGAAAATCCCAAGCTTCCTACTCATATTTTCATCATTGTGGGGGCGTTCATGTATGTTCAATTTGTAAATACGATCTTTATGATACAGGTATGTTTTGAATGCATCAATAGCTCTAGTTTAGGGACAATCCATACAAACAATCTTTACTAAACAGACTGTCACAGTGAGAAGATTTTTGTCCTTTAGCAATGCTAAAGGCCTAACCACTGCAGTTAACACCATGCTGTTAAATAAAAGTCTGTAGGCAAGTCTTAAGGTTAGGGTTAGGGTTAACCTTAACCCTTAATTTCTAACCCAGACCCAGTTTCACAGACATGGTTTAGATAAAGCCAGGATTTGTCCTTAGTTCAATTTGGGTATTTAATTATAGCTTTTAAAAATGTGCCTTAGAAAAAAAAAACATTACTGGCGTGCATCTTGAGACAAAACAATGGCACTGCCATAAGATATGTCATTTGCTTTCAGGTAATACAGCTCAAACATGCATTTTAGTCTGGGACTACAGGCTTAAGTCTTGCCTGTGAAAGTGTGAATCCAGGGTATTATGTTGTAACTTCTTGTATATAATTATGCCAATGTTACCAAAGTGTTGCGTTGGACAGAGGATTAACTCTAAACCAACAGCTTGTGTACACTGTAAAACCTAACAGTAATATGTACTAAATAAAATTGAGTTCACAGCACTCAAATATTACCGAAACTTGAATGACTGAAACAGAACTCAAACTGAATGAATTATAGAACATTTCTAGATCCCAGAATGATAATTGTATAATTAAGTGATTAATTAAGTGATGATTGAGCATTAGTGATGAGCACCTGCTGTTAACAAGCAGAATCACTGAAGGAAAGAGAAACACAAGAACTACAACTGACTTCCAGCCACAGCAAAATCAACTGGAGATAAAAGAAGACATTAAACATCTCAAGATCTCAGCAGAGGAGGATTAAACAACTCCACAAACAGCATTACAAGCTTCACTTATTATTAACCACTTTGACTTTATTACTGCCATTCGTCTACAGAAGTTCTTATTAGAATTAACAAAGGTTTAGAAGTTGATGATTTGAGTTTCATTTAAGGTCACCATGATGGAGATCAGCGTTTGCTTTAGTTGGGCTCTTGACCCTTGACTTTTGCACGTAAGATTTTCTTTGGCTGCTATAATTGAGTGTTTATAAAACATATTTGTTATGGCACAAAAGCCAAGAAAAAGTCTGATCGGGTGTTGATGGTGAAGGATTGATGATGATGACAATCATCATTTAGTGGCTTGATTCACTGATTTCATTCAGAGTCTGATCTCTGATTAAAAGGGCAACATATTAGTTTCACTCAAAACTGTGATTCTACAGCATAAGAGCTAGCCATGTTGTGACCATCAGATAATATGAAGGATTTTACAAATAGTTGTGCACTAAAAGTTTCACAGAAAAGGTATTGCATTACTAAGACTCACACAGACATCAATAATCAGCATATGAATCTCAGCAATAGTGACCATTAATAAATGATTCATGCTGCAATGCATGCTGGGTACTAGCATAATACAAAACTTATCCATGGCTCCCAGCATCCATTGCAGCATAAATCACTTTTTTAATGGTCACCATTGTTGAGATTCATATGCTGATTCTTGATTACTGTGTAAGTCAGCATGATACCATAGAGGTTTTTAAAATCTGATTGTCACAACAATGTGTCTTACAGCAGAATCAGTTCTATTATAATGAATAATACAAGTAATACATCATCTGTCTAATCAGAGATTAGGCTCTGGAAAAGATCAGAGAATCAAGTCACTAAATGATGATTTCTATCATTCAAACATAACCACATGCTCATATTTTCTTTTGGCGTATGTGCCATAACAAATGTGTTTTATAAACACCCAGTTACAGCAGCCAGAGGAAAAACGTCTCGGTTACATATGGTAACCCTCGTTCCCTGAGGGAGGGAACGGAGACGTACGTCGTGGTGAACGACGAATAGGAATCTCGCTAGAGAGGCCAATCTACTTCGAGTGAAACTAAAACAAGCCAATACACATTGGCGTGCAATCATTTGCATCAGCTGCGCAGCCTCGCAGCGCGGGTATTTAACGAGCAGCTGGTGTGATTGCACTTCAGTTTTTTGCTGAGGAGCCAAGCCTGAAAAGCTGGTCGCCCCGGCGGGTAGCAGCAGATGTGGCGACGGGACGTACGTCTCCGTTCCCTCCCTCAGGGAACGAGGGTTACCATATGTAACCGAGACGTTCCCTATCGTCCGGTCACTACGACGTACGTCGTGGTGAACGACGAATAGGAATCCCTAGTAAAGCGCCACAGCTGCTGCACCCCATCCAGCGCCCCGTGTAAGCCTCCACACCTTCTTGCCTGGAAGGACGATAGGAGAGGGCTTACACCGAGAGTATCCGTCACTGTTGTTCCGTTATAACCCATACAGTGAGATTATTGGATAACACTGGGAAAGCGTGCCCGATCTGAGGGAGGGGAACGCTGCGGGAGCCACATTCTTAAGGAGAGTTATGTGGGAATAGACATATGGACTAACCCGAGGGTTGTACTGCATATGAATAATGGGTGACTTAGCCCAAGGGAAAGACACAGGCTTCCGTTTAGGAGCAGCCGTGGAGAATATACACATATGGGATCCCCGTAGGGTCACACATATGGGACCCAGCCTAGACCCGGATCTCAAGGATTCAGCGGATAAAGGCCTGGCACTGGACGCTCCGCCATGTCCGTGCCGAGGGTGTTGGAGGACTCAACAGGTTCGACTCTGGAGCAATAAGGATGCACAGTAGGGTGCAGCAAGCCGACAGAGCCGGTACTCTCAGTGCTTCTACCCGTTTAGGGTGAGAACACGGGAGGACACGGGCTCTACACGTAGGCTATAGTATCTAGCGAACGTGTTAGGTGTCGCCCAGCCCGCAGCTCTACAGATATCTGTTAGCGAGGAGCCACGTGCCAGCGCCCAAGAGGATGCAACGCCTCTCGTGGAGTGTGCATGCAACCTGAGCGGGCAGGGCATGCCTTGAGCTTCGTAAGCCAAGGCGATGGCATCCACTATCCAGTGGGCCATCCTCTGCTTGGAGACAGCCTTTCCCTTCTGCTGGCCTCCGTAACAGACAAAGAGCTGGTCTGAGGTCCTGACGCTTTGAGTTCTGTCCACGTACATACGGAGAGCGCGAACGGGACAGAGCAAAGCCAGGGCTGGGTCTGCCTCCTCCAGGGGCAGCGCTTGCAGGTTCACTACCTGATCTCTAAAGGGAGTGGTAGAAACCTTGGGCACATAGCCAGGCCGGGGTCTCAGTACAACATGGTTGTCACCCGGCCCGAACTCTAGGCACGACTCGTCGACCGAAAATGCTTGCAGGTCCCCTACCCTCTTGATCGAGGCCAGTGCAATCAGCAGCAAAGTCTTCAAGGAGAGAAGCTTTAAGTCTGCTGACTGCAAAGGCTCAAAGGGAGCATCCTGAAGTGCTCGGAGCACCAGGGAAAGGTCCCAAGAGGGTATGGAGGGGGGACGAGGGGGATTTAATCGTCTCGCCCCCCTAAGGAACCTGACGACCAGGTCGTGCTTCCCAACTGTTTTGCCATCTATGTGGTCATGATATGCTGAAATAGCAGCAGCATGCACTTTAAGGGTGGTGGGAGACAGCCTTCGCTCCAACCCTTGCTGCAAGAAGGAAAGCACTGACCCTATCGAACATCTTCGGGGGTCCTCTCTGCAGGAGAAACACCACTCGACGAACAGGTTCCACTTCAAGGCGTACGCACGTCTCGTAGACGGCGCTCGCGCAGAAGTGATGGTGTTAAGTACCTCTGGGGGTAAGTCACCTAGAACCTCCGCGTCCCGTCTAGGGACCAGACATGGAGTTTCCAGAGGTCTGGACGCGGGTGCCATAGGGTGCCCCGTCTCTGAGTCAGAAGATCCTTCCTCAGAGGAATGGGCCAGGGAGGGACTGTCACGAGGAGCATGAGTTCTGGGAACCAAGTCCGGGTGGGCCAATAGGGAGCCACCAGAAGGACCTGCTCCTCGTCCTCCCTGACTTTGCACAGGGTCTGTGCAAGTAGGCTCACTGGGGGAAATGCATATTTGCAGAGGCCCCGGGGCCAGCTGTGAGCCAGTGCGTCCGTGCCGAGTGTTCCCTCGGTCAGGGAGTAAAACAGCTGGCAGTGGGAGGTCTCTGAGGAGGCAAACAGGTCTACCTGAGCCTCCCCGAACTCTCTCCAGATCAGCTGAACCGCCTGGGGGTGGAGTCGCCATTCTCCCGGGAGCACAGCTCGTGATAGCTCGTCGGCCACACGGTTGAGCACACCGGGGACATACATGGCTCGAAGCAACCTCAGACGCTTCTGACTCCAAAGGAGGAGATGGCGGGCGAGTTGCGACATGCGACGGGAGCGTAGACCACCTTGACGGTTGATGTACGCAACGGTCGCAGTGTTGTCCGTACGGACCAGCACGTCTCTGCCCTGTAGAGGCCTTTTTAGGCGGCTCAGAGCGAGACGAACTGCTAGCAACTCGAGGCAGTTGATGTCCCAGTGCAGTTGGGGGCCCGTCCACACCCCTGACACTGCATGCCCGTTGTACGTGGCACCCCAGCCGGTGGCAGAGGCATCTGTGAATACTACAGCATGCCTGGACACCTGTTCCAAGGGGACTCCTGCCCGAAGGAACGAGGGGTCTGACCACGGGCTGAAGGTCTGGCGGCACGCCGGTGTGATTGCCACCCGGTGAGTGCCGTGATGCCACGCCCATCTCGGGACTCGGCCGTGAAGCCAGTGCTGAAGCGGTCTCATATGGAGCAGCCCGAGCGGAGTTACCGCTGCTGCCGCTGCCATATGCCCCAGGAGCCTCTGAAAACATTTCAGTGGGACCGCCGTCCTGCCTTTGAACGAGTTCAAGCAGTTCAGCACCGACTGAGCGCGTTGCTCTGTGAGGCGCGCTGTCTGTGCGACCGAATCCAACTCCATACCGAGATAAGAGATCCTCTGCACGGGGGCGAGTTTGCTCTTCTCCCAGTTGACCTGAAGGCCCAGCTGGCTGAGGTGCCTGAGCACGAGGTCCCTGTGTTCGCATAACTGATCTCGAGAGTGTGCCAGTATGAGCCAGTCGTCGAGATAGTTGAGAATGCGAACGCCCTGTTCTCTCATGGGAACAAGGGCCCCCTCCGTGACTTTCGTGAAGACACGGGGGGACAGGGCCAGCCCGAAGGGCAGGACCTTGTACTGATATGCTCGACCCTCGAATGCAAAGCGCAGAAACGGCCTGTGTCGAGGAAGAATCGAGACATGAAAGTACGCGTCCTTCAGGTCGATCGCTGCGAGCCAATCTTGGGGACGGATGCATTCGAAAATGCGTTTCTGCGTAAGCATTTTGAACGGTAGCTTGTGAAGGCTCCGATTCAAAACTCGCAGGTCCAAGATCGGTCGTAACCCACCTCCTTTCTTGGGTACAATGAAGTAGGGACTGTAGTGCCCTGACCTCATATCGGCTGGAGGGACCGGCTCTATCGCATCCTTCGCCAGTAGGACTGCGATCTCCGCGCGCAAGACATGGGCATCGGCTGCTCTCACTGTAGTGGAGTGGATGGCCCGAAACTTGGGGGGACGCCGGGCGAACTGAATCGCATAGCCGAGCCTGATGGTCCGAATGAGCCAGCGAGACGGACTGGGGAGCGCTAGCCAGGCTCGCAGAGACCGTACAAGCGGGACCAAAGGGACCGTAGGCGTACCCGGAGTGGGGCAGCGAGGTGGAACACAGGGGCTCGGCTCGGGAGGCTCTCTCTGGGAGGCAGCCCGTAGCGGAGTCTGAGTGTGCTGTGCAACACTTACCTGATTCCACGAGGCCGGAGGTGCAGGAGGCGGCTTGGTTGCGTTCTCGAACTGCACACTGCTGCCTGCTGGCGATAGAAGAGGCGGATGAGAGTGGTGAGGATTCTCTCCCCCCACTGCTCTCCGGGCCCTCTTCGGACCCAGAGATGTAAGAAACTGCTCTTTTATTGAAAATTTGGGTACCGCTGGTTTTGAGGCCAGCGGCGGAACAAAAACAAAAGGAAAACAAGGATTTTCCACCCGGCCCTCTTCCGGGGGATGGAGCGATGCGGTCATCGTCTCCTGGAGAGCAGTCCCTGCCATCTCTGGGTCGCCCGTCCTAGGGCCGCTTGCTCCTGGCTTTGCCGCCCTTCTTAGCTGGGTCCTGGACGGGCGGGGCGGCCTGCCTGCGACTGGCTCCACGGCGCCGTTTAGATGGAGGCTGCTGCGGCGGCGCGGGAGCAGGGGCAGACGCAGGAGGCCGCCCTCGGCGACGAGCAGACTGAGGAGCCACAGACGGAGGGGTGGGAGCAGCAGCCTGATGGTCCGAATGAGCCAGCGAGACGGACTGGGGAGCGCTAGCCAGGCTCGCAGAGACCGTACAAGCGGGACCAAAGGGACCGTAGGCGTACCCGGAGTGGGGCAGCGAGGTGGAACACAGGGGCTCGGCTCGGGAGGCTCTCTCTGGGAGGCAGCCCGTAGCGGAGTCTGAGTGTGCTGTGCAACACTTACCTGATTCCACGAGGCCGGAGGTGCAGGAGGCGGCTTGGTTGCGTTCTCGAACTGCACACTGCTGCCTGCTGGCGATAGAAGAGGCGGATGAGAGTGGTGAGGATTCTCTCCCCCCACTGCTCTCTGGGCCCTCTTCGGACCCAGAGATGTAAGAAACTGCTCTTTTATTGAAAATTTGGGTACCGCTGGTTTTGAGGCCAGCGGCGGAACAAAAACAAAAGGAAAACAAGGATTTTCCACCCGGCCCTCTTCCGGGGGATGGAGCGATGCGGTCATCGTCTCCTGGAGAGCAGTCCCTGCCATCTCTGGGTCGCCCGTCCTAGGGCCGCTTGCTCCTGGCTTTCCCGCCCTTCTTAGCTGGGTCCTGGACGGGCGGGGCGGCCTGCCTGCGACTGGCTCCACGGCGCCGTTTAGATGGAGGCTGCTGCGGCGGCGCGGGAGCAGGGGCAGACGCAGGAGGCCGCCCTCGGCGACGAGCAGACTGAGGAGCCACAGACGGAGGGGTGGGAGCAGCAGCTGGCCGCCGCGGCAGGATGTGACGGATGGCCTCAGTCTGCTTTTGTACAGCCGAGAACTGCTGGGCGAAGTTCTCGACCGCGTCGCCGAAGAGGCCGGTCTGGGACACGGGGGCGTTAAGGAACCGGAGCTTGTCGGTCTCCCGCATGTCCGCCAGACACAGCCAGAGATGGCGTTCCTGGACCACCATGGTGGACATCGCACGACCCACCGACCGCGCGGTCACCTTCGTCGCACGAAGCGCGAGGTCCGTCGCGATACGAAGTTCCTGAAGAACTTGGGGATCATGACCACCCTCGTGCAGGGTCTTCAGTGCCTTGGCCTGATGAACCTGCAGCAACGCCATGGCGTGCACGGCAGAGGCAGCTTCCCCACAGGCCTTGTAAGCCTTGCCGGTTAGATCCGACGAGTACATACAGGCCTGTGAAGGGAGACACGGTTCTCCGCGCCAAGTGGAGTTAGGGCACAGTTGCATAGCAACGGCCCGTTCCACTGGCGGGATGCTCGTGTATCCCTTAGCTGCCCCGCCATCAAGGGTGGTGAGGGAGGAGGAGCCACCGGAACGGTTTCTGGCAGTGAAAGGTGCCGTCCACGTCCCCGTAAGCTCCTCATGCACTTCCGGGAAGAAAGGCACTGGGGTGGGTTGCTGAGAACCAGCACGCGCCACCCCGAGATACCAATCGTCCAACCTCGAGGGTTCGGGACACGGTGGAGGATTCCACACGAGCCCGACCCCGTTGGCGGCCCGGGAAAGCATGGCCATCATCTCCGGGTCCGTCTCAGGCATCGTTGACACACCCGAAGGAGGTAACGGCGCTGAGTCGTCATCCGCAGAGACGTCTGACCCACCCTCCGATGCCGCGATCGACATCTGATCCTCACAGGGAGCCCCAAAGGAGACAACCGGTACACACTGCGAGGATGGTCCAGTTTTCTCCAATGGGGGCTCAACTGGCTGCGGAGCATGAGATGGGTGAGGGCTCCTAGGGGGTTGGTTCCCCGAAGGAGACGCGCTCACTGTGATCCTTAGGTCACCCATGTCACTGCCCGAAGCAACCCTCTGAGGAGGATTGGATCGAGGCAGCGGCACGGGGACTCCGCCCCTTTGCAGGAACGTGAGTCTCGACCGCAGCTCCGCGATGATCATCTTCCCACAATGGGTACATGACTCATCCACAAACGCTGCCTCAGCGTGTTTAATGCCCAGACACACGAGGCAGCGTTTGTGACCATCCTGTGAGCCCAGGTAACGACCGCATCCAGAAACACACAGATAGAAAGTCATCTTTAAAAAGACGCTCTCTATCTGTGTAAGCTCTTTTAGGGACTGCTCTCACTGGTGCTGAAACACGCAGGGGAACAGTCACTGCGAACACAGACAGGAATGTGCACCTGTCTGTGCGCTGTCTCTCTCTTACCAGCTGTTAGAACAGCCTTTGAGCGCTCTAATGGCGCACCTTACCAGCTGTTATAACAGCTTTTTTGTTTGCTCAGTATGTAAAACAAAAAAGACAGAGAAGGTAGAGAGAGAGAAAAGAAGACTGCTCGCGCTGCCGTGCTGTAACGCCCGCACCGGGAAGGAGAGGTCCGAAAAGGCTCGTCTTGTCACTCTGTTTGTAGAACGCATCGAAGTGCTTGGCTCCGAAGCAAAAAGCTGAAGTGCAATCACACCAGCTGCTCGTTAAATACCCGCGCTGCGAGGCTGCGCAGCTGATGCAAATGATTGCACGCCAATGTGTATTGGCTTGTTTTAGTTTCACTCGAAGTAGATTGGCCTCTCTAGCGAGATTCCTATTCGTCGTTCACCACGACGTACGTAGTGACCGGACGATAGGGAACTGGTGTTATAAAGTCAAGGGTCAAGAGCCCAACTAAAGCAAACACGGATCACTATCATGGTGTCTTTAAATGAAACTCAATAAATCATTATCATCTAACCCTCTGTTCATTCTCAATAACAACTTCTGTAGACGCATGACAAAAGTCAAACTGTTTAGTAATAAGTGAAGCTGGTAATGCTGTTTGTGTAGTGGTTTAATCCTCCTCTGCTGAGATCTTTAGAGATTTAAACGGCTTTTATCTTGAGTTGATTTCATCTAAGGCTGTGGTTGAAAGTCAGTTGTAGTTCTTTTTGTTTCTCTTTCCTTCATCGATTCTGTTAACAGCAGGTGTTAATCACTAATGCTCAATAATCACTTAATTAATCACTTAATTTCTTGACTGCAATGTATATCTACTTTTAGTAAACTCAACTGAAATAATTCCAGAGTACTCATAACTATTGGTTTTTAAAATTAAAAGAATTAAGGCAATCGGTTTCCTCAAATGTAATAAGTTAGCTTAACTTATTGAATTTGACTTTGTGTGTGACATTGTGAGCTAACAGTAACTGCAAGTGCTCTGAGTTCATTTAAAGTTTGTCATTTCACTGTTTTTACTCAATAAAGTAAAGTTTCAGCTATATAAAGTATTTAAATGCAGTGTAAAGTTTAATTGTGTATTAAGAAATATTATTGTTTTAGTGGACTCGATTAAAATAAGTTCAGAGTACTCATAACTATTGTTTTTATAAACTTAATTGAATTGAGGCAATCGGTTTCCTCAAATGAAATGAGTTAGCTTAACTTGTTGGGTTTTACAGTGTACCAGTGCCACACAGGGTGAAAAAGGATGTTGACATTATTAGGCATAAGAGTGTTTCTAAAGGAAAGGTCAAGAATTTGTGAAAGTGTAAAAGGGTCATTATGGGTCACATGAATGTAACTGTCACCACCATGATACCAATTCATTAGATTTTCATATAGATCTACATACAGAATTGTATATGAATATATGCAGTGTTTGCTCTGTTTAATACACTGTTTGCTCTATTAAATTGCGCTTTATAAGAACAGTGGTAAATACATATTATATATGGTCAGTTACTGTAAGTTCTTACAGTATTTTTAATCTTTAATTTTTAATGTTTAATTTTTAATCATGCACTGCAATGAAAAAACAATTTAACCAATTGATTAAATATACAGCCAAGCCTACAAATACAACCAAATAAATAGCACATATATATATATTCATATTTTCCTGTAATTGCAATGTTGCCACACTATTGGCTGTCTCTCCTAGCTGTTTTGAGCATGATTGGTTATTCTCTGTTTATTCTGACTGTCATCCAGGAATCTAGCCAATGACAACTATGCGCGCCTTTACGAGTCAAGTTTGAATAAACGTCAGTTGAGCGAGTCGGTGTTTGCTTTGCTGCTGCGCGGGATCTTCAATATTAGCCTATTCTGTGGGTTTTACATCGTTTAAAACATGGATTATTTTACATCGGACTGCTAAATGTTTATTTTGAGCGAGTTGCTGGGTGTTGTTGGGTGTAAATGAAGAACAAACAAGGAAATGGACAAAGAATTTTAACAACGGACATATTGCAATCTACGGAAGGTAAATAACTTTATTTTATACAAATTCTGCTACATCAAGATATAGTGTATTAAATTGAGAATCTAAACGCGATTAGAGCAATATTATTAGTGCATACGGTATTCCAAATGTATTAATGTTATGTGCTGCTAGGATGTGTAACGTTAACTTGTCTAACTTTATGATAAAAAATAAATGCTTTACAACGAGTGAACTGAGAATATTGTATCTTTAGACAGAAAGGAACTGTCACAGTCTTACTATAAGAATCTGCAAACTAGGCTTTTGAATCTATTGTTGATCGCGGGATGGCTAACCGATCAGTTAAATTAACGAGTCGTAATAATATGTTTTGGAGCTGGTGAGTCAATTTTGCAAGCTCTGTAAACTCTGCTCAAATGCACTGGTTCAAACCCTCCAGACAAGCTTTATCTTCTTGAGTTTACAGGCCTAGCTGACCCAAAAATAAATGTCTTTCAAAATGAAAGTATTTTTTTCAAACCTCTATAACTTACTTTTGTGAAACACAAGAATTTTGGGAATAAAACAACTAGGCCTATATTCATTGTATGACAAAAATAAAAGGCATTTTTCAAGATATCTTAATTATGGTTCTAGGCCTACATAAGAATCTCATAAAATTTCAACATGAGGGTGAGTAAGCTAACTCTATATATATATATATATATATATTTTTTTTTTTTTTGGATGAGCTGTTCTTTTAAATGATTAGTTCACCTCAAAGTTAAAAATTGTGTCATCTTTTACTCTCCCTCAAGTTGTTTCAAATCTGTATGAATTTCTTTCTTTCTTTCTTCTGCTGAACACAAAGAAAGATATTTTGAAGAATGTCTGTAACTTGGGTCCCATTGACTTCCATAGTATTTTTTTTTCCTACTATGGAAGTCAATGGGACCCAAGTCTGTCTGTTTACCAACATTCTTCAAAATATCTTTCTTTGTGTTCAGCAGAAGAAAGAAATTCATACAGGTTTAAATCAACTTGAGGGTGAGTAAATGATGACACAATTTTCAACTTTGAGGTGAACTAATCATTTAAGGACATTTGCTAAATTAACCATGTTTTATTTATTATAGTGTAGAAACCATTTTTTTATGGTGGATTTAATACAACAATTTATTAAGTGAGTATAGGAGCAGGCTTCACTGCATATATTAATAAAGTTTTAGAGTGCTGGCCTGGATAATTGTAATACGTAAAATAGGAAAGAGGCCGCACTATGCATAAACTTATATTTGCAAAAATGCGTTTCGGCGCGTGCAAACTGATGAAGGCACACGCCGAAATGTGTTTTTGCAAATAAAAGTTTATGCATAGTGCGGCCTCTTTCCTATTTTACGTATTACAATAATTTATTACCATTTGGTTAGTGTCGTAAAACAGTGTTAATTTTTAGTAAGGGTTCTCCAGATTTATATAACACTTATGGAACATTAAAAAAATGGTCCTATGTTACCCGATCAATAATCCTAACACACTTTTTAAAAAAATATAGCCTATATTTTTAGATCAAGCATTGGACTTACGGAGCAGAATAGGCACCAACAGAGAAACAAGTCCATCACTAGTAAGTATCCACTGCAGTATCTGGTTACACTTTATTTCGATAGTCCACTTTAGAAATTTTACTAACTATAACTTTTCAACTACATGTCAACTAACTCTCATTAGAGTATTAGTAGGCTGTAGTAGACAGTCAATAGACTGGTAGGTTAAGTTTAGATGTTAGGAAATGGGTTAGGAGAATAAGTTGACTTGTAGTTGCCAAGTAACTTATAGTCAGTAGAATGTCTGTTAGGGGACCAACAAAACAGAGTGTTAGCAAATATTAAGCAGACAGTCTACTAATACTCTAATGACAGATAGTTGACATGTAGTTGCAAAGTTACTTATAGTTAGTAGAATGTCTAAAGTGGACTATCGAAATAAAGTGTTACCCAGTATCTAAATCCGCACGCAGTCAATTTTAAAGGCACAATGCACTCCGAAATTAAAAAATGATCTCTTTTTTTTCTTCACTCGTGCCATTCCAGATGTATATCTGACTTTCTTTCCACAAATATATATTTTTTAATTATCCATTATTCTAAGCCAATATAATGCAAGTGCATATGCCAGAAACTTCATACAGCCTACTCACAGCTTGCTGTGTTGTTCACACAAGATGTTTTCTGCACTTATCATGTGAGCAATGCTCTTGGACTTTTTTGACCTTCAGCATTTTGGTGTCTATTCACTTGCATTATTTGACACACAAACACAAGAGATGGATAATATTTCTAAAAGTCTAGTTTATTTTTTCTAAAATATGTGTTTTCATCTGAAGAAAGAAAATCATATACAACCCGAATTCCGGAAAAGTTGGGACGTTTTTTAAATTTGAATAAAATGAAAACTAAAAGACTTTCAAATCACATGAGCCAATATTTTATTCACAATAGAACATAGATAACATAGCAAATGTTTAAACTGAGAAAGTTTACAATTTTATGCACAAAAGGAGCTCATTTCAATTTTGATTTCTGCTACAGGTCTCAAAATAGTTGGGACGGGGCATGTTTACCATGGTGTAGCATCTCCTTTTCTTTTCAAAACAGTTTGAAGACGTCTGGGCATTGAGGCTATGAGTTGCTGGAGTTTTGCTGTTGGAATTTGGTCCCATTCTTGCCTTATATAGATTTCCAGCTGCTGAAGAGTTCGTGGTCGTCTTTGACGTAATGATGCGCCAAATGTTCTCTATAGGTGAAAGATCTGGACTGCAGGCAGGCCAGGTTAGCACCCGGACTCTTCTACGACGAAGCCATGCTGTTGTTATAGCTGCAGTATGTGGTTTTGCATTGTCCTGCTTAAATAAACAAGGCCTTCCCTGAAATAGACGTTGTTTGGAGGGAAGCATATGTTGCTCTAAAACCTTTATACCTTTCAGCATTCACAGAGCCTTCCAAAACATGCAAGCTGCCCATACCGTATGCACTTATGCACCCCCATACCATCAGAGATGCTGGCTTTTGAACTGAACGCTGATGACATGCTGGAAGGTCTCCCTCCTCTTTAGCCCGGAGGACACGGCGTCCGTGATTTCCAACAAGAATGTCAAATTTGGACTCGTCTGACCATAAAACACTATTCCACTTTGAAATAGTCCATTTTAAATGAGCCTTGGCCCACAGGACACGACGGCGCTTCTGGACCATGTTCACATATGGCTTCCTTTTTGCATGATAGAGCTTTAGTTGGCATCTGCTGATGGCACGGCGGATTGTGTTTACCGACAGTGGTTTCTGAAAGTATTCCTGGGCCCATTTAGTAATGTCATTGACACAATCATGCCGATGAGTGATGCAGTGTCGTCTGAGAGCCCGGAGACCACGGGCATCCAATAAAGGTCTCCGGCCTTGTCCCTTACGCACAGAGATTTCTCCAGTTTCTCTGAATCTTTTGATGATGTTATGCACTGTAGATGATGAGATTTGCAAAGCCTTTGCAATTTGACGTTGAGGAACATTGTTTTTTTAAAGTTTTCCACAATTTTTTTATGCAGTCTTTCACAGATTGGAGAGCCTCTGCCCATCTTTACTTCTGAGAGACTCTGCTTCTCTAAGACAGAGCTTTTATAGCTAATAATGTTCAGACCTGATAATTAATCACTAGATGTTCTCCCAGCTGAATCTTTTCAAAACTGCTTGCTTTTTTAGCCATTTGTTGCCCCCGTGCCAACTTTTTTGAGACCTGTAGCAGGCATTAAATTTTAAATGAGCTAATTAAGTGGATAAAAGTGTATAATTTCTCAGTTTAAACATTTGCTACGTTATCTATGTTCTATTGTGAATAAAATATTGGCTCATGTGATTTGAAATTCCTTTAGTTTTCATTTTATTAAAATTTAAAAAACGTCCCAACTTTTCCGGAATTCGGGTTGTACCTTTCGGCCGGCATAAGGTAGATAAAATGAAGGGGGAATCAGTTTGCTCTCCTTTACCTAGTATTATTTATAAACCTTACATGTGATTTAATAAATGTACAATTAAAGGGGTGTTCCAAGCAAACATCTAAATCCCTTCACAACGAGCCCTTCCACAAAAGGGTTAGCAAAGGGGGACATGCATGCGATGGTAAATTAACTGATGTAATTTTATCTTATAGTAATTTTATATTATATTTATGGTAATGTGACCTAGGATGGCAAGTTCCTGTGATTCATTTTAAAACTAGATATGGTGGAAGAGTTCCATTTAACATATAATAATTGAGTTGTTTGTTTGGGTTTGCTATATTACACACATTTTCATCATACCGAAGTTCCATAGGTAAAACTTTTATTAATAGATGCGTTAATGTAACTACCTGCAGGGTTAAAAGAAAAGACGTCAAGAACACACAAACTTAAGGAACTTTTACACAACAACAATGTACTAAAAACGGAAGAGTTCTTTCTTTGTTCAGATGACAACGTTATTAAAACGATTACCATTTGGACAGATCCACTGTGTTAATCTACATGTTCCTTCTTTTGGTGATGCACATTTTTCTATCAGACATAAGTTTTAGATACCAGACAAAACGAATGAAATGTGACCCATGCTAATTTATTCCCCCCTTTTACCTCTCTCTTTTATCTTTCTGTGGCCAGGATCCGTCATTCATCGGAACAGCTACCAAGAGAAGTGAGTATTCGTCCTCTACCTCCTTTGTCTCAATGTTATTTCAACACAATTGGTCTCCAAAGTACTATATGTATGTTTATATTAGGGGTGTAAGATTAAGAAAATGTCATAATTTGATACAATTGCGATTTTCGATTCAAAAACGATTCTCGATAAATAAAAAAAACGATTCACAGTATGTAAATGTAGTTACTTTTCCTATGTAGGTATTAGGGATGTGCATCTCCATAACTGAGGCCGATACGATGCGCATCTCGATGCATAGCCAACGATACAATACATTAATGATACAGATAAGCAGCTGCCAGCTACCGATGCAATGCAATACGATTCACTATTATTACGATCCGGTGCGATTCGATTTACGATTCAACGCATTGCAAAAATATGATGCTATGCAATTCAATATGGTATAGATAGTTAACTTTTATTTCTTTTGTTCAGACATAGGGCAAATCATAAAGTAGCTTAAGTGCCATCTGACTTTTAACACATGGCTCTCTCACAATCAAAAGATTTGGTTTCCACAAAAAAAGCAGGTACTGTAGGCTAACTGACCAGAAAGCAGGTGCTGTTATTATGTGCTTCACGGGCAGTTTATCAGTTTGGACCAGTGCAGCGCGAGCCGATCTTGATCAAGCGACACTGTTACTACACGGCGCTAAGAGATCCCCACTGAAGTAATAACATCGCTGCGAGATCTAGTGAGAAGCATTCATATTTCTCTGTTATTAACGGATCAAACAGCGCTGACGTGGAAACATTGTGCCATGAATGAACAATCCAGTGTCCACAGATCAGCAACATTCACCATGGATTTACTGTAGTAACACTAACTGTAACCATGGAAGTTTGGCAGGAATAGTAGGCTATAATGCTTTCAAGTTACATTACGTTGGTTTTATTTTTTTGACATAAATAAAATTACTGCCCTCAAATGTTAATCTGAACTAAAATAAACCTTTGTTTATAACTACAATATTACATTTAATTTTTTTCAAGGAGCTGTTTTACATGCTTCTAAGAGTCAATTATAGCTTCATCATTCCTCAAAGTAAAAAAAAAAAAAAATCATACTTTATGAAGTTAGGTTTAGTACAAAAAAAAAGTTAAACATATTAAAACAAGGAAATTTCTCTGGTATTTCTTTCTTTTTCCTGTATCGAAAACGTACCGAACCATGACAGAAGTGTATCGTATTGAACCGAACCATGGATTTTGTGAACCGTTAACTTACACCCCTAATATGTGCGTGTGTGTGTGTGTGTGTATATGGGGCTGTTTAAACCTGGCCACTTGATGCGTTTTCTCAGATCGGATAGCTATCTGTTTTATCACAACAATTCCATTTACACCTGGTCACATAATTCCCTCGATTCCCTCGCTATGCAAATTTAATGCACTCTAAAAACTCCTGGGTCAAAAATAACCCATAATGGGTTATTTTTGACCCAACTCCTGGGTTAAAAAGGGACCAACTAATTTATGGGTTATTTCAACTCAGAAAATTGGGTTATGCTTTTTGACCCAAATTCTGGGTTAAATACCTGACCCAAATGTTGGGCTTAAAAAACCCAACATCTGGGTAGAAATAACCCAAAAATTAGTTGATCCTTTTTTAACCCAGGAGTTGGGTCAAAAATAACCTAACTTAACCTCACTATCCCAGTATGCCTTATTTCAGAAAATAAAACTTTGTTTTACATTATATTACACACTTCAAGCACTTTTAAATTTTTATTGCATTAAATTAAAATCTATATGAAAAAACACACACTTGGACATGTTTATTTTCCTATTTATTTTAGGTCACACTGTAATAACAATATTAGAAATAAAAAAATAGAAAAATAAACAACAATTCTCAGAAGAGCCTCAGGAATTTAAGCCTGGGGCCAACTTTGGGGACAAGATTTTTGATAGTGTCCTCATCAAAGAGAAGAAATGCCTCCTCATCTATGTCTTCATCTGAAAGACAGAAAACAAGACAACATGAGTTTTGTTAATAAGTTGAGACAATTGTGAACCACTCACCAGACACTCTTATCAAGCTAACAAATAATCACTTTTAAGGGAATGCAGTGGCTTTTTTTTTTTTTTTTGTGGCCCAAATTGCTAGTTAACTAATGTGGTTCTTTTGCAGCATTAACGTTACCCATTTTGTGTGAATGACATCTTTTCTTTCATTAAAAAGTGTAATGACATTAATGCAAAGGTGAATATCTTGCCCATTCTTATGCATAACAGCTTAAAGACAAGGCACAACAAAATCTTGCACTGACACATTTAAGTCTTATTAAAAAAAATGTAGGTATAGAGAGATGATGATATAAGGGCAATAAGAGTAAAATGCTCACCTCTAAAATTCTCTGTCAGCTCAGACAGCTGCCACTCAGTTAGCTTATCAGCGACAAAACTGTCCATTCAAGATGACCTGGAGAAAACATAGCAATATAGAGGTTAGGTTAGCAACAATTTGAAGACTTGACCCGCTTCTTTAACTCTCACTACTTCAGCCAGTAGAGCACTGTATAATATGATAAGCACGGCGCAGCTGGAAAACATAACTCAACTATTGTGTTGCCTCGTCGCTCTGTAACTTAGCCGCGGCTATGGGGTTTGCACACCGGACGAGAAGCGCCGCGTCGCGTCTCTAGGACAACTCGAGGTATCGCTCACCGGACGTGCAGTCTCTCAAGGGGCTCACACACCGGACGCGAAGCGCAGTGCCGCGTCTTTAAAATTCGAACACATTATTCTCTATGAGTGTACACACACACCGGCGGCGCCATCCGGCGTCTGTCCGCGACACCCATAGATATATAACGTTACATATATAGTGTATATATCTATGCGCGACACCCAGCAACGGCTCAGGACCGTGTTCAAAATTGCGTCCGGTGTGTGATAACGTTACCTCGAGTTGTCCTAGATGTTGTCGTGATAGCCACGGCTACATGCCAACCACAGAATTACCACGGCTAACGCTAGTCTCAACGTATTTTTTTTTAGCAAATGGTGATAAACTAGCAACAGGGACATGGACACAGAAAAGTTTACATTACATCAACACTGAAAATACTCTCTTACCTTGAATATAGATGAAGTTGCACCGATGAAGCACAGGCCAAAACGGATCGAGCGCGAAAGCGACGGTTATTTCAAACGACTGTTGTGAGAAAATTCCAGAACAACTGCGGGCGAGAGAGAGAGAGAGAAAGCCAACCCTATAACCCTATAGATAACCCTATATAGCCAACCCTATAGAGCCGCTTGCGATAGCCGTCAGACAGAATATAAATATAGAAGGAACTTTAATAGGAACAAAACAGCACAAAATTTTATTATATGCCGATGATATTCTTTTAACTTTAACAGATCCCGATAAATCAATTCCAGCATTGATTGACTGTATTAAAGAATTTGGACAAATATCAGGGTATAAGGTCAATTTTGAAAAGTCAGAAATAATGCCTTAAACAAACAGTGGTCAGGTTGAGCCTGCTTATGTTAAACCCTTCCGCTGGTCGCCTAAAGGATTTAAGTATCTAGGAATAAAAATCACACCCAAAGTTGGTCAGCTGTATGCGGAAAATATCAATCCTTTAATTAGTCACATAAAAGAAAAAGTTACAAGTTGGAAAAAGCTTCCTTTATCAATGCTTGGTAGGATTAACCTTACTAAAATGGTACTACTTCCAAAAATGTCTTATCCAGTGTCAATGCTTTTTGTGTTTTTGAACCCAAATGATCTTAAGGACATTAATAAACTGATATCAGACTTTATCTGGGCAGGCAGAAAACCTAAGCTTAAAATGGATATTTTAACTACTTCTAAAACAACAGGGTGGGTGGGGCTTACCAAAGATTGAGAACTATGTACTGTCTATTCATGCTAGAATTGTTTCAGTGTGGGCAACTGAACATGATGTGACACCTTGGCTTGAGATTGAAAAAGTAATTAGCCAACCCTTCTGTCTTATAAACTTAAAAGATAAACGGGCAAGAGAACTACCACCCGCTGTTAAAGACAATTACCTAATTAATAATGTTATCAAGACATGGAGTATTTTGAAGAAATTATTTGGAAAGTCTCAGGCTCTTAACTTTCTTGCAATTCTGGTAGATATCCCATATTTAACAGCAGAGGGCGCTGGTCTCAATCTCAAGTCATGGCAAGAAGCTGGTATTAGGAGAATGTATGATCTGTGGGACAAAGGTAAATTCAAGACATTTGAAGATATAAGATCTCAATATAATATACCTGCCAAAGATTTCTACAAGTATCTCCAGATCAGGCATTACGTAAAATCAAAGACTGGATCCCTGGAGCTACCAACGAACTGTTACTTGCTTGAAAAAACTCTACTGGACTGTCGGAAACGTGGACGTTTTGTGTCTAGATTCTATTCTGAGTTACAGACTCTAACAGTAGACAAACTGAAACACTTACGAACAACTTGGAATATGTTGCTTAAAATGTCAATTGACTCTGAGTCGTGGGAGGAAATAGTAATACTGCCCTCTAGAATATCAATCTGTAATAGATACAAAGAAATGCAGTTCAATATTCTACATAATGTTTACATATCACCTTATATATACAGTAAGTACACTCCAGGTGTTTCTCCGAACTGTCCTAAATGTAACGCAGCTAAGGGCACTAGATATCACTGTCTTTGGGAGTGCAAGAACATCAAGGTATTTTGGCAGGCAGTATGCAGGGAAATCAGTTTGGTGATTGGACAGACAGCCCCATTCAGCCCACTCATGTGCCTACTGGGGCTTATACCTGACCCTCTGAGAGCTCACAAAGAGACTGTTCAGTTTCTCCTAATGCTGGCACGAAAGGCTATAATGATCAAATGGGTTAGTAGCGATGCCCCCTCTACTCAGATGTGGAAATCTCTGATATCAGAAGTTGTAACTCTAGAAAGATTGAGGTATTGTCTCAATGGTAAATCGCACATGTTTAAAAAATGGGAGAATATTCTAAAATGTTTGAAGATTAAAAGGTCATAAACACAAACTGGATAAAATGTAGGTACAATCATATGATGAGATGCTGTATGTAAATTGTCCATAAGCCCATAGATATGGTTATTAATATTGTTTTCTGTGCTGTGTTTTTTGGTTTTAATATGTTTTGTTGGAAATAACGAAAATGTTTAATAAAAAGAATATAAAAAAATAATAATAATACAAATACAATGAACACTCAATATGCTTTCCTGGCTTCAGACTCTGAGTAGTAAAAGAACAAGGTCAGAATCAGAGGACTCGCTGGCTGACACCCCACCAAGCCAGAATGATATCGCTGCAGGTCAGACACAAGCTAATGAAAACAGCACTTGTGGCGACGAGGACGAGAGTGACACCACTTCCCATGACAACAGCCGCGTTAGCGAGCATGAGTGGCCAGAATGTTGGTCACAAGCACAAGTCCGGTATTTCTCCACAAATTACAAGTGGCTGATGAGCAGAAGTCAAAAGTTGGGTTGTAGTGTGTGTAGTCAAGTTTGTGCTCGCGGGGACATGCAGCAAGGGCAGAGAGTGTCGCAGGAGTGGAGTGGGTGCTTAATCTCGTCTTTTGGAAGGGACAAGGCTGCACAACAAAACTCACTACGAAAGAAAATAAAAGAGCACAGAGACTCAATTTATCACAAGAAAGCAGTTGAAATAAAAGAGAAGGCAACACAAAATACAATGCAAAAACACATTGAAGATATGAGAAAGCTTATAAGACCCTTTACAGACATGCCAATAGATGTCCAGTTGCAAGTCTTAAATGGTGTCAAGATGGGCAGAGTTTTGCACTCTAATAACTCATGTGCAAATATACTGGATCACATTGCAGCTGAAATGAAAAAGAAGGTAGTCAATGACATAGTGATGAATGAAAGAAAATTGTGTGTTCTCATTGATGAATCCACTACAATGAGTGGAAAGTCTGTGCTTGTCGTGTGCCTGCGGTCAGCTATTTCCAGTGAAAATCCAGACACAATATTTTTTGAACTGATTGAGCTGCAGGGGACCACAGCAAAGGACATCACTGAAGCACTGTTAGGATGTCTTCATAATAATGGCTTTGACCCTCACTACCTACAGGAACATTTGTTGGCATTTGCTTGTGATGGAGCCTCAGTGATGCTTGGGAGGAAAGCAGGAGTTGCTGCGCAGCTTTGCTCCAAATTCCCTTACCTGTTTGTCTGGCATTGTTCCAATCACAGACTGGAACTGGCAGTTTGTGATGTTTTGAAGGAGGTAGGAGGAATCAACCACTTTAAAATATTTTTAGATCAGCTTTACTCCCTCTACCATGCATCCCCAAAAAACCAAAGGGAGTTAACCGAGAGTGCTCACAATGTTGGACAACGTCTCCTCGTGATAGGCCGTGTTTTATCGGTGCGTTGGGTTGCTTCAAGTGAGAGAACAGTGAAAGCAGTATGGGAGAACTACCAAGCTCTGCAGGTACACTTTACAAGTGCTGCTGCTGATACCAGCAGGGACTCAAGAGAGAGAGCAAAATACAAAGGACTCAATGATGTTCTCACTACTGTTTCTTTTGTGGTCAATCTTGGCATCATGTATGACGCTCTCACAGAACTCAGTGACCTCTCAAGAATGCTCCAGAGACGGGACATGACTTTGGATCAAGCCGACAGGCAGCTGGACCGACAAATCCGGGTGTTTGAGTCAATGGTATCCACACCTGGTCCCTACACACAAACTGCCATTGAAGCTGAAAAGAAGAAAATCTTCAGAAATGTATGCCTGCATGAAAATCAGAGGGTTATAAAAATCAAACATGGGCAATTTTTCCGTAGCCTGGCTGAAAATGTTAAGTGCAGGATGACTCCAACAACTACCTCACATGTCAGTAGAACCTCATCTGAAAAGACAGATAGTCACCTCCTCTCAGACATCAAGGTCCTCCAGTCTGACTCCTGGCCTGCATCTCTAGATATTCAATATGGGGATGCAGCGGTCAGACGTTTATGTCAGAGATTCAGAGTTGGGGAGAGGGAAAGTGTCCTAGGATTTAGGGAGTATAAAGACCTTAAAGCTTCCAAGACACCAGAAGCCCTGAAGCCTCTTCTAAAAGCTGTCCACACCATTGCAGTATCAACAAGTGAATGCGAGCGAGCTTTCAGCTCAATGAATGATACTTTGACAGATAAAAGAAACTCTCTCGACATCAAAAGGCTTTCAAATCTGATCTTCCTGAAATGCAACAGACCACCCTTGGATCAGTTTAATGCACAAACATAATGTGCAGACATGGCTGGCACTAGGGAGGAGAAGTGCAGCATCCACAAACTGCGAAGCCCAAAGTGAAAGGAAAGTGGAGCCCAAAACGTGCTGGAGCCTTTTCTAGGTAAAATGATTTGTACAGTATTTCTCATTTTTCATTTGGTGTACTGTGATAGTACTTTGCTGAATCTGCTTTTGTATATTTTTCAGGGGTAAAGAAATGAACCATCTTCAAGACTCGTGTTTATGTTCTACTGTTCTATGGTTATTATGTTATTATGTTTTATAATTTATTTTATGTATATTTTGTTCAATTTTTTTTCAATACCCTTTTGCACATTTTATTTATGTTCAGTAGCTCTTTCTAGCTCAAGCAAATCCACAAACTAATAAAAGGATTTATTATTTTGTATAAGGTCGTCTGTTGACTGCTGTATATAAACCCCCTTCAATATAATTGTTGTTACCTCAGGGGAGGAGGGGAGTCAGCAAAAAAAATAAAAAAATAATAATAATAGAGTACCGGCACCTCTTTTGGGCCACTTAAAGCACTGAACCTGGTGATGTTGAACTTGTCAGAACAGTTAGCAAGTTCTATAGGATTGAGGAAGAAAAGACCTTCACAGAACTTAAAGTGTTTCATGCATCCTACTCCTTCCCCAAAAGCAACGTGCAGGAAATGCTAAAGTGCCTAAAAGACAATGAGATTGATTCTGTTTTCCCCTCTCTTTCTCAACTCCTTAAAATATATGCAACATTACCTGTCTCCACATCTACAGTTGAATGGTCATTTTCAAAGTTAAAGCTTGTGATATCCAGTCTTCGAAGTCTTTGTAATGAAGAGAGGCTCTCTGACCTGCTGATGCTCTCCATCGAGCGAGATATTCCAATTAATCGTGAGGAAGTCATTCAAATATTTAAAAACACAACAGACAGACGAGTACTGCTTTAAATACAGGTAATTTATTTAATAAATAATTGCATTTAAACTATGGAAAAAATACATTTGATTGTTATTTGAAGTAATAAGTTTTTCTTTTCTTTTTTTTAGTGCCCTTTTTGGTCCTTCCGCCCCTGCCCCTGGTCTGTGCATGCCACTGGTTCTGACGTCACATTTTTACGAAAATCACAATGGCTTGTGAAAAGGCACAGTTACTTTATGCAGGCTGTGTGTATTTGTCTGTGGATTGACTGTTTTGAAACGTATATGGTATTTAGATAGCCCCTAGACCTCTGTTATCACAAAAAAGCCAGGAAATTTCTGTTTTGACAATATGGGACCTTTAAATCTATATAAAAAAAAATCATGGCAAGCCCAAAAATTCCTCTTCCTAAATAAAGACATGACAGAGTTTATTGTTTTCGGCCCAAATGAGAATTCTCAGTGTATAAGCCCTGATTTAGAGAGTCTGTCCGTTTTTAGATCCTCAAGGGTTCGGAACTTAGGTGAATAAATAGATTAGGTGAATAAGTAGATAATGGGTTAGCGAGACCAAGCTCTAGTCCCTGGAATACTTTTACTCTAGTCCCTGGAGTAAGATTTTACTTTTAGGTTCTGTACAGATTACAGGACAGTGAATGCTGTTATTCCACCCGACTTCTATCCATTGCCAAGAATCGAGGACTGTATACTGTAGATAACGTTGGTTCAGCAAAGTATGTCACTAAACTGGACCTACTAAGGTGATATTGGCAGGTTTCTTTAACACCCAGAGCCTCCGATCTCTCAGCCTTTGTGACACCTGATTATATATTACAGTACTCTGTAATGACATTTGGGATGAGAAATGTTCCCTCTACGTTCCAGCGGCTAGTAAATGTGGTCCTAGCTGATGTGCTAAATTGTAATGCCTATCTAGATGATTTGGTAATTTACTCTCCTGATTGGTTACATCAAGTCAATATTCTTAGGGAAGTTTTACTTGTCTTGCAGGAACTAGTTTGACTAATGGGAATGTAACAATATTCTGTGTAGTTAATTAGCACCTAAATAAATTTTTTGATAGGTAAGTTAAGTGTAAAGGCAATACATAAAGACTTGTTGCAGTGTGATACAGGCAGATAAGACATGATATCAAAGACAATTGGAATATAAGGAAAAACATATTTTAATAAACAAAAGTAAACTGAATGTAACAATTACAAGTCTGATAAGAATAATAATGTAAAAACAAGTAACAGAATAAGTAAAAATAAAAGGTTCAGTAGGAAATAAACTTGAAAATGAAATAAACACATGAATCTAAGTACTACTTTTAAAATATGACTAAGTATTGTATCTAAGTGATGAAATATGAAGTATAATAAAATAAGTAATGTAAGGAAGTAAGGTATATTGCGAATGCATGATGTCTTAAGTATTGCTATGCATGGGACAGCAAAAAAATTGCTATGCAATAGACATTTTATAGGTTGTGTCTACATGACTATAAGGTTCTGGAAAGTACCTGGGCTTTCCAGTACCTAGTTGCCAAATGTTTAAGATATTTAAAGACCCTGGGGGCCAAAAAGCTTTCTTGTAGACACTCGAGAGCAAAGTGCACCCTCAGATCAGGTCACTAACATTCTTGCTCATCACACAGGAACACCCCCAGTGAGCTATTGTCGTTTCAACACCACTTGGGATGTTCATTTAACTGATGAATGTAATAGAAACCCATTTATGACTGTGATCTGAGGAGAATCTTGAAGGAGATGTTAGAGTCTCACTCTTTATTTTGAGCCATTAGATGTATTTATCCAAACTTTCAACGGCATCCTGTTTAGAGTATTTTCTCCATTCAACTGGTATCTCACCACTCTCCTCAAAAGTTTTATTGTAGTATTTCTCCAGATCTTTCTGGAATCTGCACACAAACCACTTCCAGTAGGGCAGCTCAGAGAGATCAGGGGTGATGCTCCAGTCTGCATAAACTCCTCCTGCTGTTCTGTAATCTCTACAAGGGAACCTTGCATCTGGTGTATAAAAATACTGATCACTTGCCACTAAATTTGTACAAATATCAGCACAGAGATTCTTTGTTGAATGGGAACATGTGCCATTAATTCCTCTCACTCTGTGGAAAGCAACGCTGTGATCTCCATGATGGTTTTCTATGATGTTGCAGCAGACTGCTTTACAGAACGGACACTGAACCCAACAGCACTGACAGAGGTGATCAGTCAGAAGCTCACCTGGTCTGAACTTATAGTCCAGATTTGCTGGAAAAGTCTTTCCGTTCAATCTACTACTGATGTCTGACATTATTGCAGGAAGTTCTTTTCTTATCACATCTTCTAGGAGGTTGAAATCATCAACATCATGTTTCACTGCTCTGAGGTCTTTTTCAGTGAAGATCAGCACATCTGAGAGCTGCTGTGTGAAACTCTTCAACCACAAACCAACATTTCCTCTGTTCACTTGAACATGTTCAGTAGATTCATGCGCTGCTTTCATGATTTTCTGCTGCAGGAGTTTAATGTTCTCCTTCATCTTGGGTAAAACACTGACACTGAACTTATCAGTGATGTACCGACTGACTTCATCTCTGATGAAACTCTTGAAGTGCTCTCTGGGATTTTCAACATAGTTCATGTATTTGTCAAAATCCTCCTCTTCTGCCAGTGTCTTCAGGATGTGTTTCTCCAGATTTGATCTGTTTCCATTCAGTGATTCACAGTTTTTCATTATTTCATCTGCCAGATCTCTGGCAGTCTTCTTGTAGACACTCTGCTCAATGGGCTCTTTAAGTTTCTGACAAATAATCTCACCAAAAATAACAGCTGATGTTGCTCCATGACAGTATTTCTGGAAAATACTGTAGTATTGTTCTCTCTTTTTAACACATATTGTTTCCCTGAACAGTGTGTGTTGGTCAATGATCATCTTAATTTCTCTCTTACAGATGGAATAAACCAAATCCACAAAGAATTCATTCTTGAACTCATATTTCTCTGATCCTTCCTGATGTTCTGTTACTTTTCTCTTGATGTAATCTGTAAGTAGTTGAATGCAGCTGATGTTGTAGCCCATCTTTGAAATATTAAATGATTCAATCATTCTGTCTGTCTGCTGAATGACATCTGTGACTAATGATCTTATTTGTGTTTCATCCTCTTTAGAGAGACTGTGACTAAATGTCTCTTTAGCTGACCTGTAGGCATTTGTGAAAGATCCTGTAAATCCACTGGTTTTCTTTAACTGTACATAATCTGCATAACTGGTCACACAGAAAATATCCTTCCTCTTCCTCTTCCCTACAGGAGCACTTTCATATACATCACTGAGGATCTCTCTCACATCTGTCTTTATGTCAATCTCTCTGATTGCAGGAGTGTCTCTGATTATCTTCTTCCAGAACAAATCAAACTTTTTCTTCAGTGTTTGTTCATCATTTGTTTTGTCTTTGAGTTGTAAGGCAAGTTCTTTGCTCTTTTCATAGAGAGTGTTTTCAAGATGTTTCCTCTGAGATTCAATGATTTTCTTCAGGTCTCGCTGCTGAATAATCCCATTTAATTTTTTCTTTGTTTCTCCCACAATGTTTTCCTGAATCTCTTTTATTTTAATTTCAAATGATGATTTCCACTGAATCAGTATATCTGCATCTGTGTCTTTCTCAAAGAATTCTGACATTGATTTCTCCACTTCTTCACTTGTCTTCTTCAGTTCTGTTTGAAGATCAGATTCCTCAACGTCATAAAATGCTCTATTTTCTATTTTGTTTTGTAGTTTGTTCTCAGTTTCAATCATGGCACTGTGAAGAGTCCAGGACCACTTGCTGTATTTTGTCTCCAGTTTCCTATAGGCTGAAATCTCCAGAGAATTTCTGAAGCTGAAGATGAATCGTTCATTCAGTAAAGCCTCCCAGAGATCTTTAATACGATCTTTTAAGTCTATCAGCATTGTTCCGTGTGACTTTGAAGCATGAGACACAATAGACTTCTTTAGTTCTTGAATATTCTCACAGTATGATGGGTTTGGTGGTGCCATGGGTGGGTTTCCCTCCCAGAGCTGAGCAAAATACTTCACATCATTCTGAACATCAAATCTAATGACATCAATAAAACGCTCTGCATCATAGTCTTCCTCTTTAGCAGCGAGTTTTGTCATATCATCCAGTGTCTGCAGCAGTCGTCTCCTTCCCTCCTCATTTTTCTCGCCAACTGTGACGTCTGAAACGTTCTGATGCACAAACACACAGCTGGGATTCAGTCTGACCTTCTTCATCCTCAGGAAGGCCTGAACAACAATCTGAAGAATGTCCTGCATCTCAGATGGGTTTTCACCAAAGATGCTGATCAAGGTCAGGTTTGCAAGACCAACAACAAATGTTGCCAATTCATTCTCATGATGTCTTGTTGAACTTCCAGCCAGTTCTAGAGCTCGAAGACCCTCAGTATCAACAACCAGTATATAGTCAAAGTTCATCTGTGTTTTCATCTCGTCTGAGACTTTGACCAGCTGCATGAAAGCTCCTCTGGTGAGCCTGCCAGCACTGACGGCAAACTGGAGTCCAAACATGGCATTCAGCATGGTGGATTTCCCAGAGCTCTGAATCCCTAAAACTGACAGCACAAAGACTCTCTGGTCTCCCAGTTTCTGGATGAGTTTATCTAGAACAGCAGAGATCCAGATCACAGGAACATGAGCAGCATCTCCATCCATCAGCTCCAGTGGAAATCCAGAGATCATCATCTCTGCTGCAAGACTCGGGAGAGAAGAGAAGTCAAACTGCAGATCTTTCTTGTTTTTCTTCACAGATGAACATGATTCATAGATCTGACCGATCTCCCTCATGATGTGCTCCAAACCAAAGGCTGCAGCTTGAAGTTCCTCAGATATTTTCTCAAGTTCAGTTTGTTCAGCTTTGAGTTGCTCAAATTTATCATTGTTCTCTTTCAGTTTTAAGACTATTGACCACTTTTCATTACACTTGTGACGCAGATCGGAAAGGTCAGCTGATGAATGTTCATCCAGGAATATTGTGAGACATTTAATGAAAAACATTTTATTTGACACAGTTGAGTTCATTTGCTTAATGAAGAACTTCATAAACTCACTGATGTCAGATTCATGCTGCTGTTCACGGAATTTCTTCATCTCATTTTGTTTTCTACTGATGTCCATTTCTATCTTATCTCCTCGAGGTCGATGTAGTTCTTTGTTCTTCTGACTCCACTGATGCCACAGTTTCCCCTGATGAGGCAGAAATGATTCTTTGATTTCTGTCAGATCTTTCTTCTCCAGTAAACTCATCATCTGCTGTGCTGCTTCTCGTCCTCTCCTGCAGTCTTCATCATCTTCCTCATCTACTCTGATGTCTGAGTGTTCAGACACATCTTCAAGTCTGAAAGTGGAAGATGATTCTGAGAGACAGTCATTTATAGCTCTACTGAGTTCTTCAGATACTTCTGACTGATTTCTGTCTTTCAGACCAATCTTGTATTTTCCTTTCCGTTTCTCAATGAGAGTTGAAACATCCTCAGTAAAAAGACAAATTAGTGGCTTTGAGCATTTGTAGAGTTTTTGAACTTTTATCATGCTTCTGTCATTCATGTCCAGTCGTGTTAGGAGAACAACATTGACTGAGGCCATTTCAGTGAGGATCTGCAGCTGTTTCTCATGGTCTCCTGCATCACCGTGTAGATTACAGAACGCAACACAGTCAGTGAATTTATCATCATATGATCCAGAGGGGCAGAACCAGGCGATCTCCACTACTCCATCCATCAGGACTCTGGTTCTGCTGCTGCCTGGGCAGTTCCTGTGGAAGAACGTGTTGTGTTTCTCATTGATCAGACTGTTCATCAGCTGAGACTTGGAGGAAGACACAGAGCCAAACCTGAAGAAAGACACCATTGGAGTTTGTGCCTTGTAGACCGGATGGGTTTGACTGATGATCTCATTGTTGGTGTTTCTCATCTTCCAGCTCTTGTTGATTTGTCTGAATGTCCAGAGAGGAAACTCAATCTGTTGTGTGTCTGGATCAGGAACCAGCAGAGGCAGAGCGTACTGACACTGGGACAGTTTAGTGACCATCAGCTGCTTCAGGAAACCATCAGCACAATCAAACGCAGCCATCTGAACATCCATTGGGTGGATTCGCTCAGAATGATTTGACCCTTCATTAGACAAAAACATTTCTTCAAAAAATTCACACTCATATTTAGATGAGTCATTATCTCTCTGTTGTATTTGACCCCATTCATTGGCCTCATTAACATGAATATATCTTGCTCTGTAGTTCATCATCAGTAGTTTTTGTATGAAAGTCTGAACCAGCTCCTCTTCAGCACAAGATTCATGGGACTGTAATGAATGTTCAGTTATCTGAAGAACATCTGCAGCTCTCAGTTTATTGTGGCGCCTGTGAAGATGAAGTCTCTGAAATAGATGTGCTGTGACTTCTGCTCTTCCAATGTCATTGTTTTCTCCCTGTTTAAAACACAATGATACAGTCAAGTGAAACAAAAAATAAATGTATTATCATAAACAAAACAATACAGCATGTTTTATTCAGGGTTTTCCAGGTCTTTAAAGTGTGAAATATATGAAAATATTTATTGAGATAATTATGAATAGAAAGGCAATATGTGAACTAGAGCTTTTTAAGTTTAAAATGTTATAATGGATGATCATGAACTAGTTTTCTCCAGGTTTCTCTGAACACTCACCTGTAGTGAACCATCAGTTTTAGAGCAGATCCTCTTCATCTCCTCTTTCTCTCTCTCATATTCCTCTCTCCACTCCTCTCGTCTTCTCTTTAGTTCATCTTCATGTTGTTCTTCAATGAGTTTCGGTTTCTCTTCAAAAGTCTTTTGTTGATCTTCTCTCATGTTTCTTTCTTCTTTCAGTCTCTTCTCTACATCCTCTAGTTGTTCTTGTCTTTCTCTTTCTATTCTCTCTTTCTCTCTGATTATTCCCTCCATTTCACTCTTGAGTCTCTGAATCTCTTCATCAGAAATCAGTTTTTCTCTCTCCCACCTCTTTGTATCCTCCTCTTCTGTTCTCTTTGTTTCTTTGTCATGATTCTGTCGTTCTTCCTCCATCATCATCTTCCTCTTGTTTTCTTCTGCTTTATGTTTAGATTGAAGATCTTCTTTCTCTCTTTCCATTCTCTCTCTCTCTTGTTTCAGTCTCTGATTAAAATCATCCCAAACTCTCTGTTCTCTCTCTCTTCTTTTCTCATCCTCTTCTTCTCTTCTCATCTTTTCCTCTTGTTTCTGTTTCTCCCATTCCTCTCGTTCTCTCTTCATCTCTTCACGGATCTCTCGCTCTTTCTCTTTTATTTGTGCTTTATATTGATCTTCTCTTTCTATATATTCTTCATTTTTCTTCCTCTCATTCTCAATTTTGTTCTCCAGTCTGTCTATTTCTGTGTTGTATTTGATCTGAAGTTTCTCTTTTTCTTCCTTCATTTCTGCTATTTCATGTTTAAATGTCTCTCGTTCTCGTCTCATCTCGTCTTGTATCTCTCTCTGATGTTTCTCTTGTTCTCTTATTTCATTTTTGAGTTCTTCTCTTCTCTTTATCTCTTTGTCATGATTATTTTGTTCTTCCTCCAGTTTCTGTTTCTCCCATTCCTCTCGTTCTCTCTTCATCTCTTCACGGATCTCTCGCTCTTTCTCTTTTATTTGTGCTTTATATTGATCTTCTCTTTCTATATATTCTTCTTTTTTCTTCCTCTCATTCTCAATTTTGTTCTCCAGTCTGTCTATTTCTGTGTTGTGTTTGATCTGAAGTTTCTCTTTTTCTTCATTCATTTCTGCTATTTCATGTTTAAATGTCTCTCGTTCTCGTCTCATCTCGTCTTGTATCTCTCTCTGATGTTTCTCTTGTTCTCTTATTTCATTTTTGAGTTCTTCTCTTCTCTTTATCTCTTTGTCATGATTATTTTGTTCTTCCTCCATCATCATCTTCATTCTCTCTTTCTCCTCTTTTAGTTTGTCCACCAGTTCTTCTCTTTCTCTGACTCTGTCCATCAGGATCTTCATCTGTTGTTCTTGTTTCTCTCTCTCCATCTGTCTGAACATCTTACACGAGTAGAAACTCCCTCCGTTTGCTTTCAGCATGTCGTCTATCTTCTCCAGTAGATCAGACACCTGTGTTCGGTCTCCAGTCTGGTTATTATTGAACACATGATATCTGTTTCCACACGCTTCAATCAGGTTTCTGATCACAGATCCAGGTTTCCCCAAACACTGATCAATGGTTTTGTTCTTCAGAAAATCTCCTCTGGTGAAGAGCACCATAGTGAACATTAAAGATTTCTCACCAAACGTGTCTTGGATGATCTTCACTGATTTTTGTTCTTCTTTAGTGAATCGTCCCAGTGGAATCAATAGGAGAAACACATGCGGTCCAGGCAGGATCATGGAGATGCAGTGTCTGATTTCTCTCTGGATCTCTTCATTAGTGAGTTCAGTATCAAACAGTCCTGGAGTGTCGATCACAGTAACACGTCGGCCGTTGATTTCAGATGTTCCTCTTTGACTCTCAGTGGTCACTGATTCAAAAGATTGTTCTGCTTTAAAAGCGTTTCTTCCTAAGATGGTGTTTCCAGTTGCACTTTTCCCAACTCCAGTTTTTCCCAGAAGCACAATCCTCAGATCATCTTCTCTCTCTCTGAGTTTTTCTTCTCTTCTCTTTTTCTCTTTGTCATAATTCTGTCTTTCTTCCTCCATTATAATCTTTATTCTCTCTTTCTCTCTGATTATTCCCTCCATTTCACTCTTGAGTCTCTGATACTGTTCATCAGAAATCTGTTTTTCTTTTTCCCACCTCTTTTTATCCTCCTCTTCTCTTCTCTTTCTCTCTTTGTCATGATTTTGTCGTTCTTCCTCCATCATCATCTTCATCTTGTTTTCTTCTGCTTCATGTTTAGATTGAAGATCTTCTTTCTCTCTTTCCATTCTCTCTCTCTGTTGTTTCAGTCTCTCATTAAATTCATCCCAAACTCTCTGTTCTCTCTCTCTTCTTTTCTCATCCTCTTCTTCTCTTCTCATCTTTTCCTCCATTTTCTGTTTCTCCCATTCCTCTCGTTCTCTCTTCATCTCTTCACGGATCTCTCGTTCTTTCTCTTTTATTTGTGTTTTATATTGATCTTCTCTTTCTATATATTCTTTATTTTTCTTCCTCTCATTCTCAATTTTGTTCTCCAGTCTGTCTATTTCTGTGTTGTATTTGATCTGAAGTTTCTCTTTTTCTTCCTTCATTTCTGCTATTTCATGTTTAAATGTCTCTCGTTCTCGTCTCATCTCGTCTTGTATCTCTCTCTGATGTTTCTCTTGTTCTCTTATTAGGGCCCAAGCCCTGAAAGGGCGAAGAGCCCTATTGTTTCCGGTAGGATTATTTATTAGGGCCCAAGCCCTGAAAGGGCGAAGGCCCTATTGTTTCCGTAAGGATTTTTTTTTTTTTTTTTCTTCATTATTTTTTTTTTTGCCTTTTTGACACTTTTGGGGCCCTTAACATGCTCAAAAACTCTTGAAATTTTGCACACACGTCAGAACCCGCGGCCATCAGGGCCGGGCTGAAGCTGGTACCGGGGCGTGGCAGGGGGGCTCGACGGCGCCCCCTGGAATGGGGTCCGAAAACTTGGTCCATAAATCAAACACGCTTGCGTGTAATAATATGAAACTCAGTACACATATAGATCTCATCGGGCCGAACAACTTTCGTGCTCTAAGTTTTACAAAAGCCCAACAGGAAGTCGGTTATTATACGTTGTTTGGAAAACGCATACAATGGAATGTGAAATACTCCTCCTAGGGATTTCATCCGATCGACACCAAACTCGGTGAGAATAAAGTCAAGACATTGAGGATGAATTCTTGCGAACAGATTTTTGATATCTCGAACGGTTTGGCCGTGGCGAGGAAACTAATTTATGGCGAATAATGGGACACAGGAAGTGTGTTATAACTTCTGCATACATTAACTGATCTTGATGAAACTTCAGCAGTGTATTCGTTGTAAGAGGCCGATCACATGGATGTGACTATTGTGAGTCAAAGTTATAGCGCCACCAACTGGCAGCAGGAAGTGTGTCACTTTCAAAATGCTTTGAAGTCACCCTCTTACTTTTACCCGATTTGCTTCAAACTTTATGTGTATAATGTAAACACACGGCAGATGTAGACCTGTGAAAGGATTATTGATATCTTAGATACTGTTGCCGTGGCAACGCATCAAATTTTAATGTTCTTTTCGGATGCGTTTGAGACTCTTAGCATGCTTGAAATTGGATGAAACTCGACAGACACATAACACTTATTAGCCAGTAGACATGTGAAAAGTTTCAGAAACGGGCGTGGCAGGGGGGCTCAACAGCGCCCTCTTGAACAGGGTCTGAAAACTTGGTCCATATATCAAACACGCTTGCATGAATTAATATGAAACTCGGTACACATATAGATTTCATCGGGCTGAACAACTTTCCCTCTGTCAAGTTTCACGCCAGCCCAACAGGAAGTCGGCTATTATGGGTTGTTTGGAAAACGCTTGCTGTGGAATGTGATGTACTCCTCCTAGAGAATTCATTCAATCACCTCCAAACTCAGTGAGCATGAAGTCAAGACATTGAGAATGCTAAATTGCGGACGGATTTTTGATATCTCGAACGGTTTGGCCGTGGCGAGGAAACAAATTTATGGCGAGAAAAGAGAGGAGACGAAGTGTTATAACTTCTGCATACATTAACTGATCTTTATGAAACTTTAGCAGTGTGTTCGTGGTAAGAGGCAGATCAGATGGATGTAACTATCGTGAGTCAAAGTTATAGCGCCACCAACTGGCAGCAGGAAGTGTGTCACTTTCAACATGCGTTTGACAAAAGTGGGTGGGTTAGTTTTACCAACAGTTACAAAAATCAGTATATATATTGGTCTCACCGAGCCGGACAACTTTCTAATTTACAGTTATTAGCTCAGAGCAAAAGGAAGTCAGATATTTTGGTTTGAATGTGGATTTTTTGGATATTTCAGACTCTGAGTTTTTAGCTACTCTTCCTAACTGGTTTATTTTATTCACACCAAACTTTTTCAAAATGATAAAGATACATTAAAGATGCTAAATTGTGAACGGATATTAAACATCTCAAACGGTTTTGCTATAGTGAGGGACTAAAGTAAAGTAACACTTAAAGCCTCATCTTCTAAAAATATAATTAAACACCATTTATTTCTATATAAAAGTATAAAAATATCACAACTAAACCCATTTTATTCTTTTTTTTTTCAATTTAATAAATATTTATAAGTTTAAAAATAGTAATTGTACTATTTAGTCCCATAAAAGTCAAGTCATACATAGGGCTATACTGCCCTCTTATGTTCAAAATCAGGTAGGCCTATTGTATCTACTTAAAAATATACTAGGTATGTGACGGTGAGAATATTTTACCACCGGTTAATCGACGTGTGACACCGCTGGGGGCTTTTGAATCGCCAACTTAAAAACGAAAGTAAAATATGTTCGTCCACACTGACATTGATAGTGGTTGAGCGAGCGTTTCAAATTAATTCCTATGGAAGTAGGAATTAACTGAAAAACGTTCACTCTGTTCTGCTCGTTCCTCGCCGTGGATGCGCACCGTTATGAATGCCCGTGCAGCCATGAGCATTTTAGTTTCATTTTAAAATTAGCGCCTTTCGGGGGTTGATTGCTTGAAATTATTTTACAAAAGCACAATGTTGTGTTTTATTGCGACTGTACACAAATATAAGTTAACACTTTGCAGTTTGAATGTCGTCCTGTATAATGACGGAGTATGTTTTTATGTGTCCACTGTTCCATCGCGCCCACGCCACACACACACACGCACACACACACACACACACACACACACACGGTTTACTATCTTTGTGGGGACTCTCCATAGACTTAATGGTTTTTATACTTTACAAACTGTATATTTTATCTCCTCACACTAACCCTACCCCTAAACCTACCCATCACAGAAAACTTTCTGCATTTTTACATATCCCAAAAAACTCATTCTGTATGATTTATAAGCTTGTTTACCCATGGGGACCTCTATTTAGGTCCCCACTGTGACACGAGTCCCCATGAGTCTGTGTGAATTCAGGTTGAAGTCCCCACCGGGATAGAAAAACATGAACACACATATACACACACACACACACACATTCCAGCATTGCAATCTTGACATCGCAGCCTGATCATTATAGCCTTAATAAAATATAATAATAAAATAGTCAACCTAACATATAAAAATTACACTGCTCTAAATAGTCAGTAGAACAATTCGTACATTCACAGTAAGCACCGCTCCACTGTGATGTTTCCAAGCACATTTTTGCGCATGTGAAGAGGATGATTTTTTCCATCAATATTGGAACACGAGTGAAGAACAAAGCCTATAATAAAGAATAGTTTAGCATCCAAATACATGGCAAATGTTGAAACATTTTGATTCTAATGAGAGGGTTACGTGAACCCAACACTGCTTACTTTCATTTTTATTTTTACATTAAATTTAAAGGATTTGGTGTGGAATATTTTGAGTGTATCGTAAAATCAGAATAAGGTAAGTCAAGTAATATTTTCTGTCTTTTATATATTTATATATGTGTGTATATATATATATATATATATATATATACTGTATATATATATATATATATATATATATATATATATATATATATATATATATATATAAATATAGCTGCGAGCAGCGATGAAGGGCCAAAGCCGGCGGTACCGCCACCCCGGTGCCTTTAGGTAAAGGCACCGGGGTTGCGGTGCCACCGGCTTGGGCCCGTAATCGCTGCTCGCAGCTATATTTATTATTATTATTATTATTTTGTCAACCTTTTGGGCACTTTTGGGGCCCTTAACATGCTCAAAAACTCTTGAAATTTTGCACACACATCAGAACCTGCGGCCATCAGGGCCGGACTGAAGCTGGTACCCGGGCGTGGCACGGGGGCTCGACAGCGCCCCCTGGAATGGTGTCCGAAAACTTGGTCTA